>CM040912.1:46549392-47149392 GCA_023029165.1 Gobiocypris rarus | reverse complement strand
TAGCATCTGGTTTAAGACATGCTTTTTGGGGGCGGTAAATAATGGTGCAAATAGCAGTAAAATGACAAGTGCAAACCTTAGTAAATAACCTTGCATGATTCATTTAAATACTCTCCTGCCATAAATTTTGAGTCTGAAAGGGAAACTCCTACAAAAGCATATGCAATAAGGTCAGCCGCAAAAATAATTCCTTTCAGCACTCCCACACCTTTTCAGCACAAATTTTAGTAAATCCTGACAGTAGATTAATGCCACAAGAGAATAGGGTTGTGCCGATGGACGATATCATCGTGATGCCACGCAAAATAAATAAAAAAACAACGATATCATCGTCCATCGCGATGTTTTACTGTAAACATCGTCAACTGCCAATTTAGGGGACATCGCCCGACCCTACAAGAGAATTTACATTTGCACAAGCTATTAGTAGCTGGTGTTGCTCTGTAGTGTCAAAAATAGAAGAAGAAAAAAACATTAGGCAAGTGAAGGCAATGAGTGCTTCTATCAATGCCCTAGTAACCATTTAAATGGATTATGAACTAAGAAAGCAATTTTTTTGAGCTTTTTGACAAGATATACTATAAGAATATCCTGCCTTGAAAACTTTCTTGTTAGTCCAAATACCGTTTTTTTTTGTTACCAAGCCCAGTGGACGACTCGTTGTGGAATGTGCCAATGTAATAGAAAAACAGAAGAAAATCAACACCACCTTCAACATTGCATCTTTGACCCTGCCCACTGGGGTGTTAGTGAGATGACGAGGAGAGAAGAGAAGATCACTGGACTAAAAATTTCATTCCTAACATTTCCAACATACCTTCCAAAGGATCCTACTGCTCGAAATGTAGTTACTCATTTTCAACAATGTGAATGTTTGAGCATTATTTATTTGTTTCTGATACATTTCACTGTGGATTCTTTAGTAAATCAGTTGCAATTTCGGCACAGGCTTTGCAAACAGACCTTTACGATGTGGACTCGACAGTAATGCGGCAACATGTAAGTAACCGTGTTAATTCTAATGCCTGATCTGTGACCAGTGATTTCTGATATGTAATGATTCATGAACAGTTAAATGTTCTTTTTGTCTGTGTGTCAGTAAATCAAACCAGTGACTAAACAGTCAACTTCACATCGTTTCTTTTAGTAGGATGAAAATAATCTGTTATTTAAACTGTGATTAAATTATATATAGAAGAGATAAAAAAAACACTCCCTTTGCAATCGTTGGAGCTGTCAATCAAACAGTGCAACTTTATCAGTGATTAAGTTCTGGACGATTGCCAAAACTCCAGCTATAATAAACAAATCTCTTATTAACATTGTGTTTGCACTATTAGGTATGATAAAAGCATTAGAGTGCCGAAATAGAGTTGAAATGACGAGATCCCTGCATTCATGCACTCAACATGTCTGTGATGGCTACAATGATCATCACTGCAACCTTTTAATGCCACAATCTAATTATAATGCTATAGAACTAAAAATAAGCTATCAACACTTTTCACGATAAGTTAATACATACATACATACATAACATACCTACTATTTTATATGCAACGATATTAGGTAATCACAGCAGTGGGCGTTTACACTAAAGTCTTACAGCAGACACGCCTCTTCAAACAGAGCGTTCAAATCAGAGGCTAAAATCAGGGTAGGAAAAATGCCTTTTATTTCTAAATTATGATTTTTTTTTATATAAGTGCAACCCATGAGACATTATAAAACAATATAACAAAGCAGTTCATGACCCTTTTAAAACATCTGTGCAAAACCCAAAACCTAGAACTCTAGCCAAATAGCCTAAACTACCTAAATAATTTAAATGATGAATTTTACTTTTGTAGTTCACATAAAAATTTTATATGAAGTATTCCAGATGATATTAGCAGATTAAGGGTTAAAAATAGCGGATTGTAAAAGGGCCCCTGTAATGGAGGATGGGGACCTACAGTGTACTTTGTTGGGGGTTGTGAAAAAATCCTCAATTATGATAGATACAGTGGGTACGGAAAGTATTCAGACCCCTTTAAATTTTTCACTCTGTTATATTGCAGCCATTTGCTAAAATCATTTAAGGTCTTTTTTTCTCATTAATGCACACACAGCACCCCATATTGACAGAAAAACACAGAATTGTTTACATTTTTAGAAAAGAAAAACTCACATGGTCCTAAGTCACATGGTTCAGACCCTTTGCTCAGTATTTAGTAGAAGCACCCTTTTAATCAAAAACAGGCATGAGTTTTTTTGGGAAAGATGCAACAAGTTTTTCACACCTGGATTTGGGGATCCTCTGCCATTCCTCCTTGCAGATCCTCTCCAGTTCTGTCAGGTTGGATGGTAAACGTTGGTGGACAGCCATTTTCAGGTCTCTCCAGAGATGCTCAATTGGGTTTAAGTCAAGGCTCTGGTTGGGACATCCAAGAACAATCAGAGTTGTTGCGAAGCCACTCCTTCGTTATTTTAGCTGTGTGCTTAGGGTCATTGTCTTGTTGGAAGGTGAACCTTCGTCCCAGTCTGAGGTCTTGAGCACTCTGGAGAAGGTTTTCGTCCAGGATATCCCTGTACTTGGCTGCATTCATCTTTCCCTCGATTGCAACCAGTCGTCCTGTTCCTGCAGCTGAAAAACACCCCCACAGCATGATGCTGCCACCACCATGCTTCACTGTTGGGACTGTATTGGACAGCTGATGAGCAGTGCGTGTTTTTTTCCACACATACCGCTTAGAATTAAGGTCAAAAAGTTCTATCTTGGTCTCATCAGACCAGAGAACCCTATTTCTCACCATCTTAGCAAACTCCATGCAGGCTTTCATGTGTCTTGCACTGAGGAGCTGTAGGAAGGGTTCTGGTCGTCCCAAACGTCTTCCATTTAAGGATTATGGAGGCCACTGTGCTCTTAGGAACCTTAAGTGCAACTCAAATGAAGGTATAGAACCATCTCAAGGATGATCAGAAGAAATGGACAGCACCGGAGTTAAATATATGAGTGTCACAGCAAAGGGTCTGAATACTTAGGACCATGTGATATTTCAGTTTTTCTTTTTTAATAAATCTGCAAAAATGTAAACAATTCTGTGTTTTTCTGTCAATATGGGGTACTGTGTGTACATTAAAGAGAAAAAAAAAGAATGTGTGTGATCGTGAAGAAAGAATACGTTTCTGTAGTCTACAGGGGCCTCTGTAGTCTTTCACAGGCATGAAGCTCAGGTCGGGACTCAGAAAAGGGGCCCACCAGTACATTTAGTCAATTAGCAGAAACATTTATCCAAAGCAATCTACAAATGAGGAACCTTGCAAGCAATTTATCATAAGAGCAGCACTATACCCAGTGCAAAATGCTAGGCTTCAAGTGCAACCTAAAGTAGCACACGTAGATACAAGAAATAAGACTTGTATGTGGGGGGAAGGGGACATCTGGGCCCCGGGGAATGTGCCCCACATGCTGTGTGTGTGTCTGAAATCCTGATACAAATTTATAAGGAGCATTATTAAGCACTGCTCTAAGTTGCAAGCATTGACATAAAAAGTAATGGAATTTTGATCTTTGCTACAAAAATAAGACACATTTTAGAAAACTTTATTCAATATTTTGTCAAAAAATGTCTGAAGACCACTGGAACTTGGTCCACATTTAATGGTCACTTTCTTTACCTCCATCTTGGTACAAGGAAACATATTTTATTACTGCTAGCAAGTTGCTTTGTATAAACATGCAAATATGAATAAATATGAATAAATGTAAATATCAGTGTCACACATGGAGCTCCTAAGTAATTTACCTGCTTGGTGGTTGATAACATATTACATACATCAGCATATGATTTGCAAAGTGCACTATTGCATGACTTTTTTGTAAAGCAGCTACTGACAAAACTGCTTGTGTTTATAGTCTAGTTTATTTCTGGAAGCTTACCTTTATATGGAGACTACTTATTCCTACCGGCCTTCAGGTATTGCAGATGAATCAGACGATCACTTTATGGGAAACAAAAAAGGGCAAGATTACAAGATTTCAAACTGTGATACTTGTGAGAAAAAAATGACATTGGACGCCAATAATCTTCAGTTATCTTGAGAGAACCGAAAATTTGTGATTTGAGAACTATGACGGGGAAGATTTTCATCAAATACTTAAATTTCAGTTTAGCACCTTGTACATTAAAAAGACTTCTGGACTACTGTTTTGGTGCATTTTTGGAGATTTATAGCATTTACGTTCATTGTATTGAAAAGACCGGCCATTCTGCAAAGTATGTTTTTTTGTATTCCACGGAAGAGAGAAAATCATACAAGTTTGGAACAACACAAGCGTGAGTAAACAATGCTCTATTTTCATTTTTATTAAAGGGTTAGTTCAACCAAATTTTTAAATTCTGTCATTAACCCTTAAAGGAACACTCCACTGTTTTTAGAAATAGGGCTTATTCAACTTCTTTCCTACATTTAGATATGTGGGCAAATTTATTTTTGTCTCAGTGCATGCATTGTTTTAGTTTGGCAGGCAACACATGAAATGTATGTTGACGGAAGTTGTGGGATTTCTTGTGTTGCGTGATATCTCTGCGCCCAAGTAGCAGTGCTTCGTCTGTGCTTCCCCATAATATAGTCCCAAATTAATATCTGACAAGGAAATCGCCTAGTCTTAATCTGCATCGCTCTTTGTATTCGTTGGAGGCCACAAGGAGTAATTAGGTGGGGTTTTTTTGGATCACTTTTACTCGGGACATGCTAGCTGGCAACATAGCATTCCATTCATTATGCTAAGCTAAGCTAGTTTCAAAATGTTCATAAAGAGACTCTAAAACTAATCCACATGAATTGAGCATGTTAGTCGACCACTTAATATAATAAACAGATTTAAATTAGACTTTTATTTACATATAAACATTGATCAGCGAACATAAACAGAAGCTCAACCGAACCTGCTTGATGAGTCAGAATCACCCTCATTGGTTCTTGCTGAAGCTCAAATGTGCTGCTTAACACAAGAATTAACCTCTTTGGTCCTCACACATCAAGCAAACATGCTTGATCTTCCGTTTATCATAACTAATGTGCGAGTTGATGAATGTTTATGTGAATAAAAACCTAAAAAAGATCTGTTTATCATATAATGTGATCAAGTTTTCTTCAGAAGATTTGGACTAAACCGCTCAGTTCATATGGATTAGTTTAATGATCTCTTTATGAACTTTTTGAAGTGTCAGTGGTAGTTGAGTAGCTGTCAATGGAAGGACAGAAATCTCTCAGATTTCATTCAAAAAGATCTTAATTTGTGCTCAAGATTAACAAAGTCTTAAGGGTTTAAAATAGCATAAGTGTGAGTAAATGATAACAGTTTTTTTTGTTGGGTGGGGGGGGGGTGAACCATCCCTTTAAACTGTTTGTATAGGCTAATATGATTACAACTGCTATGCATTGCTAAAGAAAAGAGTCATTTACTAAACTAACTGAATTGAAAGAATATAAATATGCTAATATTAATCAAATGTGTAGTAACTCAAACAAAGCTTAAAGAGGGGACAAACATGTTGCTGTCACTTTAAATCTTGTCTCACAATCACAGGCTGATGGTTTTTGTTGTGAGTCTCTCTCTCTCTCTCTCTCTCTCTCTCTCTCTCTCTCTCTCTCTCTCTCTCTCTCTCTCTCTCTCTCTCTCTCTCTCTCTCTCTCTACCCAAACTCCGGCGTTTTGATGTCACATTACATACTTCAACATTTGTTCAAAAAAGTAAATATTTTTAAAAAGTCAATATAAAGACATCCTATAAACAATAGAGTGGTTTTACTGAGCACGCTGTCCCTATTTCTAGTCTATGATAGAGACAATGTTGTCTTCCCTATCTGCCATCACGAGCTCCTGTCTGTCTGTCTGTTTGTTTAACGGCGCGTGCCGTGGACTGCCGTGTGTTTATAGTAAACGCACTCTGCGACAAGACAACACCGAGCGCGAAGCATGCGTTTGTTTTACCTGGTGGTGACACGCAACTTTCTTTAAGCTCAGTCTCAGGACACTGCAGTCTCTTCCCGTTGGACCTTTCTTTCTATCGGTGCCTTGACAACGGTGAAAGTACCAGGATGTAGGAGCTTTTACAGCATGTGCGGATACATTCTTAAAGCAGTAGCGTCCCTCACGCCCTAAAAACAATTACCCTACGTTTTGAACTTAAATATATATATATATATATATATATATATATATATATATATATATATATATATATATATATATATATATATATAGTTTTTAGGGAGTGAGGTGTGGTTGTGCATTTTTTCCTAGAATTTAGTTTATACATCATGGTTTTCATTTTTGTGTTGAGAATGTAATTGAATGTGATTGAACGTCACAATGCACAAACATTTCTTTCTTTCTTTCCTTTCCATAGTATTACGATGTTTCCCCTTTTATTGTGTTGTGCTTCGAAATGTGAGAAAGGCATTTTATAAATAAAAAAAAATATATTTTTTTATTATTACTATTCTAATGTACCAGGCATAACTGCAAAATAAAATATAGCATATTAAATCCAATTTTATGATTAACGAATTAATTAAATATTACATTGCATGTACGAAATGCATAACTTTGTTAACAGTCTGGTGTAAAATAAAATATTAAGATAAAACAACAAAAATGGGCCCCCGTGGTGCACCCGTCACTACATCACAGCCGCTACTGTCTCTTTAAATTTACCCAGGAGCCCCTAAAGGAGCCCCAGGGGCCCCTAGCTCGGCTCTCCACCCTGAAGACAAGCTGAACATCTAAATACAATCAGGAGACCGCCTAAAGTCAACGATCATTTGACAGATCGTTTCTCCAACTTCGATCTAAACGCGACTTGTATCGTCACGCAAAGTTAAGTTTACTTAAAGCAAAAAGCAAACAGCGGTGAGGCTCCAGTGCAGAGACAGACACTGCACACACTGTAATGGGTGAGTGCGTGTTTCAGATATTTAGTCAACCACCCGACGAATGCATCTACGAAATCCTCCGGTTGTGACATTTCTACGTACAAAGAAGCGAATCCTGTACGTTAAAATAACACAACACAGGTATGGATGACGCGGAGTCCAAAGAGTCGGTGCACAAAGCTGAGCAGACAGAATCTCGCTCATTAATAATAAAAGCTGAGGAAGAGGAGGCGACATCGCGGCGGGGACACTTGGGGGACCTCTCACCAGGTAAATGTTGTGGTAAGCATTGAAGTTTGACCATTAGATCGACGGCTCTGTGTTTTGAAGCGTTAAACCCCGTGACGAACAATAGCAGGCAGCGGCATGGCCCCTAATCTCTCGGGCTCCACTATAAACAAAGGCAAAATAACCATGCTGCATATGTATACGCGATGCGCCGTCACCATCTAGTGGAACACAGCGGCACTGCAGCCATGCCGCCGCCCCCTAGTTGTGCTCAAAATGGGCCTGCGGAGTGAGGAAATAACACATTCTCACTTTAATATGAATTTAAAGTTAGTAAATAATTATTATAATATTATGCTAAATTGTTATTCGTTTTAATATTTGTCTGAAATGAAAGGTAAGCAACAGGCTAATGTTAATATTAAAATATTATTATTATTATTAGTAATAACAGCAATCATATCAAATAAATAATAATATTTGTAATATATGCTGTCCGATTATTTATAGGTTTATGTACAAAATTGGCTTTAATATTGATTTAATATTCATCATGACAAGTCGCTTTTCCAAATATTCTTTCTGAAATACAAAATAATTTGCATATTTTCCTATAAGTAACTGCTAATTTTGTTATCCTACTAGGTTTGAGCCTATCAGCAATACTATTCAAATTAAAATACTACTTAATAATAATGATCATTTAAATATGTGCTGACAGATTCATGCAAAATCTCTTAAATATACATTTTATATTAATCATGACAACATTTTTAATATTTGTATTAAATACAAATTCTATGATCTGTGTATTTTACAATGTGACAACAAAAACAAATATGCATATTTGTCTATGAAGTTACTTTGTTGTTTCCCTTCAGTTACAACATTGGATAATGATTTTTATCCTATCAGCAACAGTCCTATTTGTTTATTAAGCAAAACCATACAAACAGATACACTGAAGCAAATATAGGAAATTTAAGTAATAATAAATAAATCATTTTTGTCCAGTACAACATGGACATGGAATGTTCTGAATATACATTAGACTGATAATTTTGTTAATGTTTATGCACAAAATAGACTGGTCGAAAATATTATCACTTTAAAATTAATCTCCAACATTACGAGTATTGATTATTATTTTACATTTCCCTGTAATTGAAATTGTTTTCATATTTTCCCATGATCTTGATCATATCAATTCATCAATGACATTCTCTTTTTGTGTCCTCCATAGGTCAAGAGGACATGACCAATGGTCTCACATCACATGACAACCAGGACGTTCCAGTCACCTCTGTTTGCTCCCCAGGCACCAGTTACTGGTGTGTCACTGAGAACACGGACTCCCCTTTCCTTCTATCTCCCATCCCAGGACCATCTACGCAGGAACCTCCTCCATTTAAGCTCGCGCCTGGCCGAGACCATCGCCGATACTACCATGAATACTGGCGCAGCGAGTACCTCATGGACTTCGACCCACAGAGACAAGGGATGATCTGCATGGTGTGTGGCAGTTCGCTGGCAACCCTGAAGTTAAGCACCATCAAGAGACACATCAAACAGAGGCATCCGTACTCCCTGCTGTGGACCGAGTCAGATAAGGATGTAATCAGGTCGGGATGGGAGAGTCATTTGAGTCGGGACAACAGCCAGGGGCCGGTATGCCCCGATCCAGATGTTCCTCCAGAGTCAGAGGAGATTTTGGATGTCGACAGGCAGTCCACAGGTCTGTGCTTATATTTCTTTGTGCTTCTGTGTGTTTTTGTAAAGTCTGAATAACATGAAACCTGACAAAACATGTCTTAAGTTTTGAACAATAATAATAATAATAATAATATAAAGCAATACATTAATAATAATGATTTTTGTAGAAACATTAAGATTTTTTGCAGATATTTCTATAAGACTATTTTCAATTAAGCACATTTGTCTGCACCCTTGCAATACTATTATAGTTAACAAACAAGTCCGATCCATGGAGGCCCCACTTCGCAACTTACAGGACTTAAAGGATCTGCTGCTAACATCTTGGTGCCAGATACCACAGCTCACCTTCAGGGGTCTAGTGGAGTCCATGCCTTGACCGGTCAGGGCTGTTTTGGCAGCAAAAGGGGGCACAACACAATATTAGGTTATAATGTTATGCCTGATTGGAGGATATGTGTGTGTGGTATTGTATTTTTCTAGAATTTATTTTATACATCATGGTAAAAATGTTTGCCTTGAATGTATGCTGATGTTTGAATCCCTTTGTTGGGACAAGCTAACTTGTCGCCTCTGGCTTGGCTTGCTCAGTTGGGGACACCAAATTTTTCATTATTATTCAAATTATTAATATAAACTAAATTACTGATCTAAACATTGACACTGTATGATAGTTGAAATATACACTCACCTAAAGGATTATTAGGAACACTAATTATTATTAGGAATACTAATACTGTGTTTGACCCCCTTTCGCCTTCAGAACTGATTCAACAAGGTGCTGAAAGCATTCTTTAAAAATGTTGGCCCATTTTGATAGGATAGCATCTTGCAGTTGATGGAGATTTGTGGGATGCACATCCAGGGCACGAAGCTCCCGTTCCACCACATCCCAAAGATGCTCTATTGGGTTGAGATCTGGTGACTGTGGGGGCCATTTTAGTACAGTGAACTCATTGTCATGTTCAAGAAACCAATTTGAAATGATTCGAGCTTTGTGACATGGTGCATTATCCTGCTGGAAGTAGCCATCAGAGGATGGGTACATGGTGGTCATAAAGGGATGGACATGGTCAGAAACAATGCTCAGGTAGGCCGTGGCATTTAAACGATGCTCAATTGGCACTAAGGGGCCTAAAGTGTGCCAGGAAAACATCCCCCACACCATTACACCTCCACCACCACCAGCCTGCACAGTGATAACAAGGCATGATGGATCCATGTTCTCATTCTGTTTACACCAAATTCTGACTCTACCATCTGAATGTCTCAACAGAAATCGAGACTCATCAGACCAGGCAACATTTTTCCAGTCTTCAACTGTCCATCCTGTGATCTTTTTCCTATTTGTAGTGGAGATGAGTGGTACCCGGTGGGGTCTTCTGCTGTTGTAGCCAATCCGCCTCAAGGTTGTGCGTGTTGTGGCTTCACAAATGCTTTGCTGCATACCTCGGTTGTAACGAGTGGTTAGTTCAGTCAAAGTTGCTCTTCTATCAGCTTGAATCAGTCGGCCCATTCTCCTCTGACCTCTAGCATCAACAAGGCATTTTCGCCCACAGGACTGCCATACTGGATGTTTTTCCTTTTTCACACCATTCTTTGTAAACCCTAGAAATGGTTGTGTGAAAATCCCAGTAACTGAGCAGATTGTGAAATACTCAGACCGGCCCGTCTGGCACCAACAACCATGCCATGCTCAAAATTGCTTAAATCACCTTTCTTTCCCATTCTGACATTCAGTTTGGAGTTCAGGAGATTGTCTTGACCAGGACCACACCCCTAAATGCATTGAAGAAACTGCCATGTGATTGGTTGATTAGATAATTGCATTAATGAGAAATTGAACAGGTGTTCCTAATAATCCTTTAGGTGAGTGTATTCTGTTGCATTATTTTCCTGTTTAACACTGTGAAGCTACTTTAAAACAATCTGCATTGTTAAAAGCGCTATATAAATATAGTTGACTTGGCAGGATGATTTTCATTTCTGTGATGAGAATGTAATAAGTATTAAAAACTAAAATGTTTAAACATCTGAATGTGAGAAATGGGATTGAATGTGATTAAATGTCACAATGGAAAATTTCATATTATTAAGATTAAGATATTAAGATATTAAGATATGTATATATACACACACATATATAGGCATATATATATATATATATATATATATATATATATATATATATATATATATATATATATATATATATATATATATATATATATATATATATATATATATATATATATATATATATATATATATATATATATATATATATATATATATATATATATATATATATATATATATGTATATGTATATATATATATATATATATATTACTTTATTATTATTTTAAAATCTTGATTCTTCATGTCATTCTAGGCAAGCCTGGTGGTGCCATTTCCCCAGTTCCTCAGACCCAGTCTGGGTTTAGCAGGGTCACGCCATCCCCTCCGGCCTCCTCGGTCCAGGAGCTCTCAGGCCCCACAGCTCAGGTGATGGAGCGATACCTAAACGACTCACTGCACGCCTGGTTCCGCCAGGAGTTCCTGATGGAATACCAGGCAGAGGAGGGCCGTCTTGTATGCATGGTATGCAGCTGTCTGTTGCCATCTCTGCACCTGGATCACATCAAAAGTCACATGCTGGATCTGCACCCCAACTCTCTGCTGTACAGCGCAGAGGAAAAGCACTCGATCCTGCAGACCTGGGCCAAGATGCACGGTGAGGGTAAGAGACAAAACAGAGAACTTAAAATTATAAAAACTGTAAACGATTGTAAATCACTTTGAATAAAATCTAAAATGTCATGGATTAATAGCAATTAAACAAAGAACCAGATAAAAGTGATATTATAGATATTGAATAACAAATAGAATAAAGAGAATAATATATATAAAAACATGAAATTTGGCTTCCAAATATAATTTTTAAACCATGGTAAAAAGCAAACCAAAATGAAGTTTGAGGATTCGGTCAGATATTTTACATGCTTCTGTGAAACCTGTTTAATTGAAAATATCAACCGTAATACATGTCTTTTTGCATTTCTTTGCTTTTGTTATACAGAATCGCACTCAAATCAAGAACCTCAAATCAAATCGGAACCACTTACCAAAGAAATACACGTAGATGGTTCAGCCTCCTTCTTCCCTCTGAACGTGGATCCCATTCAGGGAAACTTAGGGAGTTACACAAGAGGAGATGAGAATCCACCAGACACTGGCCAGAGGTCACAGTCTTTACCTTATTATCCCCGAAAGAGAAGACTGAAATACGGCAGCCCCTGGCGTCTCCGCCTGGATTATTTGGTGGCCTACGGTCCTCCGGATAACCCGCTCTGCTACTGTATGGTTTGCTCTGAACACCTGCCTGTGCCGAGGGTCAGCAACTTTCGCAAGCACATCCAGGAGTGCCACCCGGAGACAAGCGGCCTCAGCCGAAGTGAGAGAGATGCTGTGGTCAGCGCCTGGACGAAGGAGGAGAATATTGACACAGCTACACTGAAAGCAGATGGTAAGCACAGACAACTGTAGACACATCAGATATAGAGGAAAATAGACCAGAAACATCAATAGAAATGCCATATTGACAATTTCATATTAAAAGAAAATCATCATAATAACATAATAAACATCAGAAGTTAGAATCCTACATCAATTTTGTCTTATCCCATAAAAAAATCTAAGAAAAAATGGTTCTCTGAAAACTAAAGCATTAGCTTCTGAGGTAAATTTATCATGTAAGATGTAGAGATATTCTTGATGTACTTGATGATGAAAATATGTTCATATGTTCATGTATATCACGAATGTATAGTTTTAAGAATGTAAATAGATATTTAATAAACTTAATCTCGAAAATATGATTATTGATTTATTTAAAATGGCATAATACATTATATTCCAGAAGCTAAAAATAGTAATATATCTTACAGGCTAACAGCTTGTAAACTAAAGATTTTTTAGCTTCACAGGTAAATGTTTCTTGTTATAAGGATGCAATATTCAAGATGATCATGAACAATATGTTCATCAAAGTCTTTTAAATTACATATCACATAGTATGTCATAAGCTAAAAACAAATGAAACATCTCTTTCCTAGTGCTTTTAGTTAGCCTTCATTTAGCAAGCTAACATCTTATTTAGCTTCTCAGGCAAATTGATCTCATTTTAAGCATGTAATAAATATTTAATAAACTTAATCACGAAAATATGATCATTAATGTCTTTTAATTGTCATGCTATATTCTAAAAGCTAAAAATAGTTATTGATCTTGTGCTCTAATTTAGCCTTTACTTAGCAAGCTAACAGCTTGAAAACTAAAGATGATATAGCTTCTCAGGCAAATGTATCGCATTTAAAGCATGTAATATATGTTTAATAAACTTAGTCATGAAAATATGTGGTCAGTTTTGTATTGTAAATTACATACTACATTATAATCCAGAATCTAAAAATGCTTTCATTTAGCCTTTGCTTAGAAAGCTAACAGCTAGTAAACTAAAGATAATTTAGCTTCACATGTAAATTTATCTTGTTTTAAGGATGTAAAGGTATTCATTATGTACTTAATAATAAAAATGTTCATACATTTCCTTTAAATGACTAACTACCCTAAAAATAGTCACACATTCCTTGAGGTTTTCAGTTAGCCTTTGCTAGGAAGCTATAACAGCTGAGCCTATTAACTAGCATAGCATTAACTGGTTAATAAAAATAGCTTATGGTTCGGATGTCAGTATGTCACAGTTTATGAATGAACTGAGAATTAGTTTTGCATTGTGAAAATAATGTTTTTTTGTTTTTGTTTTTTTGGCACTGAAGACCCACAAAGTGGCCCTGTCACTTCAAGCACGGCTGTTGATACGCAGGTGTCGCCTGTGAAAACCATAGAGCAAGGAGGTCAAACAGAAGACAATAATAGCACAAATATCACACCAACAACACAGACAACTGGGCGGCACAGGCACTACCCGGGGAAGGACCAGCGGCGCAATTACCAGGCCCGCTGGAAGATGGACTTCCTGATGGATTACGACTGCAGCAGGCATGGACTGATCTGCATGGTGTGTGGCGCTACGCTCGCCACGTTAAAGGTCAGCACCATCAAGAGACACATCCTACAAGTGCACCCTCACTCGCTGGACTACAGCCCTGAAGAGAGGCAGCTGGCCCTGCTTTGCTACAACCAGATCTCTGTGCACTTTCATTCGGAGGACTGTTTTTCGGGTCCAACCACGGCCATAAAGAAAATGCTAATGGTAATGCTTATGTTAATGTCGAATGCACTTCGAGCCAGAGCACTTAATTGAAAGAAAAGTTGAAGGGATGAGTTTTTGACATCCTGTTTTTTTCTTTGGTTTTCCTTCACTCAGGAAGTTTGCTGCGGGGTAAAACCAATTTTTATTTGAAGGATGTGACTTTGTTGGAGAATAATTATACTTTTTGTCTCTAACAAAGTGAATAAAAACATCTGAAATGTTTGATAAATTAAAAAAGAATATTTATGCTTGAATCACTTTTGAAAGTGAAACTAAGCCGCCAGTGTCACTTAAAAATAATTTATTTAGTTCCCAGTAGGTGATTTTACTGAACTTATATTTTATTTTCTGTGGCTAAGCACTCTTAAATGTATTTGTACATTCATTGCTTTTTTTGTTGACTGTGGCAAGACTGTTATTGCTTCAGCACGCTTGACATTTTGCATGACGTCACACATTACAGTGGACAATATTATTTTACTCACAGCACTTAAAGTGGGTGTTAGGTACAAGTTTTTGGGACTTTCTCTAAGCAAATACAGTGGGAGAAAACAATCCATGATTTCACTTACAATTTATTAAATCACATTTTGCAATTTTGAAAGAAAAAGCATAAATATAATATATGATTTATAATGTTAATGTTATATAATACTGGTTCAGTTCACCAAAAAGTTATATTGAAATAAAAATAATCTTATGGACTTTATTTTGAGTGAGATCCTTGTCTCAGGGAGCAGGAATTATTCATTTTCTATTACTTCCTTCTGCATTTATGAATCCCAGGCAGTTTGAATATTGAATTTAATCATAAAGGTGCAATGAAATTCAAAATGGGACTATGCTGAATGGGCAGATAATGCGTCATTAATAACACTTCCTGCCTGGCTGCATTTATTTAAAGATATACTGTACAGCATGAATCATTAGGATCATTAAAAAACACCCTCTTTTTTGCTGATTTGTTACTCATCACAGAAATGTTGCACTGGACATCCACGTGTCTATGACAAACAGTCACACAGGTTCAGTTCTCTCTTTAACCCTGTACAGAGTGAACTGAAAGTCATGTCAGCATTTTCAAGGGGTTGACATCAAATGAGGACATCCTCTTCTTTTAATGCCATTTTTCTTAACCAAATGCATCTTGAAAGCACTTTCACAGTTTGGAGCATCCCTCCTCTTTATATGAAGATTCCTGGAAAATGACACCCAGTTTTTTCTCTCAGGGTTATGTTTAGGTGTAACCAAAAAAAAAAACTAGATTAATCATATGCACACTTCTTGAGTTAACAGCAATTTGGATTATTTGAATATTCCTTTTGAGTTTCTCTGTATAATTCACTGCGCAACCAATACATAATAATAAATAATGTCCATTCTATTGATATGGGAAGCCTAGTTCTTTCTGAATTAAAAAATACAGTAAAAACAGAAATATCGTAAAATATTACCATTTAAAAGAACTTTTAATATATAACTATATGAATATCAATGTTGAAAACAGCTGTTTGGCTTAATATTTTTGTGGAAATATTAGGACTATTTGATGAATAAAAAGTTCAAAACAACAGCATTTATTTGAAATAGAAATCTTTTGTAACATTATAAATGTCTTTACTGTCACTTTTGATTAATTTATGGATCCTTGCTGACTAATATATAGGGTCAGAATTATAAATATATGTAAATATAAATCTGCATTGTTAATTTGTTTGATCTTTTATTCAAGAAATTCACAAAAAGTCTAAACTTCATTGAAGTAAAAGAAAATGTGGGGAAAATCTCTATGAAATAAATATTTTTCTCTAGGACACAATTAATAGCACCTTTGTATTCAACACTTTTTGCAACCTCATTTTGTCAAGATAACCACTGAGTTTTCCCCTATAATGGCTGATGAGTTTAGAGAACAGCTGACAATAGATCATTCCTTCATACAGAATCTCTCCAGATCCTTCAGATTCCCAGCTCCATGCTGGTGCGTCTTCTCCTCAGTTCACCCCACTCATTCTCTATGGGGTTCAGGTCAGGGACTTGTGGCAACCACAACACAAGCCTTATTTTGTGCTCAGTGACACATTTTTTGTGTTGATTTTGATTTTTGATCATTGTCCTGATGGAAGATCAGTTGATGTAGATTTTTTTTTGGGATGCACATCCATGGCACGAAGGTCCCGTTCCACCATATCCCAAAGATGCTCTATTGGGTTGAGATCTGGTGACTGTGGGGCCATTTTAGTACAGTGAACTCATTGTCATGTTCAAGAAACCAATTTGAAATGATTCGAGCTTTGTGATGGTGCATTATCCTGCTGGAAGTAGCCATCAGAGGAATGGGTACATGGTGGTCATAAAGGGATGGACATGGTCAGAACCAATGCTCAGGTAGGCCGTGGCATTTAAACAATGCCCAATTGGCACTAAGGGGCCTAAAGTGTGCCAAGAAAACATCCCCCACACCATTACACCACCACCACCAGCCTGCACAGTGGTAACAAGGCATGATGGATCCATGTTCTCATTCTGTTTATGCCAAATTCTGACTCTACCATCTGAATGTCTCAACAGAAATCGAGACTCATCAGACCTGGCAAAATTTTTCCAGTCTTCAACTGTCCAATTTTGGTGAGCTCGTGCAAATTGTAGCCTCTTTTACTATTTGTAGTGGAGATGAGTGGTACCTGGTGGGGTCTTCTGCTGTTGTAGCCCATCCGCCTCAAGGTTTTGCATGTTGTGGCTTCACAAATGGTTTGCTGCATACCTCGGTTGTAACGAGTGGTTATTTCAGTCAAAGTTGCTCTTCTATCAGCTTGAATCAGTCGGCCCATTCTCCTCTGATCTCTAGCATCAACAAGGTATTTTCACCCACAGGACTGCCGCATACTGGATGTTTTTCCCTTTTTCTCACCATTCTTTGTAAACCCTAGCAATAGTTGTGCGTGAAAACCCCAGTAACTGAGCAGATTGTGAAATACTCAGACCGGCCCGTCTGGCACCAACAACCATGCCATGCTCAAAAATTGCTTAAATCACCTTTCTTTCCCATTCTGACATTCAGTTTGGAGTTCAGGAGATTGTCTTGACCAGGACCACACCTTTAAATGCATTGAAGCAACTGTCATGTGATTGGTTGATTAGATAATTGCATTAATGAGAAATTGAACAGATGTTCCTAATAATCCTTTAGGTGAGTGTATATGGGAATATACTTCAGAGAATGGGAGTTTCTAGGGGTACCAATAATTGTGGCCAATGTATTTTAAATTTGTTCCTCTTCCTCTTCATTTAATTGTTTTCAATGAAAGGTTAGAATTTTGTTAATTAATTAAAACGAAACACCAAAAGAATAAACGATGCAGATTTATTTTTACAGCCAACACGGTCATATTTAACAAGGGTGCCAAAAATTCTGACAATGACTGTGTGTGTAAATGAATGTTTGAATCAATGTAATAAAAAAAAACAAGCCCAAACACTATAAATGCTTTTGGCATTTTTATTAAGTTCACTTTGACATCAGTTACAGGGACCACAAGTTTTCCTGTTTGCATCTCCCCCCCCCACCCCCAAAAGCTCCCACCTATTAACTTAACTTAATTCAGAACTAACAAACTAAATGTAGATGTTAGTCACCACATCTAGTCATCAAGAGTCAAAAGCAAAAAGAATGTGACCTCCGTCAACACTTCTCAGAGAGAAACACAGGAAAGAAACGGCAAACATGCTAAAGAACTACAGGAATAAGTTAAAAAAACCCAATTAATAAACGGAAACTCAGTAGAGAAGAAAGCAGATACGAAGACGTAGAACCTAAACAGAGAGGTCTGCATCTAATAAAAAAAGTAGTTATATAGTCATAATTTACCCTTAAATTAAAAAAATGTGGTAATACAAATTGTCAGAGCTTGACCTGTTCTTCAAAAGCAACACACACGTGTGATCTCACCTGTAGAACATGCCAGTTAAGCAACACAATGACAAGACACTTGCGTCTGAATCTGATCATGTGTGTAAACATGCATAAAGGGTGTGTGAGAGATAGAAATTATATTGGAAAGGGGCCATAAAAATCACAGAACAAACTTTTTAAAATGTGTTTAACATTTTCGATGCTCTGCTAAACAATTTTTCCAATTTGGACATGCTTCCAACTGCATCAGCTGGAATGTTAGACGAACGGTGCAATGAAGCCATTGTGAGCTGACAAGACTATGTAGTAATAAAAGCAATAATGAATGTTATTATTGATATATGGTACATATTCCATTTATCACATCGTAAGTGCGCATCAAGTAGTCTTCGCGCGGACTGACTGCTTTTAAACAGAACACATCCGAAGCTGTTTTTACCGTGCTACCCTTCCCTTTCAGTTGTATCTTAAAAGCCAACAGTGTTTGCAGTGGGGTCTTGACTTTTAAGGAAAACCAGTGTTATATCATGTGATTAGTAAGTGTCCAGCTTATATAATGGCATGTTCTTTGCAGCCTTAAAAAAACATTTAATATTTAAACGCCTTCAGTGCCCAAGGTGGTAAACAATGCCCCAAAATGCTGACAAAAAACATTTCTACCTTTCTAAATGACATGAACGATGACCATTGGCCGTGTTTCAACCAAAATCAATGACTCGTGGGGCCAACTTCACATCTAGCACAAGATTATTGCCTTCATTCCGATAATTCTGGTGCTCTGACGATATTATACATAAAACTCAATCTTAAGGTTATTAATATTTATTGTTACGAAGCCAATGTCAGACAGGGGACTTAAAGCAGCCAACCTAATCGGGATATAGTATAATAACTATTATGTGAAGAGTAATAACAATAACATGTACATGTTGACTCAACTCAGACAACTGAGTGCAAGAGAGGTGTGAAAGAGAAATATAAGAGCTGTATATTTGTTTTTTAAATATAAAAAGCAACACTAACTACTTCACAGCAAAGAGCCTGTTGTAATCGAACTATATATACATACACAAAATTAAAAACTGCGCCAATAACAGGGAGGGATAGTGAACTAGACCGAATTATCACAGCTGGTTGCGTCCCGTTCCATCCTGACCAGTGCAAGGCTAGTAATGTTCAGTGCATTTCAGATAAATACATACAAATTTTTCGAAGAACAAACGGGGGGAAAGTAGGTTTCAGAACGTTCACTTTTTTGTCAGCATTTTTCAGTGAAATGTTCATTTTTAAAAGTACAGACATTTGCTTTTGAGTCAAACACCTGCCTTTATTCATTACTACAGCACCACCCAACCCACCACTCAAAACCAGGTCATAAATTCAGTCTAGTTCACAAATCCTTCCATACACTGGCCATCAAAATGGGCATCCAGTAGCATTACATCACTTCCTGTGTTGAAAAACATCAGCTCCCGGAGCCCCAAGCTTCTTTTCCTAATGCTCATAATAAGCTGCAGAGTTAACATTGAATATCAAGAAGCTTTTTAGATTTTACATACTAGCTGGTTCAGTGCAGATGGTTGTTTTAAGGTGTGAGGGTTAAACAGGGGAGGAAAGAAAGGGGGCGGGGCTTAGAGTAAAGGGAGGCGGCTAAAGATAGAAGGATGGTAAACATGGCAACAACTGATCAGAGCAGAGGATCATTCTGCTTTACAGCGCTTCATGGCTCCTGGGAGTTTCTCTTGTAGCCTGAGGGAGAAAAACATGAGACGAATTTATTACTGCGTGCTATTGAGGCCTTGCTGATTGGCATCCATTTCCAAGACTCAATTCTTTATAGATAGCATGCACAATAAGTGCACATTCTTACTTTATTTGTAATACTTTATTACTCTACTCAAAGCATACTTACTTGGCAATTGTAGTATTGACTTGAGTGCGTACAATGTCGATGTAACGGTCAATCTGGGTCTGTGGAAAAAACAAAGAGATGTTGAGTTATAATAAACAATAACTGTAATATTACTGCATATGCTTCCATGTAATTTTGCTGGCATAACACTAGGATGTTGTGGGAGAATGCTAGGAATAGTAACTAACACTAATGACTATATTTATTGCGGTCACTTTTGTGGATATTATTTTTTTAATTTAGTTTGGTTGCACAATATAAATTATATACAATAAAAATAAAGAAAATACAATCTGGTGGACAGGGGTCAGCATGGGCACCCTGACTGATCTGCTGCTATGCAGCCCCATACGCAACAAACTGCGATGCACTGTGTATTCTGACACCTTTCTATCAGAACCAGCATTAACCTCCTGAGCAATTTGAGCTACAGTAGCTCGTCTGTTTGATCGGATCCCATGTGCATCAATGAGCCTTGGCCACCCATGACCCTGTCGCCGGTTCACCACTGTTCTTTCCTTGGAGCTCTTTTAATAGACACTGACCAATGCAGACCGGGAACACCCCACAAGAGCTGCAGTTTTTGAGATGCTCTGACCCAGTCGTCTAGCCATCACAATTTGGCCCTTGTCAAACTCACTGAAATCGTTACACTTGCCCTTTTTTCCTGCTTCTAACACATCAACATTGAGGACAAAATGTTCACTTGCTGCCTAATATATCCCACCCACTAACAGGAGCTGTGATGAAGAGATAATCAGATAAATGCCTGATAGGGGTGTGTGTGTGTGTGTGTGTATGTGTATATTGTGTGTGTATGTGTGTATGTGTGTATGTGTGTATGTATGTATGTATGTATGTATGTATGTATATATATATATATATATATATATATAGTAAAAACCCTATGATTTGTGTTTTGTAATTGTTTAGTGAGTGTCTGTATTGGTACTTGTAGGCTGATTGATAATATGTCCTGATTGGTGCACTGTGCACAGTACTTTAAAAAGAACGTCATCACTTCCTCTACGGAGAGAGAGAGAGAGAGAGCAGAGAGAGTTTTCGATTGTATAATACAGAGTTTGTGTGTTAGGAGAGTTTTGAATGTGTTAAGAACATTAGAGAATGCGAGTATTGCTTGTTTAAATTGAACATTGTTTGTACCTGAGGAACTTTGCTGGTATATTTTGACGTTTGTCTGTTTTCTGACACTGATTTGGACTGCCCTTTTCAGTTTGTTTGACTGGTTAAAAGTATATTATAATGAGTATTTGGGAAAATAGGGAGTCTGACGCCATTTTTGTTTATTGTAAACTATTTTGCTCAGTTTTTGGTATTTTGCTCAAGTTTGTATATTATATTTTTCATTTGGGTTAGGGTTTAGGAAAGAGGTTTAAAAATAGGGACGTTCTGTTATTTTGGCCTAGTCAGCTCCTGAATCAAGAGTCCCAAGGTAATTCAATAAATTCATCATTGTTTAAATCAATATATGATGGAAAAAATTTTTTGTATATATATTTTAAAATACATTTTATTTATTGCCAAAATTACAAGGCAGCAATAAAATGATCTTTTAAACATTTTATAACAAATTAAACCATTCCATAATTGGATGATTTAAATAGATCTGACAGGAAAAGTGTCTGAATTATTCACAATAGAGTCAGATCGATGTAAGGCCGGTTTCTGAGCGGGGTATTGCCAAGGAAACATTTCTCGGTTTCATTTAGTTTAACTTAATGTACTAAAATAATTAAAGCTGAAATAAAAATGTATATTATATAGACATTAAAAAAGGAATAAAACTGACAAATAAAACAAAATTAAAACAAATACAAATAAACTATAAAAGCATCTCTTTTTAAACTGTTTCTGAGCATTATGACTTTAATTTTCTCACTGGGAAGATATTAAAAACTGGGTTACTGCAGTTTTGAGGTCAGTGCATAGTGCTCTGCGCCATGGAGATTAAAGACACAGATCAGAGTTTTGTAGCACCATTATGAACGCATCATTATTTCCGTACATTATCTTCATTAGCGCTGTATTTAATTCGAAGAAAGGTCAGAAGAGAAAAACGGCATCAGGCACTCATTAACAATCACCGTTACATAAGAATTTAAGTCTTGACAAATGCTTTAAGAAAAGATTATGACAAGTGTTTCAGAAAGAGCTTACATAAGACCCCTCTGGTGCAATAATCATACATACTGATTACTGTTCAGCCTGAGTGGGCTGCCTGTTCTCAAACACTAACTGCATTTGAGTATATGTCATGTGCGTTTTAAAATCGTGTACTTGTTATGTATGCAGTGAAATTTTTTTTGCATTGGTTTCCTCTGTGTTATTAAAGATCACGAGTAACAAGAGTAACCTGTAACACTAGTTAAACACACAAATTAATTGTTAATACATGAAGGCACATGAATACAAATATATGCTTCTCTGTCGTAGTGACCCTAAGCTAGGGCTGGGTACCGAAACCAGGAGCCAATATAACCGGCATGTAACCAGACCGAATCAGAATGCAGATTTCGGTGACACTATATTAAATTGTGCTTTTGCGCTTTGGCTGGCGCAGAGACAACATATCACAACTATTCCGTGTTTTCAACCACATGTTTATTTTAGGTTCCAGACATTTAAATGCACTTAAGTGCTAGCAACAAATACACACTGATGTCTATGGAAGCTGCAATAACAGTCCTTTCAGTCATAATTTGACTAAGTGTTTTATTCATATCAGATACACATTATAAAGTTAACTATATAGTTTACTCTATTCTTCTCCAAGCTCACCGGTCACTTACTTTCATGTATTTCGTGAGACGTGGATGAATTTACGAGATGTAAATCCGACAGATCCGATTCTCTGAATTACGCGCATTATAGATATAGATAACATACTAACATGATCATTATAAAGGGTTTTAAATGACAAAACACATTCACTTACTTGAAAATCTGAATATCAGATAGTTCATGACATATCAAACCATATACGGCGTTTTTAATTATTTAAGATGTTTTTGTTAAATATAAGAATGATTCTAGTTTTCTGTAGTAAACACATTTTTTGTTTGATAAACTTTGATACTTTTCTTAATAGAACTAGTGTTTGTTGTCCGTAGCCTTGAACAAGTTCTCTGAAAGTTTTTCACAGATAGTGTGACAGTTGCAGATAACACCAGCTAAGGAGTGTATTACTGTGTTATTAAAGTTTTAGCCCTCACCCACTGAAGAATACAGACTACTTTGCTGTTATTAGTAGAGAAGCTGTTATGTAAGCCCAAAGTATTTTTCTGCCGTCTGCATTCATGCACGTCCGCGTGACATAATTTTCATCACCAGGACGGTTTGCGGGCGTCCGCACATCCCCGTCCGCGTGCAGCAGGACTGTCCATGTAATGTCATCCACCGTTGTTTTGTGGCTTTAGCTATAGTATCGGTTCAGGCACGATTTAGGCACCGGTACCATATTAAAAATATCGGTTTGGCACCGGTATCATAAAAAAACCCTAACGATACCCAACCCTACTCTGTCCTGTATTGTAGAGGATATTGTATTATGGCCTAAAATATTACATGATTGATTAACTTTTTCTAACATTTTTCAATGTACATTTATGAAATGCACTTTCTGTAAAGCTGCTTTGAAACAATGTGTATTCAATTAATATGGTTTGCGACTCACCTGTTTCAAAGAAATGCTGTTTGCTTGCTTTTAAGTTAATGCCATATAAATTATATACTAATAGTATAAATATATATTTAATATTAATATTACTATCACTATAATTCCACAAAAGATTTCAATATTCTATTGTATTTCTCTTGAACTTCGTATTTCATATTAGAATAACTTCTGAAGACTGAAAATTCAGCTTTGCCATCACAGGAATATGCATTTCAAAATTAAAATAGAAAACTGTTCTATTACTGCCAAAATATTACTATTTTTGATCAAATAAATGAAGCCTTGGTGAAAATAAAAGAGTTTCAAAAACTATTAAAAAAATATTACAGACCCAAACTTTAAAACAGCAGTGTATTATTATATATTATTATTAATCTACAATCTCTTATTTGGACCCCCACAACAAATACTCTTTATCTTTAGGAACACACACAATGCATAGTTTGAAAAGCAAAACATAGATCTCACCTTGTTTTTCTCATAGATGGGCGGTACACTGAAGAGCAGGATGTCAGCTGGAAAAGAAAACACGCAGTATTGGGTGATTATGATCACTTTAACCCCACATGGGATAGTCTCTATAACCAAATATGAAGCAGGTTTGCTCTAAAAAGAAACCCCTCAAACTGAAGAGGTATATTTGGCCTACCGAGGATGAGGATGGTGATGCCATTGAAGACCGCTCCAACATATGTCAGCAGCCACATAACCACAGCCAGCTGAAAAATAGGGGTTAAAAGAACATAAATCCTTTGCATCTGTTTTATACCAAAAAACCTGAGAACACAATTTTCTACATGAAGATGAAATGACAGAGTTTTAATAAAAGTCATACAGCTAATATAGTAAGAGTCATAAAGGAGATAAATGTTCCTTGTTGCTTCTTAAATAAACTTAAATAAAACCCTATAAACACGTTGTATGGAAAAGACATTACATTCTTTAACATTACATTCCAGTCTTTGTATCTACAGAAGAAAGTCTGTACAGAATACAGGTTTGGAATAACATAAGAGTAAACCAATTCTGAATGAATTGGTGAACTACACTTGTACATCTATTCCTTTCTAATTGCAGGTCCGACACTGACCTTGAGGGAATCCACCAGATCCTCGACCAGAAAGAGGTGGCTCATCTGCTTGAGCGCACGGTTGACGTAGGTGAGACAGGCGTCCACGTGCTTGCGGAAGGTCTCGGGGGGCACGGTGACATCTTTCTCCATCAGAGCCCTGTCACAGGCACATGGGTCAACCCAATTAGCCCTGCCACTGCATACCCACACCCCACTGAGCACCACTGCACCCACAACCAACCCTAACTAACAAAGAGCCTGACAAGACATGCCAAACAGACCTACAGTATGTTAACGGTGAAATGTGAAAATTCTAAATGAAAGTCAAAACTTATATAAATATATGAATATATATAAATAACAATATTTTTATATTATTAACAATCACATTAATAAGTGTTTATAAAATACATTTATAAATATAAATAAATCATATTTTTTCATTTTATACAATTACAATATATTATTATTAATCATGAGATATATATATATATATATTTCAATCATGATTAATAATAATATATTGTAATTGTATTAGTATTAATATATCATTTGTGTTCTACTGATAAATAAAAAAAAAAGGAAAAAGCACAGTGACTAAATAATTAATAATCAGCTATTAAAGGGATAGTTCACCCAAAAATGAAAATGTGATGTTTATCTGGATATGAGGTAAAAACATTTTTTAAAAAAATACTGTTGGGTTTCTCACAGAAATACTGTTGGGTTTCTCGTTTTGTGTCTTAAGACATTGATGTGTCGTCACGAGTTCTACTGAAGAAACAAAGACACCTACATCTTGGATACACTGGGGGTAAGCAGATAAACATCACATTTTCATTTTTGGGTGAGCTATCCCTTTGATATTGCATTGGTTCTCTCTTGTTTTTGAATGTGTTTATAAATTCTTTGTATGACAGCCTGGCAAAATATAACATCCCAACCACACAATTTGGCATGTTTCATTGCGTTATCACAAAAAAAACTATTTACCAAGTACAAGTACGCAATATGCTTACAAATAATTAAGACATTTTTTATAATATTTGAATAAAGGGTGAAGATGTTAATTTTCCAAGGCCGGAGATCACATAACCACTACTGTCTAACAGTATAGTGGTCCAATGATTTTTAAATATATAATATACAATAAATGTATACCATCTCTAATAAGTCCAAGTTGTTATCTCAAATATGTACAGGGCACACAGAAAGATGAGACTCTCACTTGAAAGGGTGTCCATCGTTGGACTTCTGCACAGCCTGGATGACAGACTTGTAGATTCGGAAAGAGATGGTGACACAGAGCAGAGCCAGCAGCAGGTAGGAGATCACGCTGATCACGCTAAACGCTGCCAGAGAGAGCAGCAACAGCAGCGACACGCCAAACACCACGCCTGACTTCTTAGGGTCCCGCCAGTGCACCAGGTCATTCACTGCACGACAGAAAGAGCATGTGAAAAACATGTGCGTGGTGTGTTTTGATGAACGCAACAGGAAATAAAAACAGCACATGACGAAAATACTGATATCAACTGTTGAATTGGTGCAAAACAACGTAAATCTGGCATCAATAGAAGCAGTAACACCTTTTTTAATGGGTTCTTTTTTTGTATCTGAACTGTAAAATCATTAGTTTTGTCATAAATAATACAAAGCTCATATTTTCCATACAGCTGCGGTTATGTAATGTAGTTTTCGAGTGGCTGGTGATGCAGCGTGAAAGGAACCTTTTAAAGAAGCCTTACATAAATGGCATTCTCCACGTGGAGTGATGCCTGAGGGGGTTCGGCTCTGTGGGTTTCCGTTTCTCGGGAAATCACGGACGCATAAACCTTCTACGGTGGAAGATGGTGGTATTCAAAACATCAAACTTCATAAGGATTCACAGTTCTGTACCACAAAAGAACAATACACCCATGTATATTTCCTGGCAAAGACTCAGTGTTTTCAAAACACTTTCTTCCTAGATGAGGAATTCATACATGGCCGTGTGTGGGGATGGGTCCTGTAACACAAGACCTTACATGTGCGAGCGCTGGCTGGTTGAAAACACAACCACGTCTTCCACTGTTACTATGTTTGGTCTGTCGGCTTTAATACATCACCTCAAGCACAGATATGGCCCTCACACTCCAAGAGACTGTAAATGAATTCATGCATTCACTTCAAGTAATACATGGTCAGGTACAGCTATTATTTGTTTTCATATGAAGTTTAAACTCTGAAATGTTTATTTTTCATGCTAGGTTAAAATAAATGTTAAATAAGATGTAACAAGATCCAGTTCAAAAGTTTGAGGTCAGAAAGATTTCATGTTTTTTTTAAATAAGTCTCTTCAAGCAAAGGCTACATTTATTTAATCAAAAATAAAGTAAAAGCAGTAAAAATGAAATATCAATATTTAAAATAACTGTTAACAGGCCATTCTGTTTTTGCTTTAAATATTGAAATTATAAATTCTAATTTAAATAAAAAAGAACTGCTTATGTTGTGTTTTTAGCATCTTTGTTTGCATCATGATTAAAATGTAGTGGCTGCCTCTAATTTAAAATGGCTACAGATATTTTATTTTACAGACAGTTTGGCGTGTTATAGAGCAAATAAACAACAAAAAGTATGCTTGAAAAAAAAAAAAAAGGCAACTGGTATCGGTCAATTTGGTTGTAAAAAATAAATAAAAGTACATTTGCAATCAGCCATTAAACAAATTTATAAATCGGGTCATCCCATACAAAAAATATTGAATAAAATATTTTAAAAATTTAATAAAGTCTTTTTACATTTCGGGTTTTCTGGGTTTTTTTTAGTTTTCATTTGTAGTTTGCATGGTTCATATTAACGTAGACTAATTGTCAAGGTTTTAAAAAGGTAATTCAGCCAAAACATAGTTAAACTTTTTCCCATCCGCCCCTCAACATAAAATGAGTTTGACACCCCCAATTTACATATACTACCAACTACAGTTACACTTTAAAAATGTTGTGGAAACTGTAATACATTTTTTTTTTGATGAATAGAAAGCTCAAAAGAACAGCATTTATTTAAATGTTCTTCGGTAACATTATAAATGTCTTTATTGTTACTTTTGATGAAGTTAGTGCATCCTTGCTGAATAAAAGTATTAATTTCTTTTACTGACCCCAGACTTTTGAACAGGAGTGTCTCTACTTGTTCTCACAATAATTTATGCCATTAATGCTTTAAAAAAAATGTTATGGGACACAAAAGTCTCCAAGCCAGTCAAAAAGTACAAAATGAACACAAAGACTAATGTTATAGTGAAACAGGCACATTTAAAACAACATCATTTTGATTTTGAAATCTAGATGAGCTCTGATCAGTTGCATGCTGTATTCTGAGAGGGGGTTTGTTTACAACAACAGTCAACGTGACATAACTACTGCACAATGGTGTGTGGCAAATGATTCAGAGCCTGAGAGAGCACTATTGTTTTTGTCCACTCTGACTGCTTGGGGGCTAACGCTCTGTGCATGTGAGGGGTTTCCTCATTGCTCACTGCAGGGGTCTGAGTCCCTCCCAGCATGCTTTGCTAGTGCCCACAGGGAGGCAGCCTAAGCTGAGAACAGTCATTCGTTATCATTTCCTCCCTCCCTCGCCAGGGTTAGTGGACCCAGATACAACAGCATGTCCCAGTGGCAGCTGAGCCGCAGTGGCCTCTTTTAGTTCTCGCACGGCTCTGCTCTTAAAGGTACATGCAGCATCAAATGCATTTGTGCGAATACGTGTTAGAGTCCACGTATGTCTGAATCATTTAAGAGTCATGCATGAAATCACCTATTCACCTAAGCACAAGAAAAAAATCTAGTTTTTACTTGTTACTGTTAGGGTATTTTTGCATGTTCAGAAACAAACAGTGTGAGCCAATTTTCATGCAATGAAAACCTAACGAGGTCAGTTATTTAAAGGCTATTGGCCATATTTATACACTATGGTTTGTTTCAGCGTACTTTAAATGTTTGCAATTGCTTCTTATCCTTCTAAAATCTCAAGTGAAATTAATCTACTACATTTTACAAGGCAGAACATTTGGAAAAATACAAATGCCTTGTGAATATGTATTTGTAGTTCCATTTACATATGAATTATGAGTACAGTGATTGATTATCCAAACCTATTCTTGAGTTTACACAACCTCATTTTCTACAGCTCTGACAAACCCAAGTGTAAACCACTTTGACACCACTAGACAGCTCTCAGCCAGTTGTACTTAAATGATTGACAGCTAAAATACCAAGTTACAATCATTGTCAAAAAATTTCACCCACAGCAAACAACTCAAGTAGAGACTGAAAAAGTGAGACAAAGAATATGCTCCAGATATGTTAAATAACCCACTTACACGGTTACAAATATATCTGGCAACTGGCACAAAAATGAATTACTGTCTATTTGAAAAAAATATATCAAAAAACACTTTACAGTAGGGCTGGAACGCCGTAATCAGTTATGTTGATTAAATTCGACGATTTACTGAAGAATGCGTTGATTTTTTGCGCTGTTTATGTTTACAAGTTATGGCGGCTTCGTCTCCCAGACACACTGAAAATAAGCAGTTATTACAAAAATATCAAGCCCGATATGTGTGGAAGTGGTTCTCATCAAAATGGTACTCCACATGCTCTGTAAAACTGAAATGGCATACCACAGCAGCACAACTTCTATGCAAGAGCATCTGAAAAGAAAACATCCCAGGGCAGTGCAGGGATTTGGACTATTACAGTGAATTTTTAAACAGCACTAGAATATGGTTGCCAGTCACATATTTTGTCCTTAATGCGGCTGCGTTCATACCATAGACTGTATAAAAATATGGACGTAGTGTCTGTGACATCACCCATAGGATTCTGCAGAGCAGTTTTGAAGCGTAAAGTAGGGTCGAGCTGGTCATTGCCATTTTAGCAGCGCGTCATCACACATCACAACACACCGGATAGCAGAAAATGGGCAAAGAGGCGGGACGTGGGCGGACCTGAGGTGAAGCGATTACTAACAAACAGATAAATGGCTGCCCACCTGCCACTCAAAGTGGCCACGCCCTTAATTATGCAGAACTTTAAGGCTTTATATAATGTAAACAAATGAGTTATAAAAAAATTCACCCCCCTCACAGTTATCATGAAGGGCAAAATTAGCCGTATAGACCAAAACTAGAATTTGTACCAGGCTGCAAACATGTTTTATTCTGCTGTAAAGTTGGGCATTTTAACATGAGCTCAATGAGATTCTGCTCCCTTCTGGAGCCTGTCCCTAGTGGCCAGTCGATGAACTGCAGTTTAAGTCACTTCCGTATTGGCTTCAAGAGAGACAGCGGGAGGTTGCTGCTTGGTTCATACCAAGCGGAAACCAAATCTGCATCTCCACCATGTTAAAATGCCCAACTTTACAACAGAAAATAATATGTTTACAGCCTGGTACAAAAAGTGGTTTTGGTCTATACAGCTAATTTTGCCCTTCATGACAACTGTGAGGGGGTGAATTTTTTTTTTAAATAACTTTATAACGTTTAAATTATATTAAGCCACTAGATATTCAACTATATTACTGATCTGCCCGTATTGACACTATATAACTGAACTGAGCTGGATGACATCACTGTTTTCTCCAGAGCGTCTGTACAGCCGAATCAAATTCTGTTGCATTATTTTTCTGTTCAACACTGTGAAGCTGCTTTGAAACAATCGGCATTGTAAAAAGAGCTATATAAAAAAAGGTGACTTGATTTAAAGTTCTGCATAATTAAAGGCGTGGCCCCAGGTGGATTGCTACACGAGTGTGGTTTCAGCAACCAGTCACCTCAGCTCCACCCACAATCTGCCTTTTTGCCCAGTTGCAGTTATCCGGGAAAGGTGTGCGGTGATGCGCTGCCAAAATAGCAACGGCCGACTGTAGGCTTAAAAAATGCTTTTCAGAAACCTACGGGTGACGTCATGGACACTACGTCCATATTGTTTTTACAGTCTATGGTTCATACAGCATTTTGTTTTTTTTTCAGAGCTGCCGTGGGTGCGAGGCTGTGAGACACACGGCTCAAACGTACTCTCTGCAACTAGTTACAAAGCATTTAACGCTGTTGTTAATTACGATTATTTAATTTGATTATTCGATTCATCAAAAAAATTATCGATTGAAAAAAAAAAATTGTTTCACCCTACTTTACAGTAAAAAGTTCAACATGTACTAAAACAAACAGTATCCTGTATTAACAAATTCAGCAAAAAACCCTGTTCATTGCTAGTTCATGATACCTGTTGAATTAACTAACTATACTTATTGTACAGTATCCCAATATGTTGAGCCATATCAAATTCTAGTGTTCACAGTCTTTTTACTAGATACATATATAGTAAAATATAAGCAACTGTCTTGCATATCACATTTTAATGTGGAGCTAAGAGATGCTCAATTAAATTATCGTGATCAACAAAGCTAAAAGAATAAATGTACTTTTTCACAATTAGTTAATCATTAATGGGACATCAAACATCCACAATAAAGTAATTGAGGGAAACATTCGCAGCTTGTTTTGGATGCGTAGCCTAACATACAAAAATACTTTTTTTTAATACTAATTTAATATATTTCTTAAATAGAAATTAATTCCCTCAAAATTAAAGAGGGAGATATATATTTATATATATACATACACACACTGTCCTTATGGTAAAGGCCAAGCATTTCTCCTTGAAGTGAAAAAAATGGCATAAAACCGATTATTCTGCATCACTTTCTCTCTAGTGTCATACCAGATCAGTACACACACAACAATAACCTAACTGCCAAATGGAAGATAATGCTACTCCTTTTAAAATGACACATTCACCCTGACTTCATTCCCAATGGCCTTTCTGTAGGTTACATAAAAAGATGAAACCTGAGACTAGACATGAACCGTCACCTGATTTCAAGGGCTGTGCATGCCATGCAGCCACCCTGCAGGAATGTTTATGTCCATTCCTTTTAAAATTATACCATCATGTATTTAAGGTCAAGGCACAGAACAAAAATACAATTTAGTACATGTAATTGGTCTTATCTTGATTGTTCATAATAATAAAAAACTGCTCACGATTAAAGTTAAAGATTTAAAAGACATTTAGAATCTCCATAAGGCTATTGTAATAACCTGAAAATGTTTAGTTTCTGCCATCTTTTCAGAAACATTCTTATAGGTTAGTGTTGAGTAAATTATAAAGAAAAAGAGGCAAGTAAGGTCTAGTGTCTGGGCGTACTATGCGTGCAGGGTTAGCAGGCTGCTTGCCCAGAAGAAAGACATGTTACCTGAAAGGTGGGTTAGTATTGCTGTCAAGACATGCTCTGCAAGATGGTAGGCCTCTGCTACCCAAATGTCGATTGCCTCTACCTCTTTGGGAAGTACTGGCTGATACTCGTTTGGAAGAGTTTGAGAAGATGAGGTGACTGAAGCCTCAGGATTTGGTGTAGGAAGTGGAGCTTCATCAGGCATTAGGACAGTCTTCATAGTGGGAGTATTCTCGTCTTCCTCCTCTTGGCTGCTCCCGAGCTCTTTTAAAGCAGAAATTGTGAGGCGCTCCTGCTCTAGGTCCATGATCATTGCAGGGGAGGATTGAGTGGAAGGAGGAGCATCAGATTTGGGACTCTGGTCTATAGTTTTGTGTCCGGAACTGAAGCCCTCAGGCTCCTCATCCTGCCGTGACTTAAGACACTCCCTCATGAACTCCACAAAGCTGTCAGTCGCTGCTGTTACTGAGCACTCTGCTTCTAACGTCTCTGTATCACTCATGGTCTCTGGTGAATCCGGTCTATCTAAAAGATCTTTGGGGGTCACAACTCGGGGTTCAGACTTTGTTATCACTGATTCCTCAGCAACCTCATTTGTCATAGGCTCAGAAATAACATCACTGATGTCGCTAGACTGCTCATTGTGGAAAGAGGGGAATGGTGCAAGTGGGTTTTCTTGAACTGGGATTTGTTGGTCAATGGGCTGCGCTGGCAACTCCTCCTGTTCCTGCAAGTTAGAAGTCTTGATTTCCACTGTTGACTTTTGATCTTCTGAATCAACACTTGGCATTTTGTTTTGAGAGAGAATAGTCTCAATATCATCAGGAATGTCAGATGAAGTGTCAAATAAGAGAGGCTCAGGCACGGATTCATAGTCTAGTTTGCACTCGTCGGGTGTCTCGTCAATATCATCAGTAATATTATCAAATGATTCTTGAACAGGAGCACTGATTTTTGGATCATCTGGAAGACAGTTTGAGTTTGAAAGCTCTATTTTCTCACCTTTACTCTCCTTAAAAAAAGACGAATTCAGCTGGTCTTTTAAAGCAAGCTCTTCACTGGCATAATGATCCAGGTAAGTCTCTACATCACTGGGCTCATTTGAGGGGGAACTGATGTCAGGGGGAAAGTCAGAAAGTATTTCTGCAGTCTTGTCAAGCTCATTATCAAGGGAAGACTCTTTAAAGGGTTCAAAAGACACTAAATTCTGAGACATTTGTGACTGCTCTTGTGAGTCCTCGAAATTCAGGCCTCCCGATTCTGGGGAGGACTGGAGGAAAATGCCACTTTCATAATCATCGTCAATCACCTTGTGTTCAGGAGATTGCTCAGCATCAGAGTCTGTTTGATTTGTCTGAGAGGAAATGTCATGGTCAGGTTTATGTTCGTCATGTATAGTTTCCACAGATGGATGTTCTGAAACCTCTGAGTGGGGCTGCGCTGGTGACCCTCTGCCCTCACCTTGCAATATCTGACACTTTTCATCCTCCTCCTCCTCTTCTCCTTCTACCTCAAGCTGTTCCTCTTCATCATCACTTAACACTTGATCCTCAGTTTCAATAACATTAATAATAGGTACCTGAATTGGCGGTTTCTCATTGTGTGGCATGGTCTCCTCTTCCTTGTGGGTTTTGGTTTCAAAGTCATTGTTTCCCATTGTTGGGATGCTTATGGCTTCCTCAATCACTGTATCATCAGACTCCCCAGAGCTGTCTACCTCCTGGATATCAGCAGGCTCCAAATTTCCTTTCGAAATGTTTGAATGTTGTGTAGAACTAGGCTCCATCTGTTGGGACACAGGGGGTAATGGAGACTCAAAATCTGAAGGAGGAGCGGGAGAGGAAGGAAGCTCTTGATTGTCAGGGACTATCTGACAGCCTTGAGTGCCTGTGTCAGCTTTCTCTTGCTTGTCCCACATATAGGCTGTTGGTAAAAAGTTCAGGTCAAATTCAGAATCTTCCTCAACACTCACTTGTTTCGATTGCTTGTTGTCATCATCCTTTGCCTGATTGACGTCATCTGCAACTTTGATAGGACTGTCCATGAACTGATCAGGAACTCCTGCAAAAGGTTCTGGAACTTCAGCTGTATCAACATTGTTTGCTTTAATCACTTTGGATGGGCTCTCTTGTACAATGGGAGACTCACTTTCCTCATCAAGATCTGGATCTTCAATGTTGAAATCTGGTGCAGGAGGTAAGTGAGCTCTCATCCAGTCAGCGGTGTCTTCAAAGTCACTTCCACGCATTGTCTCACCAAGCACTTCGAAGGGTGATTCAGGAGATTCCTGATCATTTGATGTTGTCCTTTTCTGAAAGGACAAGCGGTTGGAAATTCCTTGCATTTCTGTAGGGGACTTCTCATAGTGACGCTCTTTAAAATGTGGAAACCCCCCATCAAAATCATTCTGCTTTGCAGCTAAAGCTTCCAATGCTTTGATTCTCTCAGATACTGGGGAAGTTTTTATAGGAGAGTCCTGCTTTTGAGAGCCAAAAGATGAATCAAAAAGCTCCCGTTTCTCTTTGAAGGTACGATCTATGTTGTCACCAGGTGATCCTGAAGATTCAATTCCATAAGCAACTGGAGAAAAGGAACTTGACTGAGAAGAAAAGCGAAGAGAGGTAGCCACATTTTCTGAAGGCTTTTCAGAGCCCAATACAACTCTTTTGTCTGCATCCATCATGAAGCAGGAAAGAGGAGGAAAAGGAGGGTTGGAAATAAAGATAAAGGCAAACTCTACCTTAAATCCGATTTGCTAAAGCAGGGGACCATATTTGAAGCTCAGGTTTGTATAGGTTTGTCTTTAACAAATTAAAAGCAGTAAAATTTCAAAGCAAAAGATCCCAACAACTTTAGCAATCAGCAGCTATACTGGTACTTTACGTAGCATTCCCAAGATGCTTAATTGCTTGCATTTAACTGAAGCTAAAGCGGTCATGCACACACTGCATAGTCCCACATATTAATGGATGGAGTTTGATGTCTGCATGCTAGCTTGATAATGTGCTGATACCATTGAGGAATCTCAATGACACACACAACACGTCTTAATGCTTTTAATGTATTTATCCTGTAGGGGCAGATTTACACAACTGATTAACTCAGATGACATCCATAATCAAACAAAAAAAAAAACAAAGAAACAAACAAAACAGACAAACAAAAAGTAGTACTCAGTATCCTCAGTTAAATAACCAAAACATTTGTTAAATGATTAAAGTACTGTTATTGCGGAAACTACTAAATGGCTATCTGAGCTATGCCTCAACTGCCAAACCATCAAATAAAATAAAAAAAGAGAAAGAGGATAAAGAAATAAAATTATGGTGTAGATGACACAACAAGGCCAGAATTACAAGAGCATGGGGAATGCAGCAAAGTAAATGCTGGACACATGCTGAAAATGGAAATCCTGACCATTTTATCATGCAACACAATGACTGTGTCCGAAAGCTGGAAAATGTTGCCTTCACAGGCACTATGCGGAGGTAGGCAGATAACAAAGCACATCCAATTACATTGTTTGCATCACATCCTGTCTACTAAAGAGGCCTCCTTCTGGTTGATCTATGCGTGCAGTTTACCAATTGTGGATAAAGAAAAAGAGTAAATTAATTCATAAATATCCTTTTAAAAAATGTCCTACTGAGAAACAAGCATTAAAATAACCAAATGCATGCATTAATTCAATTTGTATTTTGTTATACAAGACTTTACGGTGCCTTGGAAACCTTAGGAGGTACCTACAAACACAAACGCAGCCTGTGAAGTCATACACTGACTGGGCTGCGAGGCAGCAAGCCAGTTCCCTTTCGAACACAACCCCTATGTTTCAATGTATGGCCTTACTGATTAGCATAACATTAGCTTTTCAGTCTTGGCTAAATGGTGCTGACTACAGATTTAAAATAATATTAAAAAAGGGTCAAACTTATAATTGTCCTAAATTAATAAATAAGCTATAAGTTTAAGCTATATGCTAAGCAATATTTTTTACTTATTTCTCCTGACTCTTTTGTAGGGTGAGATAAAAACAGGTTCCACTGTGACAAACCACATTCCAACATTCTAATCATTTTTTTCCTTTCCAAACCTGCCATTTTCTGGTTTTAATTTAAGATATAATCTTTGAATTTGCCTGCTGTAAGCTACATTTAACACTAGTCAGAAAATTTCACTGACAGAAACTAGCATTTTCCTAAAGCTTTTTGAAAATAAACCCTTCTGAAAATAGATTCAATATATAATAGTTTACATGTTATGCTCACCACTGTTTAAACTTTGTTCCTACATCTCTTCAAGCTTCTGTTAAGGGTTAGTGTACTCATTGTGCAAACTAAGCATCACAATTAAGACGAGTAATGTAATTCAGACCAGATGCCTCTAGAAAAAACTTCCTTTTGAAAAAAATAATCAAAGCATCTAAAGTTCTAGGTTTTACCGTTTTTAAATAGCTGATATAATTCGCTGAAATAAATATCTTCAAGATAATGTTCTAAACATTGTAGGGATACTTATATCTAAAGATCTCAACATAGTTTGTGGGATTTATCTACTTTACTCTAATGCTTCCTATATAGAAATGCAAAAAATAGTAAATAGACAAGAAACAAAAGAACAAACACAAACAAACAAAACGACTAAAACTTGAGGATTTCCTATTACTCTGTGGTAAAAGACAACATGCAAAATGCATGGAAAAAGCAGGTGAAGATTCAGCCGCAGCAGTCATGGGGAAGTAACCCCAAGCAGCGTCCTGTTGCTAGATCCCTCCCCAGTGTCGCTCTACCTTCAGGACCAGAGCTGTGTTGGGGTTGGAGCTCCAAACATGGCTTGTTGTGGGGGAGGGGGGACATCAAGGACAAGAATCCTCAGGGACACCAACCTGATCCATTTTTAGGATTCTGCTCTCGCACAAAGTGAACTTGAACTTCTCTGCTATCTTAAAATAAGGTGGCAATCTTGGGATTAAGCTGGACCCACAGTAACGCTGACCTAAATCATGTTTGCAGTGGGTATAAACTGGAGCCGATTGAATTTCTAGCATCTGTGGGGACTTAGCTTTCCCATTTATTTTTAAATCAGTGAACCGTGTCAGATGTGGGGTGCTGACGAAATGACAGGGGATACTAATGGTAAAAAGGGGGTAGCCACATATTGTTGCCAGGATTCATTTAGGTTGTTGACTGGCTAAATTCAAATTTTTAGACTGGGAAACCATATGTTACAGGGTATTGAGTCAAGAAGAAGACCATGTTAGATCAAATAAGGCATCAGAAAATCAGCCACAGAAATGTGGATGACCTCATTTGAAGAACATTCATGAAGTGAATCCAAGTTTGAGGATTTCAGAAACTGTTGAAAACAGGAGGGACTTGGCTGTTATTATGGATTCCAACATGCATGATTGCAAGGGGTCACCATTAGAAACAGCAAGGATCATGTTACAAGGCTGCTGGTCAGGGGAGGGGGGTTGCACTGCACAGTACCCGGTCAAGTGGCGTGCAGGTGTGAGACTGACTATTAGCTTGATCGTTAATTTTTAGGTGAGAACTGTGTTATCACGACCGTACAGATTGAAGGAGAGGACATTTTGATGATATTCCCCAGAAATGGGTTAGTTGTAGCTTTATAGATGAAGATATCATTCTTATGGTTATGGTTTCCGTGAAAACAATCGGTAGATTCCCTCCGTGTCCTCTGCTTCATTTCCTACGTATAATAGGAAGAACTCCAAAAGAAGCCACTACAGCGAGCATCTAGTCTGGTATAGAGGAGGAGAGGGTCACTGGCGAGAGGGATGGAGAGTGTCATAGCAGCAGCCCAGCGGGAAATAGCATACTTAATAGAACAGATATGACAGAGGAGCAAGAAGAGAAAGATAAAAGGTAGAGAAGCAGGCGAGCATCAGAAGAGAACTATACACTTGCCTTGAGGAGACTGAATGAGAGATACAGGCGAAGAAAAAAAGGAATCTGAAAAAATAAAATAGGACAGAAGAATGAGAAGAAAAGTCTCAGTATCCTTCTTATACTCTACATTTGAAAGGGGAAAATGTTAGTGAAATGCCCAGCGAAGCACTTTTGGCAATCTCAAGAAACTAAAAAAAATAAAAAGAAGAAAAAACAGCTGATAACAGCGAATAACCAGCATTTTCCTCAACAACTTACATGACTTAAAAGGATAGGACTAGGCCCAAATGTAAAAATTCTATCATCATTTACTCACCCTTGTGTTGTTCCAAACCTGTACAACTTCTGCGGACCACAAAAGAAGAGATTTTGTAGAATGCTGGGTGTCCAAACTACATTGGACCGAAATTACTTTTAATGTAATGTATGGAAACAAACATAAAACAAAAAAAAACGAGACCTGCTTTAAAAGATAATTTGTGTTATACAGGTTTGGAATGACAAGCGTGAGTAAATAATGACAAATTTATACTTTATATTTGGTAACCTATCCCTTTAATTAAAATGCAAGGAAGTTCTAAGAGATAATCAACTGTAATTGGTGCAGTTAAATATTATAATATAATATTGGTGTAATTAAATATTTATGTGATGTGACATGCTGTACTCTTCCATAAAGCTATTTCAAAAAGCATTTCTTATTATTTTATTCATATAGCTTATATTTCTTGACAAAACTACACAGAATACTATACTTTTAAAAGTTCATTTGTAACACTAGTGAAGGCAAAAATGCATGGATGGAAGTTTTTTCTTAGAAAATTAAAATAAATCTAAATCTAAATAAGCTTTAATATATATATATATATATATATATATATATATATATATATATATATATATATATATATATATATATATATATATATATATATTATATATATATATTTTTTTTTTTTTTTTTAATGCAAAGTTAGCTAAGAAAATTTGCATTATTTGAGCATTCATTATTAGAATTTGATTTATTATTTGAAAATGTGAACCATTTTAAGTTTGTTAGGAAAAAACTTCCATAAAGATGATTTTAAAAAAATTTGAAAAAAAAGAAAAGAAATGGGGACCAGTCAAATTACTTAAAATATAAACTTTTGCTTATACATGAATATAATTGTATGCTTATTAAAAACAAAACCAATATATAAAAGAAATAAAAAGTTAATTCATGTCATGCATCAACTACCCATAGGCACTTTTTACTTAGCACATCCAGAACTAATCACATACACAACATCCCTCGATGACTCATCTGCATAGTGCACAATACTTACTCACAATATTCAAACGGTGAACTTTCTCATGGAATTTTCAATGATCCCTCCCATACTTTCTGACATCTAACCCTGCAAAGCACCCACATGTTGCAGCACTGTGTTATGTAACCAGTTAAGGGAAGCCATTTTCAGCAACACTTCAAAATTTCATGTGATTTGGAAGGAAACAATATTTGCATTCATCCAGAACTAGCCACTTTCAACAGTTAGGCCAATCATCAAGCTGTAGAGGAAACACCAGGTCACCTAAATTGGATTAATCTATCTTGAAATTTCAAAAAGAACAGGGAGTGCCAACAGTGAGAGTGGTGAGAAAGTTAAAGAGAACAGGTTGATCTAGTAGCACAGCAGTCTTAAACAGGGCAGGCTCTACTGGTCACAAATAAGGAGTGTACCCCTGCTTCACAGCATTCCTTGCCCAAACCACACCCAAAAACTAAGTGACACACCTTGCACCACTGATGTGGACACCAAAACCCTGACAAATCTACACGCCCTCCGTCGTCTTGATTGAAGTTTTTTTCCCCTGCTTATGAGTCAGCCATACAGAATGTGCTTGACAGCAATAACCATGTGATGCAATTAGTGCATCACAATCTGACATCTTACAATGGCTGGCTCACAGGTAACGTTTAGCCAGCAAACATTTAATAAGGAAATAAGGTGAAGGATCTGATAGCTAGCTACTATCAATTGCAAGGGCAAAGGTTAAATGCACCAAGACGGCTTGTGTTACAGGGAAGCGCTTAAAGTGGGAACAGATTGGCCTCTGACACTGGAAGAGCCTGTGTGGCATCTCTGTCATGCCAGCAATATCAGCTCTATTCCTGAGGGGACTGAATCATGACACCTTAAGCTTTAAGACTGCTGTCTCAGCCAGCCTTACTGACCTTAGGCATCACACCCAGACAGAAGGGAGAGGCCGATAGAGGCTGCCAGTATTGATATAAGATGAGTTTGCCTAGATGATCGGTTAAAAGTCTCATGGTGCCATATAGAATGACTTGTTTTTTATCGGATTGTTCTGGGTTGAACACAAGTTAAGGTCTTCCAACAACATCTGTCGGTTGTTTACATGCCGTTGACATGCCCTGCATTGTGGCATGCTTTATATCATCTAACGTTAGCAAAATGCACATGTATATATTTCAATATATACATGAATTATAATTTTTTATAATTACTATGCATGCAGCTTTAACATATACTACTATTCAAACGTTTGGGGGTAAGATTTTAATGTTTTTGAATACAGTTAAAACAGTAATATTGTGAAATATTATAAAAATTTCAAAATAACTTTTCTATTTTAATATATTTTAAAATGTAATTTATTCCTGTGATGGCAAAGCTGAATTTTTAGCATCCAGTCTTCAGTGTCACATGATCCTTCAGAAATCATTCTAATATGCCGATTTTAAGTTCAAGAAATATTTCTTATTATTATCAATATTTAAAAACATCTGTGCTGCTTAATATTTTTGTAAATGCATTAAATTTATCAAAATTGATAATAGATTTGTTTCAAATGAATGCTTTGAACTTTCTATTGATCAAAAAATCTTGGGAACATTTTTTTTATCACAGTTTCCACAAAAACATTAAGCAGCCCAACTATTTTCAACATTGATAATAAGAAAATGTTTCTTGAGCAGTAAATCAGCATATTTATTTGACCCGGTTTCAGAACAATGCTGAACTCCCAATCAGTGCATTTTAAATTGTTTTTGCTGTCATACACTAAAGCATAAAGCTTTCACTGACATTGTTTCGAAAATCATTTTGAAATGACACTGAAAGACTCACTGAAGACTGCTGAATGAGTCAGTGCCATTGTTTTGTCTCAAGATGCACACAGTAATGTTTTATTTTTCCTCAAGCATGTTTATAAAAGCTACTTAAATGCCCTAATTGAACTAAGGCTTAATCCTGGCTTAATCTAAGCCCTGTCTGTGAAACCGGGCCATAGACTCACAAACAAACGCACTTCACCATTATGGTGATCAGTGTTCACTTTGGTTTGGCACTTTGAAATTAAAGCGTTGTAATTCACAGTCACTACCGATGGAGCTTAACCTGAATTTAACCCAGAATACCACATTATGGCCATACCTTATATAGGTAGAATGGCATCCGCACAGGCATTTCAGAAGGCCATTGCAGCTAAATTTAACTATCTGGTTCAATAAGTCACCTTCACATATGATGTCTGTGATAACAAGCCTGTAAGACAGTCATCATGTCTACATCCTTCCAGCAATATTCAGATTCTAACCCCTAACTGAACTCGATGTGCCTCAGCTCAAGAGCCAAACAGCATTTAAAGGCATCACACATTTTAAACCGTGCTGGAAATTCAGAGCAGGGTGACGTCATGGAGTCTTAACTTCACGTTCTAATTCTATTAGATTCCCAGACGCCTAAATAAAGCCAAACCATGGAGGACAGAAGCGCTCCATATATGCTGACGACAACCTGAAAAGCAGTGAACCAACGTCCCTAGTAAACAAAAACCCACACGGCATTGTTTTCACAACGGAAAAATATAAAGGGCCCGAACAAAGACATCATGTAATTTTGTTGTTTTCAAAACGGAAAAAATATACACGAACAAAGGACAGCGTGTAATTCCACAGAACGACTGATGGACAAACTGAACTGCGTTTAGTGCAATGGGGTTTGTTTGTCATTTCTAAAATATACAAATGTATTGCCTTTAAGAATGTTTACACTGCAGGTAGAAGGACAAGCGAGAAGAAAGCGATGGTAGGACGACTGACTCAATTATGTGAATCGAATCTTTGGTATAGTTCGTTTAAAGAACCGAAAGAGCATTATTACATCACACTAGACGTTCCATCCATATGTAGGAGTGTATAATCTTTATATTTATAAAGGCGTTTTAATGTCATATGTCCATGTTCAGTAGGTTGCAGTCATACAATGTAATATAAATTAAATAATAAAATGAATACAATTGAATTCAATTAATTCAAATCTAATTTAAACATTGTGGTTGAATCAAGAGCCGATTCTGTTCTGAACATTCAAACGATTCATTGACGAGAGATTCATAATTGGCTCTAGACAGCTCTATTGATTGCTCTCGCTTTGTCACGTCGCTAGAAATGTAGATGGGGTGTGTAAGCAGGTTTTTCCCTTCCTTTACACCGTCCTCCAGATTCGGATGCATCTGCACTGCAGATCATCAGCTGAGCCGCAACATGTGCCCATTTCAGTTCAAAGAAGTATTATGTGTCCTCATATCTCTCCGTGGCCTTTTCCTAAAAATAAACGTCAGGTCAAAGCAGTGGATGAGAACACATTCATTCGGAGTCCCACATCCGCCATGCCATTTATCCCTGCAAAGTGTACAGTCAATAATCGTTATATTATGCCAAAGGGAGGCGATATGGAAAGTGTACGTGAGAAATAAACAGTGCATGGCTGTTGCATAACGCCAGAGAGTTCCAGTATTACCTTCAAGGCATATTAAACATGTGCATACATTCAAAGCGAGTATATCAGCTCGTATTGTCCTCACTCAGCGCAACCTGCCAAATTAATCTCCACTGGTTCCATTTAGAATGTCAATAAACACGCGCCAGAAATTTAAAACCAAACAGAACAAACTCATCGGTAAGGCTGTTTTTACGTTCACGTTCTCTTACCGGAAAACTTTGAGTCTTTGGCCGTTGCAGAATGCCCATCGTTTAGGCCTTGTGACGACGAAATCTGAGAAGATTGGGTCATTGGATCAGCCATTTTTGTCGTGTTGCTCTACAGGATCTGTAGCACAGAGGTGTCGTCGAGGTTGTGGCCGTTGGTTGATAATCTGAAGGCTCCCGATTCACCGAGTATTTCCCAATACAGCAGCGGCGTCACCGAGCCTGCACACACATTAGGTGAACCTGCCTGAATGTTGCAGTGGATGGGGGCGGTGGAAGACAAACAGGGCGGGTACATGAGAGAAGGAGAGAGAGAGAGAGAGAGAGAGAGAGAGAGAGAGAGAGAGAGAGAGAGAGAGAATAATTGGGGTGAGAGAGGTCGATGGGTTGCTTAGAGAGGTAAACAAATGCCTTCTGTATTGAAGTATGATCTAAAACTATTATCTGTGTGTTTGTCTTATACATTATCAGTAATTAAAATAATCAACCTGAATTGCCAGATTCCTCATTCTATTCTGCCGTCTCGACCATCCTCGTTATTAACCCTGAAACCTATCCGTTTGGATTAGGTTTATGTGTAATATATCCTCGCCTACTTAGAAAAGATACAGTAAACACTTTGTAACTCTATGGCTCGTGATTATATAATGTTTTCGCATTTGTGCGCTGGAGATATTTTCTACCGTGACGCTGATGCTGGGTCAGTATTTAATGTGCAACAGCGCCATCCTTTGGTTAATGTCTTGATGGTGGAGAAGGGGCGAGATTAGACTTCATTTCCCTGTTTTGTACGGTATTTACAGTGGTTTCGGAGATAATGCTTACTGTGGGTACAGGGGACCCTCTGGTTGTGAATTTGTTTTTGTTGTTGTTGTTTTGTTTGTTTGTTTTTTTTTACAAATTTTGTTTTAAAAAAAAAAAAATATATATATATATATATATATATATATATATATATATATATATATATATATATATATTTTTTTTTTTTTTTTTTTTTTACTTAATCAGAAAAGGTTTTGGCACTCAACATGCTAAAAGGTTAAACGGTCCTGAAAAAATTGTCGCACTTGACTGCATATGAATGGGAGGTACAGCTTATTTTGATTCAATTGATTTGATTTGGCTTTAATTTTCTCAAAGTTTAAAGTAAAACACGTTTTGAAAAGTATTTAATATGAGAATTGAAAATAGTACTTTTGTGCATTTTTTATAACAATAAATGAAAAATGTACACTAAAATCCAACAGTGATTCTAACTAACACGTTTTAGTTAACTTTACTTAATGTCTTAACTTAATTGTAAAATTCTAGTAATCTGTACTATTCGCATATTCCTTGCTTACTCAGAAAACCCAAGTTAAGATTAATTGATTGGTTTGAGTGCCATTTTGTCAAGCAAAGACAAACAAACAACAACAAAAAATCCCTCACCATTATGGTGATCAGTGTTCACTTTGGTTTGGCACTTTGAAGATTCATATTATTATTATAACTCTCTTCCTATTTATGAAGCGATTCAACAATAACACAGTTATTTGGTTTCAAAGGAAGAGAAGAAATGAACAGGTTGCTTTTAAAAGTTGACCTATAATTAACTATAGTTAATGATTTAGTCAGAAATTAAGGTGACTTTTTATAATTATTCTATTTTCCTTTATGTCACATGATGATCGTTTACAACTTTAGTGCTAACACTTCCGTCATAAACACCTGAGAAACTTTTAATTAGGTTGATATAATCCCTCTATAGCCTATTATAACAATATCTTGCAGTTGACCGTGCTTGAGTCACACACAGACTTCAACATTCAGCATGCAAAACACAACAATGGCAACAACAATAGTAGCTATACTATATATAAGTCAAGAGTAAAGTCAAAGTTCAAGTACTCTCCACAGTTCTTTTTTAGTTACAAGAACTCTTGTGTAAGTGAAGCATTTGTTAGCACAACATACTATCCCTATTTCACTTTACTAGTTTTTTTAAGGCATTCAGTTTGCATGCTTTTCTAAGTCTAACTAATTAGATTTTTAAAAGATCTTTAAAAAGAGACCAAACTATGTGACCAGGTCTGTGCTCCAAAGCATTATAGGCACTCTATGTAGTTTTTTGCCGCTATAGGTTGCCTATTCAAAACAAAGGCATAGCTTGATGACGCTGAGAGGTCTTCACCTCTACAGCCGGTGGAAAAGAATCGGGACGGGACATGGCCAGAAATCATGTTCATGGGTGAGATTATTAACGTTACTGTAGTATGAAGCAGAACAGGGCCGAGTGCTGGAGCTAAATGAGGCCGCTGGAGTGATTGCTAATGAGAGACGAACGCGACACACGGCTGGACCAAGGAGGTAACCCAGCACCCAGAAAGCGTACCTCCCATAGGGGCGGCCACTGCCAAGCCATCACTGCTGTTAGCATTCCATTGACTCCCATTCATTTTGGCGTCACTTTGACAGCGAATAACTTTACATCTGAGGCGTTTAAAGACTCCATTTGTCCATTGTTCCATTTCTTAAGAAACACGCAATGTATAAAAGGCTTCATTACCTTGTATCTTACTATCGCCCGTAGAAGCCATTTAGTAAAAATAGGCTAACGATTGCGTCATAACCACACGACTCTCTGTCGCGGAGTAAAAAAATACTGTGTAGACAGGAGGGGACGCTCGCAGGCAATCTTTTATTGTCTATGAGGCAATTGGGGGGACGTGGAGGCATAAAGTCCGATAAAGTCAAGGGAGAAGCATGGGGAGAAACCCATAGAGAGCCAAGGGCAACGGGACAAAACTTTTAAACAACGTGACTCAGATTTCACTTTCCACAACTACTAGTAGACTGTCAGACAGGCTGCTCACGTCACATCTACGTCGTCAAACTCAGTCTGAGTCTGCGCAGTACGCTCAGCCATCAGGAAGTGAGTGCTTCTAATTGACTTCGGTTTTCACACCGTTAAAAGTCAATGGGGTCGCTGTGTCCATTTATTTTACTGTCTATGGGCTGGACAGCAGCAGAGCTTTTGTTATGCCATAGTCACCACTTCTGCTTCTTCCGATCAAGTGTATGGGGTAATGCCATAGACTGTAAAAAAATATGGACATAGTGTCCGTGACGTCACCCATAGGATTCTGAAGAGCAGTTTTGAAGAGTAAAGTAGGGACGAGCTGGCCGCTGCCATCTTAGCAGCGAGTCATCAACCGACCGTCACTCCCGGATAACAGAAAATGGGCAAAGAGGCGGGACGTGGGCGGAGCTGAGGTGACGTGATGACTAACAGACAGCAGATAAATGGCTATCCACCGGCCACTCAAAGTGGCCACGCCTTTAATTATGCAGAACTTTAAGGCTTTATATAATGTAAACGAATGCGTTATAAAAAAATTCACCCCCCTCACAGTTGTCATGAAGGGGAAAATTAGCCGTTTAGACCAAAACTAGAATTTTTACCAGGCTGTAAACATGTTTTTTTCTGCTGTAAAGTTGGGCATTTTAACATGGGGCTCAGTGAGATTCTGCTCCCTTCTGGAGCCTGTCCCTAGCGGCCAGTCGATGAACTGCAGTTTAAGTCACTTCCGTATTGGCTTCAAGAAAGACCGTGGGAGGTTGCCGTTTGGGTAACGCATGCAGCGCTGTTTTATTATATTAGATACATTTAAGTGTGTTAAAATTGTTATAACGTTACACTGTGCATTCGCTCCGCGGCTGCTATGAGACACTTGTTGCACACTGCAGTAAGCTAGATCAATATTAGAATATCATAATAATAAATGCTGGATGCTTGTGTTGCTTAATGGCACACATTGTATGACATGCTGTATTACTGTACAATAATTAGTTTTCTGTCTATAAATGTATCCAAACAATTGTTTTCTTGTCTAATAAAACATAATATATTAAAGCGTCTTTGGTGTTTCCATGGTTTCTAATTCAACCAGAAAGCAAGGGTAATGCAGGTATGATGTCACTAATAGGCGACGCACAGACGATGGTCCGTGTCCTGTTTAAAATCATGCAATCTCCAGGTTTAAACATTCTTGGATAATGTAGTACACAAGTCAACAAAATATGACATTGTTCTAGTGGCTTTGGGATATTTTTAATCCAAAAATCTTACATATTGTGCCTTTAAAGAGTTATGAGAGGAAATTTTTAGATCCATGCTCAAAAGGGATCATAACTACTGCATGAATATGATTTAGTACCATAAAATCCCCTAAAAATACAAAACAAATACAATCATTTAATTGAAATTTAAAAAAAAAACATGCGTACTGGTCAGAGGGTTAAGACTTAAGCTACTTCTTACTTTTTTAGTATTAAATTAGACCAATCTTCATTTTATGTAACGTTAACAGACTTAAAACAGTTCTGAACAGGAAAAAAAATATGACTCACTAGTAAGACGAGATGACAATGATAATAATAATAGGAAAAAAATATACTAGCAGAAAGAAAATGGACCTGGTTGTTGAAGTACAAGTCAAAGTAGAAGCAAAAGGAAAAGCAAATGTACGATTACAAAGTGGCACACACGTTTAGTTAGCGGAAATAAATTAAAACATTAATGTTTTATACCATACTAGCAGAAAGACGAATATAGATCTTGTCGACGTTTTACACTCCAGTCCGATTGGTGGCGATAATGCACCAAAAGCTGGTCCACCAACCGTCATCAAAGCGCAAAGATGAAATCGAAGACTACATTTCCCAAAATATTTGCAGATAACAGGAAGTACTTTTATGTCGCTGATATGTTAACAATAGGAATAAGCATAATTCATCCGATTCATCGTTTTGACGTACGAACAGATTGTGTACTCCTCCGGTGTTTTGTAGGAGTGTCTGTCTCTCGACTGCGCGGCAAAAGCACGGGGCAAAACAAAAGCATGTGGATGTAATTTCAACAAAGGTATGTTGTGAGAATGAACCCAAGCAACGCTTTATTGTTTAGAAAGTAAGGAGAGGCCAATCTGCTCACTGTAAAACGCCATTTAAGCTGGAAAAACACCAGAAACTGCTATTATTGTGTAAGCTAGCTAGCTGCAGCTCATGACGCAGATGTCCGCCCAGACTCACATGGGTTGCAGTTGCCTTGTTTTCCTTGCTCAAATTCCAAGCACTGGCTCCTGTTTTGATAATATCTGGGTTATCATTACAATATTATACAGTAAGACAGCTGGGTTAAATTTCTCTCTTCGGTTCCAATATATTAAACCCTTAACTAAGCATCATACTCATCCAGTTAATAATCAATCTGTTAAATGGCATGCCAAAATATTTATTTTTGAGCTTTTATATTTTAAACGTGTACTATTAATATTTAATTTTACATTTAGGACGTCAGCTGTGGTCTTACACGTGTCTCTGGGATTTCCCCTATTTTAGATTAAACTGACTTCTTGGCTTACCATTATGTCAATACAATAAATGGTTATTATGCAGTACCAAGGTATGTATTAATGTACTGTTGTATAATAGAGATGTAACTGTACTATGGCAGTGTCAAATAATTATTTCCTTGTAAGCAAAGAATAGCCTAAACTCCTGCTACACTATCTGACACTCATTCATTAGATAAGACATACATTCTTTGTATCTACAGGACACAAGGAGGGAGGACACGGCTGAAATATGTTGATTAAAGTTGTTACTTGGGCGTCACTTCAATTAAAAACTGTTGTATTGTTGTTATATATCACATTACATGATCCTTTAGAAATCATTCTAATATGCTGATTTGATACTATGTTGAAAACAGTTGTGCTGCTTAATTTCTTTAAGGATTCATTGGTGAATAAAAATTATTTATTCAAAATAGAAATCTTTTCTAACAATACAAGCCTTTTACTATCACTTTTTATCAATATAACACATCCTTGCTGAATAAAAGTATTAATTTCTTTAAAAAAATAAAATAAATACTAACCCCAAACTTTTGAACGGTAGTGTATATTGTTACAAAATATTTATATTTTAAATAAGTGTTCTAAAAACTTATTAAGCAGCACAACTGTTTCCAACATAAATAATAAATATTAGACTATAATTATAAGCACATTAGAATGATTTCTGAAGGATCATGTGACACTGAAGACTAGAGTAATAGCTGATGAAAATTCAGCTTTGCATATTTTAAGTGTATATTAAAATTTAAAAACTATTTAAAAATATTACTGTTTTTTTCTGTATTTTTGATCAAATAAATGCAGTCTTGATATATTAATATGTTATATTTTTTATTTAATTTTTAAGATTACATCAGACTGGGATTGAACTCAACCACTAACCATGGGGATTCGGTCGGCTCAGAAGAAGCATTTCCCTCTTCGGGGCATCGATGGAGTGGTGCAGCTTTTCGAGGCCGAGCTTAAAAACCCAGAACCAGATCTGGCCCTACTGTCCCTAGTGCTGGGTTTTGTAGAGCACTTCCTGGCTGTCAACAGAGTTGTTCCCGTCAATGTCCCGGGCGTCCGCTTTGAACCTCTTAAACCTGACTGTCCCAACTCTTGCTTCCCCACAGTTGAGCTGAATCTCGTGTCTGCCCTCTATGAACGCTTCCTGGCCCAGATTCGTGGTGCCGTTGATATGTCGCAGTACCGCAAACCGACTGGTGGCTCCAGCCGTGAGCTTGTGAAAAAGGTCTCAGATGTGATCTGGAACAGTCTTAGTCGCTCGTATTTCAAGGACAGGGCACATATTCAGTCCCTCTTCAGTCTTATCACTGGTAGATCTTCACACATTTAATTTTTAATGACATTAAATAAATCTGGCCATGTATTTTAGATTAATATTGAATTTGTGTCTGTCTTTCTGTAAGGCACAAAGCTGGACAGCTCAGGAGTAGCTTTTGCAGTGGTGGCTGCATGTCAGGTGTTGGGCCTGAAGGATGTACATCTCGCTCTCTCCGAAGATCATGCCTGGGTCATCTTTGGCAAGGGTGGGGAAGAGACTGCGGAGGTCACATGGCATGGGAAGGGCAACGAAGACAGAAGAGGTCAGACTGTTAGTGCTGGAGTCAATGAAAGGGTACATAATGTTTTATTATTCATGATATGATAAACACTACTGTATAAACACTATGCCGTTCAAACGTTTGACATTTAACAAGGATGCATTACATTGTTTAAAAGTGACAGTCAAATAAATGCTGTTCTTTTGAACATTCAGTTTCCACAAAAACGTTGCAAGCTTGAAAATAAATGTTATTTGTGCACCGAATCAGCGTATTAAAATGATTTCTGAAGGAGCATGTGACACTAAAGAATGGCGTAATGGTGCTGAAAATTCAGCTTTGATCACAGCAATAAGTGAAATTTTAACCTCTGAAGGCATTTTTTTTTCTTATTTCACATGCAATAACTCAGCAAGGACACAAGGTAGGAGGAATTTTTTTGGTGATGTTGCATCTACATGTGTGCTGCATTTGGATTAAATTGTGGTTGTAGCATAAAGTAATCAAAAGTTACAACATTTGGAACAAATGTAGCCTTTTTGTTTAGCCCTTGACACTCGGAAGGCATTTTAAAATTGTTGTTCCTCTGTGAGGAATATTTCGTTATCGGCGCAATGGATTAAATGTTGATTTTGTATTAATTTCATTCGGGAGCCTCCACTGTAAGTAATGATGTGCCGTTTTCTATGATCCATGCATGTTTCATGAAGTTACAAGTGAAAGCTACGTGATTTTGCTACATGTGGGCATGTGGAGTTTTATGTGTCGTAACTTCAATCCAGATGCAGCTGAATTGAATCCAGATCAATATCTTGTGATCGACGCAATGGATTATCTTAATGCATTTGTTCATTTGGATTCATTTTAATCGTGAGAAATCTGCTGTAAATAACGATAGGCCATTTTTCGATCAGAACATGTTTCATGAAGTTATGAGTGAAAACATGACAAATGCAGCATCTGTATATTATTTACCTTTGTGTCATCCTGGGCTTCACACACAAAAATGCGCTCATGTGTCAAAGCCCAAACAATTATGCTTGTTGTATTCTACTCTGATACCTTTCAAATGACAAATGACATATTACACATGACTATCTGAGCTGTATGATGTTTTTGACATATTGCAGTACATATTACAAAACATAGTTTAATAAATTATAAATTTTTTAAATACTTATCAGCAAATAACTTCGCACTACTTAAGAGTTAATCAAATTGGCTAAATTCATTGTAAAGTTCAGACTCTAAGCTTTCAAATTACACCTATTTTGTGTTGATCAAGGCAGTAGTTTTGAAAAATATAATTTTTTTCGTCGCTAGGTGGCACCCGTGTGTGAGTGTTGCTGGTGGTACACTTCAGGTTAAAGGGGTTAACATGTATTTACATATTTAAATTGAAATAGTATTTCACAGTATTACTGTTTTTACTGTGTTTTGATCACATAACTGCAGCTTTGTGAGCATAAGCGACTTTTTTTAAAAACTTGAAAAATCCCCCAAACTTTGACCCCAAACTTTTGAACGGTAGTGTAAATATGAGACAATTCTTTAATTTTAAGATTTCATGTTGTAAATCATTTATTTTATTCTCTTTCTCCTTAGAGCTGGTTATATCTGAAAGGCTCCTACATGAAGTGCAACAGGAATATGGAAGTAGCGTTCATGGTTTGCGCCATCAATCCTTCTCTAGATCTGCACACAGACAGTACAGAGTTACTCCAGCTCCAGCAAGTATGTCTTTTTTTAAAATTTGTTTTAAACTTTCATTACATTATTCTATGTTTCCTGCATTCTATTGGCTGCTCTAGGTCTAGTATATACTGCTCACTGTAACTATGTTTGCACACATGCATATTTATGTATCTATTGTCATCCAGATCAGTTTCTTGACACATTTTCTTTCTCTCTGCAGAGGCTGTTGTGGGTGCTGTATGATCGAGGGGATTTGGAAAGGTGTGACATGTTTCTAATAAATCAGAGCAGGGATATATATATAACTCATTTTATCTGATTATTGTATTTAACTCTTTCTGAATGTTTTGGGTGTGTTGAGAAGGTATCCCATGGCAATGGGCACTTTGGCTGACCTTGAAGATCAGGAACCCATGACTGGCAAGGAAAGCCCTCTCTCTATTCACCTTAAGGTATATGATTAAAACTATATCACAGATATTTACAAGGTTGTCTCACATTAAATTGCACTATTCTGTTTTGTTTTCCCTAGGCTGTTGACTCGGCTAAAAAATATTACAACAACGAGCACATCTACCCTTTCATGTATCTAGCAGGGTACTATTACAGGCACAGGAATGTCCAAGATGCTTTGCGTTCCTGGGCAGAGGCTGCATCAGTAATGCAAGAGTAAGTCAAGCACCATAGAAATCGAAACATTGAATGATCCGGTAGTATATTCAAATGATCGTGCTTCCCGCCCTCATATCCCCCTGAGACGAGAGATTCATGTATTTTATTTTTGGAAAAAATCCTCAGATGACGCAAATATCGTAATTTTGCCTTATCTGAGGATTTTTTTTGCCAGAGGCTAAAGACTACAGCCAGTAGAAGGAGCTAGTTCTGCATGTTTTCAACCCGCCCATGGGGGTGGGATCTCACTCACAGCGGAGCGGTGCGGAGCAAAGTGGGTGTTTCAACTTTTCAAATGAATCAGACTAAACACGGGCCGTGAATGAATGCCGTGCCCGTGCTTACCTCAGCTGTAGTGATGAATTTAATCTGACTCCTGCTGCGTTTGTTAGCAGTGGCTTTGGGAGTGGCCTCATAGGGCAGCGAAGCAAGTGCATTCTGGGAGTTGTTGTCTTTCATCCAAATGAGCCAAAAATAAATTCTCTAAGTCTAGAAGGCACCAAATTCAAAAATAATTTCACATTTTTTCTACATAAATACTACATATTTAAATACACATTCATCTTCCCAGCGCCCTTTAAGGCAATTCCCTTGTGAAAATGCAACAGTTAATTAGACTTTAACAGCAGGGGGCAGTGTAACTGCTTTATTGCTTATTTTTTACATTAATGCTTGCAATGCCTTCCTATGTAAAGAACATTATGTAAAAAGGCTGAATTATCTCTAAACTAAAATGTGTTTCTTACTACTGCACAGTCATGATTAGATGACAACATGAAAACACCTCAAGCCTCTTGAATGTCCAGTTAGAAAATGTGATGTTTGCCAGCATTGTCTGTGTTGCCTCATGCTGTTTGTCCTTAGTGTTTAGAAAGCTCATTCCTGTCTTAGCCTTGGCATCGGTCCCTGTCGACAGAGACAATCTGTACTTTCCTCCCTCTAAACACAGTCCAGTGGACGGATAGAGTGCTAAAAATACTTGATTCTAAAGTCCTGAAGGATGTCTGCACAAAGCACGCCTAGAACCGCTGCTCACTCCCATCCACTTCCTTTTCCTGCTCTTCCTGTTTCCTCTTCCTTCATGACAACATCAGCTATCTCCTCTGACGTATCTTCATTTTGTTTGTGCCGCTTTGAACTATGACAGTCTTGTTGCATTATAAACAACGTAATTATAAATAAACATAGTTGTGTACTGTATATATGCTTTTAATCTTAATGTGTATATGTGAAGTATTTATATTGAAAAGAACAAAATATAATATATAATCCCATAAACTGTTTTTCTTGGTCTACAGTTACAACTACTGCAGAGAGGATGAGGAGATCTATAAGGAGTTTTTTGACATTGCTAATGATGTCATTCCAACCCTTCTTAAAGAGACAGCAGCTGCTGCTGAAAGTGGTGGCGAAGGAGCTGATGAAATGGAAAAAGAGGTCTTGTTTAATTATGCATTAAAACTTTTTTTAAATGTATTATTTTGAACAAGGTTGTGAACAATTCCTCTATTCATGCTTTTACCTCAAAGGACCAGCCCAGACTGGTCGCTGCTTTGTCTGCCCTTCAGGACCCAGAGTGCTTTGCTCACTTACTCCGGTTCTATGATGGGATTTGTAAATGGGAAGAAGGAAGTCCCACGCCAGTGCTTCATGTAGGCTGGGCCACCTACCTGGTTCAGTCCCTTAGTCGCTTTGATGCACAGGTAAAATCCCTCGATTTTCTCAATAAACCCTTAAATGTTTTCACAGTTATCAACATCGTACATCTCCCAAAAAAGCATTGGAGTCAATGATTGGATCATTATTGCAGTGATTATGTTTCTAGCATGTTATATGTTTGGCAACAGTTCTTCTAGCTCTGAAGGATGGTCATTTCTTAAACAACCATGTATATTTTCATGGATGGGCAGTGTATTACCTTGGCAGTAAATTACAGAAAAATGAATTACTGCTGCGAGGGTGTTTCTAATACAACAGCTGAGGGAGTGATGGCATATCATTCTCTCTTCTGACTGCTGTAATCAATCTCTCAGTATTTTTTCTCTCTTTATAAATGTTATCATGTATTTTTTTTCTTTTGCCATTTGAGCTGATTGGAATACAAAAATGATTGCTGTCGTCTTCCCTTTTTCCACTAAAGAAGTTTACCCGACTATGATGACTTCCACTTCTGAGAACCCCCGCAAATGTGAAAAGGGTCCATGTTAAGTTTTATTAAAATGACATTTATAATCTAGACTCTGCGTATTCACTTTTTCTCAGATTAGGCAAAAAGTGTCAATCATCACCAAAGATGCAGAACCAGTGGACGACGATGACCAATCCAGTGAGGACCTGCGTGAGGGGCGCAGACGGGTGCCGAGGCGAGAATCCAAGTTAGATGAACAAGCAGGACCGTCGTCTCCAAGTGCGGCATTGCCTGTTCAAAATCCAGTGCCCAAAAAGGTGGGAGGAGAAGGAGGACGCCGTCGTTCCTCTGCTGGTACTCGAGGTAAAGAGTCTGATGGCAAGAATGAGCCATCATCCCCAAGTCCCACCCCTTCACCTTCCCAGCCATCCGTAGTGCAAGGCGGGCCGGTGGTGGTTTTCCACAGTGAGAAGATGAAGGGTATGAAGGAGCTGCTTTCTGCGGCCAAGATCAACTCTAGTGCCATTAAACTGCAGCTCACGGCACAGTCTCAAGTGCAGATGAAGAGACAGAAACCCACACCTTCTGGAGATTACACTATGTCCTTCATGAAACGCCCCCGCAAAACACTTTAAAATGCCCATTTATAGATTTTCTTTCTTTTTTTTATTTTCACCTGGAGTGAAGTTCATTAGTTTACCTGGAAATGACAATTGTTCTGATAAGCTGATGCTAAATTTATTTAATTCACTGCTTTGTAACTGTTGCAAGTTGAATATAGATAACTCGTCTATCATGCACCAGCAATTTTTTTTTATTGTTTGATAGTATAAAGTAATTTTATTCATTTGCCTTAAATCTTTATCATTACAATAAGTTCTATTTGAGGAAAAAAAACCCTGAATTACAACAAGCCAAAGTGATTTTTTTTTGTTTATCAGGTTTTTATAAAAGATGCAATACAATGTAACTTCTGAAATTCCTTGCCTTCACAAGTCTAACGTATTTAACAAATGATTGGGGTTCCCAGCCTACATGAGTAGGTCTTGCACTTGTTCTGTTATTCTCCACATAACTGCTGGATTTCATTGGTGGTCTCAATGCTACAGTTGTGTCATAGCAAGTATCCAATTGTTTAAAAATTATTTTTCTCACTGTGAAAGTGTATTTTCCACTAAATAAAAAACTTGAAAAATATCTAGTGAGTTTTACTGGCTTTTATTGACTCACGCACGTTGTGAGGGCTTATCATATGTAAATAGTTTGCAATGTGGTCGCCCTTTGATGCTTTGCACATGCGCAAACGCTGCGCAGAGTATCGCGTCTAGTGATGAGTGAAGCCCGCTCTTGTCCATGAATCGGTTCTTTTGAATATATAATTTTAAAGAGTCGGCTTTTTTTTTAAAGTGGTTCTTTTGCGTTCTCATGAGGTCGCTGACTTGCTCAAAACGTTTAAATACAGTAACGTGATTTCGCGGTTTTTTCTTCGTATTATTCGTATTTCGCGGCTTATGTTTCGTTAAAATGTGTGTATTGTAATTCCACAGTTCAGTGCCATGAGTTCAGCTTATCGAATCATAAAGGTAGAACCTACCTTTGCAATAACCAGCCTAAAAATCAATTTAGCCTACATAATTTTAATTACTTTTTTTGCCCGTTTAAATATAAATCTAAATAAATAGTAGGCCATATACGTGTTTCTAAATGGTTCTCGCCTCAGTGAAAATCGGACATGTTTAAAAAAAGATAAGAACTGCTCGGACCTATTCAGTCCGATTCGTTGTTGTTCAATCCGATTTTGCGAATCGATTCATTAGAAAGATCCGATTCCAAAGAACGGATTTCTACTGTGACTCTACGGGTGCGCGAGTGCAAGAAGGACAGGCAGAAAGATTACCAGGCGAAGTCAGTGATTACACTGGATGTGAACATTAATATTTGTCTTTGCTTTGCATTACGTAATTAAATCTATAGCCTACTTTTTATGATCAACTCCTTTTCACCACTTTTGATGACAGCGCACCAGAATGAGATTGAGATGAGTTTACTGCGCATCAAACTGTGTGACAGCTGTCATGAATAAGTGAAACATAAAGAGATCTGCGGGCATGAATACTATAGGAGTTTCATTTTTGGATCCCTTGGATGATTATGAGATTATTCATCAGATCGGGAGCGGCACCTATGGAGATGTCTTTAAGGTGAGACTGAAGCTGTTTTTAGGTGATCATTTTTAGATTAATGCGCGTTAAGCATTAATAACGTCTACTATGTAATGCATGCTGCACTGTAACAATTTGAAAACACTAACACTTTGCCTATTGGGTTAGTTGTATTATAATTGTATTATCATTTTTTTGGACATGTATCAAGGCTGTGTTTTTAGACATATTTTATGGTAGGCTAGTGCCATTAAAATACTGTGCCTATGGTTATTCAGAATCATGTTAAATGTCAAGGTACCATCTGATGCCATCATTGTATCATGGTACCACCTCCTCCTTGTAAGGGGAGTCTTGCTGATGTTGACTTTTTTTTTTTTTTTTTTTTACTACTCACGCTTTAATATCCTTGTTTATGCTGAATATTTAAAGAAACCCGAGCTATATTACTTGACTGACTGGACTGTTTAGTTTTCTAAAGTGATAGTATTCACAGAATGTGTGTGAAGACACACACCCCATCAACACATTAGGCTAAACACTAATAGATGCACACGGACATAATGTTGCACAGTTTCTATTTATTATGTCTAAATCCTGTTAGAGCATAGGGGGTTACTTTTCAACAAAATATGTAACTTCAGTCAATCTGTCTTCAATGTTTACATGCAAAACAGCCATTTACAAACAGTAAAGTACATTTTTTTCAGATGCAATTCAAAGTAATTTGTGATTTTATAGGATAGCATTATGGTTGGGTCAGATATTTGACTGATCATACAAGCACAACCACAACATTTATGGAATGCTACACATCTGGACCTTAAAACCAAGACCCACGCAGGTGTGGTAGTGTTATTCTCCATGAGGTCTGTAAAGTGCAAACGTGTGTTTTCCTTCTCTTTTATATACAGTGTGTTTGCTGAAGTAATGTGTATTGTGTCACTCTTGCAATCCCTAACACAGTTCACTTTATCATAATTCAGTGGGTTAGCCAACAACCCTTACAATGCTCATCATACAATGCACAAAGAATCCTTTCTAGTGTCCTCTAGCTCTCTCAACTTTGAGTCAGAAAGTTCTCAAGATCTAAAAATATTTCATGGTGAGGATTCCCAGCTGCCATTGAACAAAACAGTCTGGTTTGCATTTGATGGACTTGTCAGGTCTGACTATGCCAACATAAAGAATAACAAGCTTTGGGGATTTTTGGCCAAAGTGTGGACAGATACCCAGCCCGAGCTATTGTTCTTGGTTTGTGGCTGCGTTATTTCAGGTTGCACAGTTAAACCGTTAAGAGAATGTTGCACTGTCGCTTTAGTCATGACAGGAAGCCCTCTGGCATGTCAGGAAAAACAACAGGAAGGCAGCTCAGTAAAGTTCCAGGTTTTGTCCAGAAATGCCTGATTTGTTATGTTTATGAGTAGCCCAAAGCAAAAATGTAGGTTCACTATTATGGCCTTTTTTCAAAGTCTTGATTTTGTTTTTGGGGTCTTCTAGAATAGATTTACATGCTTGAATGCAAAAAAACTATTGATTTTTCACAGACACCAATCAGGAATTACATTGAACAGGTGAAGTGAATAACATTGATTATCTCTTCATCACGGCTCCTGTTAGTGAGTGGAATATATATCAGGCAGCAAGTGAACATTTTGTCCTCAAAGTTGATGTGTTAGAAGCAAAAATTTGAGTAAGGTTTTGAGTGAGTTTGACATGGGCCAAATTGTGATTGCTAGACGACTGGGCCAGAGCATCTCCAAAACTGAAGCTCTTGTTGGGTGTTCCCGATCTGCAGTGGTCAGTATCTATCAAAAGTGGTCCAAGGAAGGAACAGTGGTGAACTGGTGACAGGCTCATGGGCGGCCAAGGCTTGATGTACGTGGGGAGCGAAGGATGGCCCGTGTGATCCGATCAAACAGACGAGCTACTGTAGCTTAAATTTTTCAATAAGTTGATAGCCACAGACCAGTCAGGGTGCTGTTTATCCCTGTCCACCACCGAAAGCACCAACAGTGGGCATGTGAGCATCAGAACTGAACCACAGAGCAATGGAAGAAGGTCACCTGGTCTAATGAATCACATTTTCTTTTACATCACGTGGATGCCTGGGTGTGTGTGCATTGCTTACCTGGGGAACACATGGCACCAGGATGCACTATGGGAAGAAAGCAAACCGGCAGAGGCTGTGTGATGTTTTGGGCAGTGTTCTGCTGGGAAACCTTGGGTCCTGCCATCCATGTGGATGTTACTTTGACACGTACCATCTACCTAAGCATTGTTGCAGACTATGTACACCCTTTCATGGAAACGGTATTCCCTGGTGGCTGTGGCCTCTTTCAGCAGAATAATGTGCCCTTCCACAAAGCAAAAATGGTTCAGGAATGGTTTGAGGAGCACAACAATGAGTTTGAGGTGTTGACTTGTCCTCCAAATTCCCCAGATCTCAATCCAATCAAGCATATGTGGGATGTGCTGAACAAACAAGTCTGATCCATAGAGGCCCCACCTCGCAACTTACAGGACTTAAAGGATCTGCTGCTAACATCTTGGTCCCAGATACCACAGCACACCTTCAGGAATCTAGTGGAGTCCATGCCTCGACAGGTCAGGGCTGTTTTGGCAGCAAAATAGGGGGCCAGTCAAATATTAGGATGGTGGTCATAATTTTATGCCTGATCAGTGTATATATAGCAGCACCTCACTTCCCAGTCTGTCAGTAATGCTCTGCTTAGTTCCTGTCTCTATGAAGCCCCACCTTCCAAAAAGCACAATGCGCTCTGATTGGTCGTCTGGATCAGTGTGTTTCAGAAATTTCACTCCCCTTATCCGCAAGTTTCAACACTACTAATGCAACTCAACCAGGCCTTTTTGCCTAAGCCTTGTGCGGGAATCATTTAAATGAGGAATATTGTGACGTGAAGAAAACTTAAGACTACAATCAAGGTGGTTTAAGGACTGCAGAAACAGTGTGTACTAATATGACTTTGTGCTTTGTAAATTTGACCTTTTTCATGCTCAAACAGCAAACATTAATTTAATTATTTAGTGCAGCACCCTAGAAAGTTGAAAATGTAAAAAAGCATAATAGCAAACTTTTAAATAAACCACTCTGTATGTATAACACATTTAATGTAGGCTACGTGAGTGTCCCGTTTCATTTCAAAAATGAATTTAATGAATCTTTGGCTAGTTGAATCCAGACCGTATGATACTGCACACATAAGAATGGTGTGGTAGGTCTATCATACGGTCTAGAAAGATAAAGTAAGAACATCAGCTCTTGGCTATGGCTACAGAACAAGGTTACAGTGAAGGACACAGCAGGCTGTCACTGACACTAGGTTATTTGTCATTAAGATGCCTGCCAGGAGAGCTGGATCTGTTCCTAGCTTTTCTACAGCATCCCAAACATTTCACCAAAGTAAACATGGCCTTAAAGCCACATTTATTCACCTCTGTGTTGATTTGCGCATTTTCATACAATGTAACATGTTTATTTGAAAACCAGAACAAAAATATATAATATAAACGCTGCAGTGATTTTATATGGCTGAAATGTGTTTTTAAATCTAAAACCCTGAACCTGAACTGTTGTAAAATCACTAGCACATTGTCTCTCATTGTTATAGATGGCCATATGATAAAAGACAACAGTGTTCTATTAATTCCCTTTAAATAAATAGATTTGCTGTTTTTTAGGTTCAAATTATTGTTTTGGTCATGTGACACTGAAGACTGGAGTAATGATGCTGAAAATCTGAGTCTGAGTATTTCACAATCTGCTCAGTTACTGGGATTTTCACGCACAACCATTTCTAGGGTTTACAAAGAATGGTGTGAAAAGGGAAAAACATCCAGTATGCAGCAGTCCTGTGGGCGAAAATACCTTGTTGATACTAGAGGTCAGAGGACAATGTGCCGACTGATTCAAGCTGATAGAAGAGCAACTTTGACTGAAATAACCACTCGTTACAACCGAGGTATGCAGCAAAGCATTTGTGAAGCCACAACACGCACAACCTTGAGGCGGATGGGCTACAACAGCAGAAGACCCCACCGGGTACCACTCATCTCCACAAATAGTAAAAGAGGCTACAATTTGCATAAGCTCACCAAAATTGGACAGTTGAAGACTGACATTTTTTTTGCCTGGTCTGATGAGTCTCGATTTCTGTTGAGACATTCAGATGGTAGAGTCAGAATTTGGCGTAAACAGAATGAGAACATGGATCCATCATGCCTTGTTATCACTGTGTAGGCTGGTGGTGGTGGTGTAATGGTGTGGGGGATGTTTTCTTGACACACTTTAGGCCCCTTAGTGCCAATTGAGCATTGTTTAAATGCCACAGCCTACCTGATCATTGTTTCTGACCATGTCCATCCCTTTATGACCACCATGTACCCATCCTCTGATGGCTACTTCCAGCAGGATAATGCACCATGTCACAAAGCTCGAATCATTTCAAATTGGTTTCTTGAACATGACAATGAGTTCACTGTACTAAAATGACCCCCACAGTCACCAGATCTCAACCCAATAGAGCATCTTTGGGATGTGGTGGAACGGGAGCTTCGTGCCCTGGATGTGCATCCCACAAATCTCCATCGACTGCAAGATGCTATCCTATCATTATGGGCCAAAATTTCTAAAGAATGCTTTCAGCACCTTGTTGAATCAATGCCATGTAAAATTAAGGCAGTTCTGAAGGCGAAAGGGGGTCAAACACAGTATTAGTATGGTGTAATAATCCTAATAATCCTTTAGGTGAGTGTATATTAAAACACAAGGCAGTTGCAATAATTGCAATAATATTTCACAATATGTTTATTTTGATCAAATAAATGCAACCCTGGTGAGAATAATAGATTTCTTTCAATACATAAAAAAATCTTACCGACCCCAAACATTTGAATAGTAGTGTATGGATTAATATAAATTGTTCTTGCTCACAATAAAACATGTATTGTGCATGGCTGTTTTACAGCAGTTGAAATGGCTCTTCTGATTTCACAGTCAAAATGATCCATTTTTATAAATAAAAACTAAACAAATGACTTTCCAGTTCATCATGTAACATTTTGCATTTTCTTTCAGGCTAGAAACATTAGGAGCTCAGAAATGGCTGCTATCAAAATTGTCAAACTGGATCCAGGTATGTGAGTAGTTTTAATGTTAAGATTAACATATTTTATATATTTGGATATGTGTGCATAGGACATTTTCATGTATCAGTGTTGTAGAGAACAGACAGACAACATTAAGAGGCGTGTGCCGTTTTTAACAAATCGCCCAAAATTATAGAGGTTTTAGTGGATTGATTCCTCGTATGAAGGATTTATATGATAATGAGCACTATATTTACATATAATTATAGTTCTCCCTGTCAAGACACTTACAAGTAGAACTATTTTAAAATGACTGGGCTCACATGAAGTAGTAATGATTGATTATATTTTATAAGTTATTTTTACAGTTCTCTATAATATCTGTGTCAATCACTGCATTCTGGAGTAAAATACTTGAAACATTTTGTGATTATTATAGGCAAGAACTTATTCAGTATACACTCTTTCTCTCATTCTTTCACTCCTTATTCAGGTGATGACATCACCTCCATCCAGCAGGAGATAACAATGATGAAGGAGTGCAAACATAAGAACATTGTGGCCTATTATGGCACTTACCACAGGTACAGTGATGTTTGAGACTTGCCTGCTTTCTCCAGTAGTTGTCAGGGCATAGAAAGGTGCATTACACCACATGTTTTATACCCTACGGGTAGTTACACAATCAGATACGCAGCACAAATCACAGAATAGGTTTTGTAAATAGTTGCCGACGTGTCAGCACATGCTCCAGATGACTCGTGCATTCCCGAATAATTTTTCAAAGGCTTGCATTCCCACTCACAAGCTTTCAAAATGTTTATGAGATTCTTGTCATGTCTGTAAATGATGGGTGTGTGCGTATGTATCTATTGAAAATGTTTTGTGTGCAAGGGCTGTGACCTGAACTGTTCAACTTTTCAGGAATACTAAATTGTGGATCTGCATGGAATACTGTGGCGGAGGATCGTTGCAGGATATCTACCAAGGTATACCCTGAATAAAATGAGGCCTGGTTTCATAGACAGGGTTTAGATTAAGCCAGGATAGGCCTTAGTTCAAGTAGGACATTTAAGTTGCTCTTATAAACGTGCCTTAGAAAAAAACATTACTGGTGTGCATCTTGAGACAAAACAATGGCACTTCAGTGAACAGATCGAACATGCATTTTAGTCTGGGACTAGCTTAAGCCTCGTCTGTGACCAGGCATTAGTATTTTATGCAAGCATTTAAAGGTGCACTGTGTAAATTTTAGCATCTAGCGATTGAGGTTGTGAATTACAACCGCTCATCCCTCACCTTCAAAGCACATAGAGAAGCTACGGTGGCTGACACAGGACAAAGATGTCGTCTGAGACAGCAGAGAGTGACTTGAGTGATATTACACACTGCACCTTTAAGACTATTTATATTGATTGAGAACAGTTATTATTATTAATATGCCTTCAATTAATATGATATATTATTAATATACCACTGCCCTCTCAGTTAAATGAGAGTTAATATAATATTCCCTCTACAGTAACTGGACCTTTAAAGGAAAAACAGATTGCTTACATCTGCAGGGAAACACTCCAGGTTAGGCTAATTCATTATTTAAAAAGACCATCAGAGGCTTGGATCTTTCTCAATGACACATCCCTTCATTTTGAAAAGACTTCTGCTCTTGTCTTACTCTGCAGGGTTTGAATCATCTCCATGAGACAGGCAAAATACACAGAGACATTAAGGTGAATGAGGCTTTACTCTGATATAATGTACACTACTGTTTGTACTAAGGTTTAGGGTCAGTAAGATTTTTTTGATAAAATGCTGCATTTATTGGATCAAAAATATTACAGTTTATATATGAGACCCTGGACCACAAAACCAGTCATAAAACGCATGGGTATATTTGTGGCAATAGCCAACAATACATTGTATGGGTCAAAATTATCTCTTTTTTTTAATGCCGAAAATCATTAGGATATTAAGTAAAGATCTTGTTCCATGAATATTTTTTGTAAATTTCCTACCATACTTCAAATTAATTATTATTAGTAATATGCGTTGCTAAGAACTTCATTAGGACAACTTTAAAGGCGATTTTCTCAATATTTAGATTTTTTTTGCACCCTCAGATTCCAGATTTTCAAATAGTTGTATCACGGCCATAATATTGCCCTATCCTAACAAACCATACATCAATGGAAAGCTTATTTATTCAGCGTTCAGATTATGTATAAATCTCAATTTCAATGTATGACTGGTTTATGGTTCAGGGTCACATATTACAGAAAAAATATGTATTTTAAAAATGTAATTTATTCTTGTGATGGCAATTCTTGAAAGTCTTCAGTGTCACATGATCCGTCAGAAAGCATTCTAATATGTTGATTTGCTCAAGGTACATTTTGTTGAAAATATACATAAATGCTTAATATTTTTGTAGAAACTGTGATGCGTTTTTTCAGGATTCAGGATTCTTTGATGAGTAGAAAGTTCTAAGGAACAACATTTATTTAAAATATATATATTTTTAAAGTATGTACAGTCTCTTTAGATCAGTTTAATGTAACAGTAGTGTATGATGGTGACAATAGTAGTGGGTTTGGTGATTTTTATGTTCAAAATAGTTAAATAAAATGATAAATCTCTCTTCTGATTTAGGGAGCTAACATCCTTCTTACTGATCGAGGAGATGTCAAATTGGGTCAGTGATTTTATGTGTTATTGAACCCTAAAGTACAGAATACAAAGTACACATTTTAGATTATTGTATCCGTCTCGGTCTCTCTCTCTCTCTCTCTGTGTAGCTGATTTTGGGGTTGCGGCTGAGATCAGTGCCTCTGTTGCCAAGAGGAAGTCCTTCATAGGAACTCCCTACTGGTGAGCCGTCTGCACAGAGATCCTGCAGAATTACACTGTCTGAGTTGTCTTGTTTTAAAGCAATTAGCATGCTGTCTCCTGTGTCTTTTCAACCTGTGTTAGTATCTTTCTTCCATGGAACAGAAAATGAGAAATGTTGAACAGTGTACTGACCAGGGCTTTGTTTAAATGAAAGCAATGTATGCCTAAATAGATCATAGAAGAACCATTGAGCTTTATGATCATCTTAGGCTATGGGAAACTGATTCCAGGATGTGTAAATGATGAGTTTTTGAGTGAACCTTTAAATGTTTTACAGACAGACAGAATACAGTCAGACTGCAGACGTATCTAATGGAAATGTTTTATGTTAGGATGGCCCCTGAGGTGGCGGCAGTGGAAAAGAAGGGTGGATATAACCATCTGTGTGATATCTGGGCTGTGGGCATCACCGCCATAGAGCTGGCAGAGCTACAGCCACCTATGTTTGACCTTCATCCCATGCGGTCAGAATGACGCATCTAATTCATTTACCAGAACAGAAAATATCCTGGCGACATAAAGCATTTCTGAACTGAGGTTTTATTTGTTTCTGTTGCAGAGCTCTGATGTTGATGTCTAAGAGCAGCTTCCAGCCTCCCAAACTGAAGGACAAGAGCAAATGGTGAGATTTAAAACCTCACAGAAAGCAAAGTGAAGGTTTACTGTGAGTAGCTGACATGAGAGGTTTGTGTCCTTGTCTTTGCAGGTCTGCAGGTTTTCATAGCTTTGTGAAGATGTGTTTGATCAAAAGTCCTCGCAAGAGGCCAACAGCAGAAACTCTTCTCCAGGTGACAGAAAAATCAAACTCAACAAAAAGTTCATATCTGTGTTTGGGTTGCTGCTGAATATAATGAACACATAACAACTGTTCTCATGTGGTCAGGGGATGTGTTAAAGCTTTCAAGGCACGGCCATTTCCTCTGACCCTAAAACTAGGGTTGCAAAGTTTCCAGAAACTGTTCTGGAAATATACCGGAAATGTTCAGCCCCTTTGCAACCCTACCTAAAACACAAAACAACACAATGTATAATTCAAACTATGGGGAAAATACCTGTGAAAAATCATTCCTTCATGTTGACAGTAAATCGGTAGCCTGGTCCTACCAGACTCTCGTACATTTCCTTTGTACAGAGAGTCTGGCCACTCTTCATTGACAAGCGTTAATTTCCTTGAAGGCAGGTACTCTTTTAAAGTTTAAAACTATTGGATCTGCCCAGAGACACTCTGGATCTGCCATAACCAATCGCTAATGCTTGGTCGTGGCATATGCCATCTCAAACTAGCGCACAACATCAACGTCATCGTTCTCAGTCACTCTGTCTGTTCGATGATTGGACCAGTTAAAATTTGACAGGAGAAAACCAAAGAATATAACGCAATCCCAGACAAAGAACTGAAGGAAAATGAAAATTGAGCGGAAGTACTTAGGAGGGCGGAGCCAGGCTAGTAAATTCGGACCCTTTTTTTACAGCCTTCTTTGGTACATGATCCTTCAGAAATGATTCTAATGGTGATTTGTTGTTCAATGGTGCCAGATAACACTAGAAAGGCAGATCTGTTAAATCCCTAAGATTTTTGAGGGAAAATCATTCAATATAAAATGATTAAATATTATGATAGCAATATTTATATAACATCATTATTTATAATTAAAATGATTTGAGTCATTACTTTGTATGAATCCAGTTAAAATTGATAGTGAGCAGAGCTTAGATATAACAGATCTAAGAATATAAGCTATGATAAAACCGTATCGACCATTTTCTTGAGTTCTGTTAAATTAATTTAGTATTCTAGAAGTTATTGTTGTGTTCTCTCTCCCCAGCACCCGTTTGTAACACAGTTACTGACCAGAAAATTGATGATTGAGCTACTGGACATGGCAAATAACCCAGACCTCCACCATCCCTCCAGTCCTGAAGAGAGTGAAGAGGTGAGAGTAAGACTCGCTCGCATCATGTTGAGATTATGAGATGGCAACTCTATTCATGCCATCTGTCTCTAAAATTAATATTTTTTTGCTAAACTTCTTATGCTGCTTATACATAATTAGGCCTATGGTAATTCTGACATGACATGAATTGTTCTGAATGTTTGTCTGTTTATGGCAGTTCATTTATTTCACCATAAATCACGAATACAGAATTTCCTAAAAGCTTACTTAGAATTCTAAGTATTTTTCCAGGATAAGAAAAATAAAGGATAAATAAAGAACATCAGGAAGAGAAGCATATGATACAGGATTTTTGGAAAACTTTGGCCTAATTTAAGAAGTCAAGTTATTTAATGTTTTGTTTTTCTTTTTAAAAATGCATGTCAGAGTTCAGTTTGTCAAAGTGTACAAATATTTGTAGTGGCAATATTTGTGTGTGTGTGTGTGTGTGTGTGTGTGTGTGTGTGTGTGTGTGTGTGTGTGTGTGTGTGTGTGTGTGTGTTAAAGGCAAATGACACAGCCCCGGATAAAATCCAGTCTAAAGGGAAACATATGCCAGTGGAGAGGAGTTTGTCTGAAGAACAGTGTAAGTTCTGGTTAACACTGTCCTTATTTGCAATGTAAATTTTAAACAAATGTTTAAACCAATCATTTTCATATTCTGTTCAAAAACACAGTTAAGTTACCATACATTTTTGTATATTATTTGTAATATTCTATAGATTTGTTTTATATTAATCAGCTGATAGTTGTGCCTAATTATTCCTTGTGTCAGTTCCAAAATCGACCGGCAAAATATACTGTTAATTGATAGACACACGCATGCACACACAACTGTGGGGATATTCCATAGGTGTAATGGTTTTTATACTGTATATATATATATTTACTGTATATATGAACCCTTTAAGTTTCTATATAAAACCTTCTCTTCTAGTGTAGCTTTAATTCAAACATTTTGTATTGGTATTCAAGTTAAGCATTGATACATTGTCTGTAACTAATTTCTATTTTTTTTATGTTTAATGTGTTTTTATGGTTGTCAAGTTTCTATCATTCCATTTTCTGATGTTCACTGCCACTCCAAAATCAGTGCCATGTCTATTTTCATTGCAGCGTGTGCATGATTAGAAAGTTTAATGTATGGATGTGTAGCAGAGGAGGTGCTGCTTTAACAAGGCGGCTATTGAGCATAGCTTCAGTGATGTCAATAGGCTCACAACTCATAGAGCTGGTACTGTTTAGCACACGCCTATGGCATGTCCTTCTCCATCCCCCTCACACACTCACTCGCGTGAACTGGATCCAGCGGTCACATTCAAGGCGAAGCGGAGAGTGCGATGCGTGTGTGTGTGTGAGTGTTATCGTGTGGCGAGTCGATGCCATGATTACTGAGAAGCCATTGTCACACATCTTGACTGTAAGATTACAGCATTCACAGGCAGACAAACCAGACAGACATAGTTTCCATCCACCTATTTTTATGCACATTTTGTGATATTGTATTAAAAAATCGCTGGATGGAAACACCAAGCCTTGGTGACCATAAGAGACTCCTTTCAAAACATTAAAAAGTCTTAGGAAAGGTTGTAAAAATATGTAAATTATGTATTTAAGTGAGTAATGTGTATGTTTGTTTGTTTAAGTTGACCAGGTGAAGTTTACCCCTCCCAGGAGGAAAGAGACCGAACCCTATCCTGACCTGGTCAGTTTTATTGGTCTCAATGAGACACAAACCACATGTATCCCTCTTCATTCTGTGTCATAAATCATGGTTATCGCTCAGTAAAAAAATGAAGTATGTTTATCTTAGGGATCATGTGATGATTGGAGCATATCTGGAGATGAACCAGAGTCACCGTAAGTGTCGATTGAGTGAAACTGACTTATAATTGCTTTATGGTTTTACACAGTTTTTATAACCTTTCATTGCTGCAGGGGTCTTTTGGAAAGTGTAGAGGAAGAGTTACAGCAGAGGTGAGACACGCGTATGTTCTGGCGCCATCTTGTGGAGTCGCATCTATTGCAAATAAAAATACACCATTGCTTCATGCATTGATTATTACATTTTTGTTACTAGATATTATTAAACTAATTCACAGTGCATTAACTAATTATAATAGATACAATGAACTATAATTAATAAATGCTGCAGTGGTATTGCTCATTGTTAGTTTATGTTAACTAATGTTAACAATTAAAAATTGAAAAATGTTTTGAATATTCTCTTTGGTTTCTATTATGTTAGTACATACACATTCACAATTTTAAACTGGTGCTGACCAAATAATTTGCTCCATGTGTTTATGTATGTGACAAAGATCTTTCTCTTTCAGGAGTTTGACAGTAAAAAGACTCTCGTCTTTTGAGGTATGGGATTTGAGGAACTGCATGTGTCTATTAATTTATGATTATATGAGTATTTATGTAAGGATGTGAATGGTTTCTGATGTTGCACAGTGGAGTAAGAGGAAAAGTGGACTGTTCAGCCCACCGCCCGTCTCTGCTACGACATCACTTCCTCCCATGAGCTCTTTAGACTCTGATCTGGAGGACAAGGATCTAACGATTCGACCTAGTGCTACTCTATGCCCTGAAACTGTATTAAGTCCAAAATCAGGTATTTACCATCTGCACATGCAAGAGGCATGAAGAAATTCACTGTAAGTTTTAAAAGATTTCTGTCTTTGTGTTTTGTCAGTGCTGTTGAGATGTTCAGCTAGTCAAGATGTGCGGCAGTGGTGCAGTGATCCTTGTGTTCCTGACAGTGAAGGTACACAGGCACAACAGAGGACTCTTACAAGGACTCTCAGCAGAGACACGGCTCTCTCTCCGGAGTGGAGCACCATGAGGAAGAAAACAGAGGACTCTGTGAGTTACAACATTTTGAATGTTACAAATAATAAACTTACAGACTTATATCCCATACATTTTAATATGTCTCAACTACATACAAATCATTTATCAATCACAATGTCAGACATGAAGAACTGATTTCACATGCACATTTTTCCCAATCTCAGTTAGGGCCATATTTACTAACAGCTTGCGCCAACCCAGCACAAATCCTCTTTAGGTGTTAAAAACTGCTGTCAGGTTCAGGCACGTGCAGAGGGGGGGGCTTTGGGTGCTCGAGCCCCTGCCCTTTATCAAAATTAATCAAAAGTGCCCCTCTCAGACAAATATCAATGATAATATTTGTGGTCAATAAAAAAGGACAACGTGTCAAAAGTCGGAAACCTTCTGTTTATTTTTTCATATCAGTCGGTCTGAGGCGTTGCCATAACCCGTTGCTATGGGTTGCATGTGTTTTACTGGCTGATTTTCCTCAGTCTGTTCGGAAACGGCTCTCGAGCCATATTTGGTTCTTTCAGAGAGTGTCTGTGGCTTTACGGGAGAAAAGCATTCCCCCAAACAAACCAAAACATTTATTTTCATCAGTAATTAACGCTTATGTGTTGATTTAATCAAAAATCTATATTTTAGATATTTTAAATTTTTACATAAATCGTCAATGCCCGCCGTTTGTCATATACACCAACCAATCGTGATCTGGCAAAGTTCAGATTCCATTGGACAGAGTGAAGTGGAGCGGTAATTTTCTGTTCTAATTCATAAATCGGTTGAAAATGACATGGACAGACGAACTAACGTTTGTGGAACGATTTCCTGACGAAATGGATCATCCTGACAATCGTCCTGATGTTCCTGACAACAAACAAAGCACTGCACAAAACCACGCAGCACCAAAAGTCGCATTAATGTAAGTAGTGTTAAACTCACTTGTATTTATGTAAATTGATACACGTTTACTATTTGATGAAACTATCAAAGCTAATGAAGCCAAGTGCCAACGGCACCTACAGGCCAATTATGTGAAATAGTGGCGTGAAAGGACTTTATTATATTACCATTTTTGATAATTTTGCAGCATTATGAAAGAAGTCTCTTATGCTCATCAAGCCTGCATTTATTTGATCAAAAACAGCAAAATTGTGAAATATTTTTATAATAGGCTAATGGTTTTCTATTTTAATATACTTTAAAATTGAAAGTATATGTAGGCCTATACCTGTGATCAAAGCTGAATTTATCATCATTACTCCTCCAGTCTTCAGGGTCACATGACCCTTCACAAATCATAGATTTGACTTCAGTGTTGGAAACAGTTGTGCTGCTTAATATTTTTTATAACCTGCTGTGATACTCAAGATGAAAGATTCTTTGATTAATAAAATGTTAAAAAGAACATGTAATAATATCTCACAATATTAGGCTATCGTTTTTTTCTGTATTTTTGATTAAATAAATGTAGGCTTAATGAGAATAAGAGACTTCTTGCAAAAATAAAAGTTAAAATGTAGTATCTAAACATTTCCACACGCGCATAGCCGCACACATAGCCTACACACACACACACACACACACACACACACACACACACACACACACACACACACACACACATATATATATATATATATATATATATATATATATATATATATATATATATATATATATATATATATATATATGTGGTTTTTTTAGTATTATTATTTTTTAGATGTTGCCCCTTTTTTACGTTTGAGCCCCTGCCTCTGAAGAACTCTCTGCACGTCCCTGGTCAGGTTTTACTAATGACATGCAGGGAGAAATTAGAGGGAAAATAAAAAGGTTGCGGACTATGTATATCAATGCACATGTACAGTCATGGCCAGAATTATTATTCATTTTGGAGATCTGGAGAGCTTCTCCAGATCTCTCCAGAGATTCTCCAGAGATTCCAAATTCATCAGGCATTATAGAACAATACTCAGAGGTTGCTTATTTAATAAAAGTGTGCTAATAATTGTGGCCAATGTGCACATTTCATAATGTGATTCCCCCCCCCCACTTTCAAATCTTTTACATCAATGAAAATTAAAATTTTTGTGATTTTTTTATTTTATTAAAAAAGGATAAATAATGCTGATCATATTAACCAGGGGTGTCAATAACTGGCAATGACTGTATATCATATGCATTTGTAGGAGTTTCCCTGTCAGACCGCTAAATTTATAGGGAGTATTTAAATGTATCATGATTGAGGTTTGTGGTTGCCAGTTCAGTGGCATTTACGCCAATATTTACCGCCCAAAACCGATTTTGCCCCTGGAATGACATTAAATTAGCTGATTCTTAGTAGATCACCTACAGAAATTTCCACTCACGTCGGTGCTTTTTTTATGGCTGCACGCACTTGAATAAATCTTACCCTTTGTGTTATATTTTAGTATTATATATTTAACAGCTCTAAATATCAATATTAAATTAGCCATTGAAAAACATTGGTCAACCACTATCAAGTAAAAACTTGATTAATTGAATTGGTTGAAACATTAATAGATTCAATATTTGGACGTTAATGGTTACAGCCCCACGGACAGAGATCACATTGTGTATGTGTGTTTTTGTAAAAAAAAATTGTTGAGTCACTAAAAGTATTACTGACAGACTAAAAGAGATCATACAGAAGCCTTTCCTTATTTTTTAACCTTTAATTCATAGAGAGCTGATTCTCATGGACTTCCTCCCACTCCCCAAGTTTATGTAAGTTTAACCATCTAATCACGCCTTTTAAATCTGTTACTAAATTGTGTGAGAAAACACATAATAATGCATAATTAATGTCATTAATGCACTTCTAGGCCGGGTATCCATATGTCTGAAAGAATTTATGATAACAATTTATTTTACAGTGTCCTTGTTATACATCTTACATGTACTTACTATAGTGATAACAGTAAATTATGCATACAAGCAAATAACCCTAAACCTAATTATATAGTTAGTATGTTGTTAATATTCCACAGTACTTATTCATGTAATTACACTGTAACAAGGACACCTTAAAATAAGTTACATATTTCATATCTGATGTATTGTATTTTAAAATTGGAATACTTCATGTTGCATAGATGGGGGCCTGTTTTAGCAAAGTCTTTAATGGATGTCCACTGAAAATTCACTGTGCAGAGACATGGGTTTTGCCTAAAACCAGAGGTACATATTTCTGTCCATCCTACTAATTTAATGAAAATACAATCAAATTTAAATATACGTTGAAAAGATTTTCAGTATCAGTAATATAGAATCAGAATAGTATTGTGTTCTGTTGGATTGATTTCTAATAATAATTTTCCTATAGATCAGTATTTAATTCTGGGGGCAGAGGAGGGTGTCTACATCCTTAACTTGAATGAGCTGCATGAAGACACCTTAGAAAAGGTACAGAGTATGACATCATCATGATTTAGTGTTTGACCCAGTAACTGTTTCTGTCATAAAATACAACACAAATGAGAGAGAAATCTTATTTGTAATGGTTAATATGTTTTTACCTCCTGATTTCCATGGCAGTTGCTTCCACAGAGATGTACTTGGCTTTATGTCATGAACAATATCTTAATGTCCATTTCTGGTACGTATCATTTTTATAATTATATGGTAGAGGTTTCTGATCTTTTGAGACCAGTAACAGCCATCCAGTTTTAGACATTTCAAGCTAAGAAATTACAAACTGTATTTATATTGCATTTCTTAAATGTAAGATACATGAAATAATTCTCACTTGCTTAGACACAAGCCAAATATCTTAAAGCAATATTGCCATTATCTAAAATTAATAAAAATTTTCAAAATGTTAAACACAAGTTGCAAATCTGTTAAACCTTTTTTAAAACTCTAAACTCAAATAATCAATCAGTGTTGGAGAGGGTTACTTTTAAAAGTAATGCGTTATAATATTGCCTTACTCCCTGAAAAAGTAACAAATTTTGTTACTTTTTATGGAAAGTAACTGTTACTTTACTTTTGTATTACTTTTTCTCGCCATGCCTTTTTCTTGCTCTATGAGCAGCGACTGAGTTGCTAATTGTGCTTCAACCTTTTTATGGAGTTCTTAAAATCACATGCAAACTATAAGCTTTTGTGACCGTGCAGCACAGAAACGTCACGTGATGTATAGTTACATGAAATTAAGAAAAACTGTAAAAGGTAATGTTACCTCAGTCTTTAAACTCTATTCTATTCTACTCTTAGGTAAGTCCTCTCAGCTCTGCTCTCATAGACTGACGGCTCTGTTTGAGCAGCGAGGGCACTTGCCGAGGAAACAGGGTCACTTGTCCCTCGGCACCAATCGCTTCACAGAACGGATCATCCACAGGTCACATAAGCCGAAGACTGACATCTTTAGTTCAATGATTCAGCTAATGTGTTGTCCACTTGGAACTCAAAATAATCTTTTCACAGGAAGTTTGCTGTGTCAGTGAAGATCCCAGACACTAAGGGCTGTCGAAAGTGCAGTGTGGGTGAGAACCTTTTCTCTCCTCTCATTGGATCGATATTTATTCATTATATCCTGATGCCTGTCTTTGCTGACCTCCTCTAATTAGCTAAAATGGTGAAAAATCCCTGAATGATAACGAGGACAGATCATGAATCTTCTTCTTTTCTTCATTAGCTCGTAACCCATACACAGACAGCACGTTCTTATGCGCTGCTGTTCCCTCTGGACTTGTTCTGCTGTTGTGGTATGAACCGCTGCAGAAGTTCATGCATCTGAAGGTAATAATCTCAACCCTACAAAGATGTATCATATTTGATACACTAATTTCTAAGCCCTCTAAATTTGCTCAGTTAAAACCAATGTGTTTTTTTCCTCTTTGAGTATGAGCTCCGTATTCTTGCTATATGTATGAGCCATAAAAGCCTGATAGATAAGATACTCAACAAGAAAGGTTTAAAGGTTCAATAAACCGTTCCATTTCATATGTCAGGCTTTAATATATTTATTTGCATATACAATATGACATTAACTTTCTTATGTTGAAGTTGAATTTACAGTTATGAAATAGTATAAAGCAGTTTTATATACAGTATTGTTCAAAATAATAGCAGTACAATGTGACTAACCAGAATAATCAAGGTTTTTAGTATATTTTTTATTGCTACGTGGCAAACAAGTTACCAGTAGGTTCAGTAGATTCTCAGAAAACAAACGAGACCCAGCATTCATGATATGCACGCTCTTAAGGCTGTGCAATTGGGCAATTAGTTGAATTAGTTGAAAGGGGTGTGTTCAAAAAAATAGCAGTGTGGCATTCAATCACTGAGGTCATCAATTTTGTGAAGAAACAGGTGTGAATCAGGTGGCCCCTATTTAAGGATGAAGCCAACACTTGTTGAACATGCATTTGAAAGCTGAGGAAAATGGGTCGTTCAAGACATTGTTCAGAAGAACAGCGTACTTTGATTAAAAAGTTGATTGGAGAGGAAAACCTATAAAGAGGTGCAAAAATGATGTTCAGCTAAAATGATCTCCAATGCCTTAAAATGGAGAGCAAAACCAGAGAGACGTGGAAGAAAACGGAAGACAACCATCAAAATGGATAGAAGAATAACCAGAATGGCAAAGGCTCAGCCAATGATCACCTCCAGGATGATCAAAGACAGTCTGGAGTTACCTGTAAGTACTGTGACAGTTAGAAGACGTCTGTGTGAAGCTAATCTATTTTCAAGAATCCCCCGAAAAGTTCCTCTGTTAAAAAAAGGCATGTGCAGAAGAGGTTACAATTTGCCAAAGAACACATCAACTGGCCTAAAGAGAAATGGAGGAACATTTTGTGGACTGATGAGAGTAAAATTGTTCTTTTTGGGTCCAAGGGCCACAGGCAGTTTGTGAGACGACCCCTAAACTCTGAATTCAAGCCACAGTACACAGTGAAGACAGTGAAGCATGGAGGTGCAAGCATCATGATATGGGCATGTTTCTCCTACTATGGTGTTGGGCCTATTTATCGCATAACAGGGATCATGGATCAGTTTGCATATGTTAAAATACTTTAAGAGGTCATGTTGCCCTATGCTGAAGAGGACATGCCCTTGAAATGGTTGTTTCAACAAGACAATGACCCAAAACACACTAGTAAACGGGCAAAGTCTTGGTTCCAAACCAACAAAATTAATGTTATGGAGTGGCCAGCCCAATCTCCAGACCTTAATCCAATTGAGAACTTGTGGGGTGATATCAAAAATGCTGTTTCTGAAGCAAAACCAAGAAATGTGAATGAATTGTGGAATGTTGTTAAAGAATCATGGAGTGGAATAACAGCTGAGAGGTGCCACAAGTTGATTGACTCCATGCCACACAGATGTCAAGCAGTTTTAAAAAACTGTGGTCATACAACTACATATTAGTTTAGTGATTCACAGGATTGCTAAATCCCAGAAAAAAAAAATGTTTGTACAAAATAGTTTTGAGTTTGTACAGTCAAAGGTAACCACTGCTATTTTTTGAACACACTTTCAACTAATACCCCAATTGCACAGCCTTAAGAGCGTGCATATCATGAATGCTGGGTCTTGTTTGTTTTCTGAGAATCTACTGAACCTACTGGTAACTTGTTTGCCACGTAGCAATAAAAAATATACTAAAAACCTTGATTATTCTGGTTAGTCACATTGTACTGCTATTATTTTGAACAATACTGTACAAGTAAATTATTGGGAAAAAAAATTATTTTAATGATCTAAGTGCATGGTCTAAAACGCACGGCGCAAATGAACATAGGGTGTGTCCGAATCCACTTTTGCTAGTTTAACGATGGGACAATGGTCTAAAAGGGTTGTCCCTAGTCTCTTAATGAGTAATGAGTGTGTTTTGGGCGTAATGTGCAATAAACCAATCAGAGTCTCATCTCCCATTCCCTTTAAAAGCCAGCTGCGCTTGCACCATGACGGATTTGCTATTTACATGGCGGAATTTGCGAGCGGAAATACTGAACGCTTCTTCAGAGAGGAATCTCTGCTTTGTGCTGCTGTGACCCATGTGTGTGTACTAAGCAGAGTGTATGTGCGTTGTGCACCCGCCTATAGGCGTATAGCCTATTCCTAACACACCCTTTAAATAACTGAAAAAATACTGCTACTATTGACTTTAGACCCGGTTTTGGTTGGTCAATGGCGCAGTTGTTTCCAGTTGCCTAAAAATAGCAACAAGCCATCAATGCGCCTGAACGCACCTCGTTTTTAGACCAGCATGGGCACAAATGGGCGCAAATGCATTTGCTATTAAAACAATGTGGCGCTGGCGTGAAAATGATAACTGCATAGGGCTCAAACTAGCAAAAAACACTTGCATTGCGGCTTGCGCTGCATTGCACCCGTGTGTATGATAGGGCCCTTTGATAACAAACAAAATAAACATGGAACATCTTGTTTGTGTAACATCTCATGGTCCTTCTCTTATTACATTCTCCTTCTTCTTCTCATTTTTTTTTCTCATTGAAGCACATTGCTGTTCCCCTGCCAGACCCGTTGCCCATCTTTGAGCTGCTGGTGTTAATGACAGATGAGCTTCCTCAGCTCTGTGTGGGCGTCCAGGAAATCCCCGAACAGCAAAATGAGCGCCAGCTAAAGTTTGACATCATCCATCTGAACGGCATGCCAAACCCTCAGCCAGGTAAGTGACTGACTGCTGGTCTTGCATGAATTCAGGGCTGAAGAATTTCACAGAAAGCACATATTCAAAGTCTTGATTTTGGGGTCTACTAGAACAGGCTTTCATGTTTGAATGTTCAAAAAACATATTTTTTTTTACATGGTTGCGGCACATCTCTTCCCAGTCTGTCAGTAACACTCTGTTTAACGTGTCTCTTTGAAATCCCGCTTTCCGATAGCACAATGTGCTCTGGTTGGTCGGTTGAACCAGTGTGTAATGATTCATCAACCCCCCCTTACCATAACTGCAACCCCTTTTTTGTTTGCGTTTGCCTTGGGTGGGATTTATTTAAATGCAAAAGCATAATAGGACCCATTAAAACTAATTCTTATGAATTCCACATATTTCCCCCTCACATTCAGCAAAGAAAATATGAAAAACATGCATATTTTGTATTGGCCTACTATGTTTCTTTTGCGTTGACAGTGTGTTTTCTTTCCTTAGACAGTGAGACAATAAAAGCTGTACAAGTGACACAGTTGGACAGAGACACAGTTTTAATTGCATTGGAAAGTATGTATGATTTATACAGGAATTATCTTTTTTTTTAAGCATACACTGATACTTATACTATATTGTAAATGAATCCTTGAATCCTTGCTGTCATCTTCTAGAAACAGTGAAGATTGTCAATATGCAGGGTATTCCCAGCAAGGAGTTAGTATCCGAACTGGATTTTGACTTCCCTATTGAGACTTTAGGTACAAACCTGACATATGAAAATATAAAAGAAATTCACAATGAAATTAATATAAGCAATATAAACAAGTGGCATATGTTTTAATAGGTTCTCTTTCAACAGTTTGTTTAGAAGAAAGTGTTTTAGCTTTCTGGAAACATGGGCTTAAAGGACGGAGTCTGCACAACTGTGAGGTAAAGTGCTATGATGTGTTGTGTACCAATACAAACTGTCACTATTTGCGAATTGAGTTGATTTTGACTAGAATCTAAAGTCATCCTCATGTGTCGTCATAGATAACACAGGAAATCACAGACGAAACCAGAATGTTCAAAGTTTTAGGCACACACAGGTATTGACTCTCTTCAACTTCCTCTCATAGTTTTTCCTTAACTTGAATAAACATCTGATTTCATTCTTGTGGATGCTTTTGCTTACATATTTTTCTGGTTTACAGAGACATCGTTTTACAAAGCACCCCAACGGAAAACCCTTCAGCCTCAAGCAATTTATACATTTTGACCGGTCACGAGAGCAGCTACTGAAGAAAGCCAGTGGACAGAACCTGTAAATAACATGCATGTTAAAGAGATGTCAATATGCATGGTAATACAGAGACTTTAAGAGCTGTGCACCTGCCTTATGTGTGCTCAAATGCGGTCATTCAGTCGATTTCACTGGTACAGATTGTGAGGATACAGAAAGGAATTGGTTCTTTTTTTGTCCCTCTAAAGGTGTTGTCATTGTTGTCCATGAACTCTAAAATGACCTGGAATAAACAACTGTATTTAACTTAAAAAGATCATGTGATAATTTTGTGATGGAAGGATTGTGATACTAATAAACTGATAAAGTGAAACCAAGCCTTAAAAATCACAGTTTTATGTATAAGAGTATTTTTTGGTTTGTTCCATTTAATGCTGTTAGGATGTTTTAATTCAATTGTTTCAATTCTTGTTACTTTTTAAAATCTTTCAGGGATTTTTGGGTGAACTAACCCTTTAATTAGGAAAGATGAATTAAAGTATGTAAATAAAAGCCAAAATTCAATCTGTTCATCATGTTAAGTGATCCACTCTCTTCAGAAAATTTGGACTAAACCACTCAATTTATATGGATTAGTTTAATGATCTCTATGAACTTTTCAAAGCGTCAGTGGTAGTTGCGTAGCTGTCAATGGAGGAACAGAAACGCTCAAATTTCATTAATATATCTTCATTTGTGTTTGGAAGAACGAAAGTCTCACGGGTTTGTAACAACATGAGGGTAAATGATGACAGAATTTTCATTTTTGGGTGAACTATCCCTTTAAATCAGTGGTCTCAAACTCGATTCCTGGAGGGCCACAGCTCTGCACAGTTTAGCTCCAACCAGCTTAAACTTACACCTGCTTGGAAATTTCTAGTAATCCTGAAGACCTTGATTAGCTGGATCAGGTGTGTTTGATTAGGGTTGGAGCAAAACTGTGCAAAGAAGTGGCCCTCCAGGAATTGAGTTTGAGACCACTGCTTTAAATATTCTGTATTGTTTGTCATTTCATTAATCAGTAGCTGGGTCCATCCTCAAGAGGGAGCTAAAGCTTAAAATTTTAAACCATTGGATTATAGCATAAAGACAAATATAGTATAATAATTAAAAGGAGTTTTTTAAAAAGTACTCTTTTGTCTTTTCATTTGAGATTGTATTAATTTTACAGGACATCTATACAGGATGACCAATTAATTACTTTTAACATAATATATACTATATTTCATATGCACTATATTGCTAAAAGTATTGGGACACCCCTCCAAATCATTGAATTCAGGTGTTCCAATCACTTCCATATCAAATCAAGCACCATGCAGACGCTTCTACAAACATTTTTATCACTATATATATATATATATATATATATATATATATATATATATATATATATATATATATATATATATATATATATATATATATATATATATATATATATATATATATAATCAGATCATATTTTATGATATTATGTTAATATCATAATACATAAACAACTCTCCAAATAGTTGAATAGCAGCAGATGTCCTGTATAATAGCATATTATTCATTAATGTAGTCAAAGTTGGAGTAGGTTTGCTTGGATTTATTGCTGAATGACCTAAATAAAAACTTTGACTGCGACTGCAGATATGTGTACTCTTGTGTATAATGACACATTGTCAAGAAAATATAGCTGTATATTCAACCTTAAATTTATATAGTCTCATCCAGTAATCTATTTTTACAAAAGGTTATAGTTTTGCTCCACAGTCACGCATGTAATATGTGGTGACCTCAAACACCCACTCGTGCACACTTGCAGTGCAGAGGTCTGGACTTCTGCATTCTCACTGTTCCGATGAATTATCACTGTGGTCGTGAAACACATCTGAGGCGTCGTACCTATGATTTAAGAATTGTGCTTGCACTTTCACTCACATGTGCACACAGGATGCCCGTCCGTCCTGCTGTGACCTGGTTCTCTGTTCTCTACTATATATGGTGCTGGTGTGGTTGGTGGTCGTTTCTGATGGCCATCTTTACAAAAACAAGAAAACCACAAACTGTTTTCACACAATGCAGCACTTCATCAAAACCAGACAAACAAACAAACTGATTTGCTCTTCACATGTGTTTTTTTCTATACATTGTTTGGAGTCTTTGATTTATCTTAAAGGTATAGACATTTGGAATCAAGTGTATAAACCTTGATGGAAGGATGAACGGATGGGTTTTCACTGTCAGTTTGCAGTTTTGGAGTAAGAAAATGATACCAAAATGTTTAGACTCACTTGATTCCAGATCATATACTTTTCTTTTTTTTTGATTTTGTCACCAGTAAATATTGCCAAAACATGCCTAGTTTAATTCACTTTTTAACCAGTCTCTCTCTCTCTCTCTCTCTCTCTCTCTCTCTCTCTCTCTCTCTCTCTCTCTCTCTCTCTCTCTCTCTCTCTCTCTCTCTCTCTCTCTCTCTCTCTCTCTCTCTCTCACTCTCACTCTCACTCTCTCTCTCTCTGGCCCTTTGACGTCATTTGTTGGGACTTAAAAAGGCTCTTTGGGGTACTTTTCTCTCTCTGTGAGATCTTAAAATATGTAACACACCTTCACATTTGTCTTTGTACATTTCACTGTAAATTTGGAGACTGACATGTCTAAGATGTGATGTGTAACAGTAACACCTTCACAAGCTGATCTTCCTCCGTTCACATTTGACTACAGCCAGACAGAGCAATTTACCTCAATAAAACAAAATATTTAGCATGTCCTGACTGTCTTTTGCAGTGAATATATTGACAAAGGCATTTCTCATCACCTCATACCTTCAGTAACACTTTTGCTCCAATTTAGGAGTGGAGTGAGAGACAACAGTTTGATTTCAACCAATCCCGTTCTTATTCAGCTTGAAAGTGACCAATCACATCACATGCAAGTCTTCTAAAGAGCAATTTTTCTCACATGCATTGCTTCAAACATGATCTTTTGGGCCATATTGATCTTTTTGGCTTGTAAGTAGCTTTTTTCCCTCTTTCCACTGTATATGTGTTTTTGGTCATTTCCATGTATGCGTATATTTAGTGTTTAAATGAAATCTGTTCTGTTTTAGATGGAGTCCAACCTAATCACAGTGGTGAAAAAGTCTCGTTACAAACATTCCAGCTTGGAGATGATGTTACAATCAAATGCTTCTCGATAAAAAGTTTTGGCAACACAATGGTTTGGTATAAACAGAGCATTGGACAGATCCCTCAGCCTATTGCACTATCATACAATTATTGGAAAAATATTGAATTCATGGATAAATTTAAAAATGGGAGATTCAATATTTTAGCAGGTGATGGATTTTTTCACCTGAACATCACAGCTATGACTAAGGAGGACATCGGAATATACTACTGCGGAACGGTGTTCTTGAACCAAATAGAATTTATCTCTGGAGCATATCTGATGCTAAAAGGTAACATGGATTACATGCTATTGTTTTATATATTTAGCTTTGAAGAAAACAATTTAACTCTGTAACATTAATTTCTTTGTAAGTCATTTGAAACCAAAAGAGTCTTGACATTTTCATTTGCTATTTCAAAGGAACGGACTCTGAATACTGTAATATGGCATGTGGGGAGACGGCAATTGTAAATGGAACCACTTTTAAAAATACTGGTAATTATTAATTTAATTACTATGACCTATTAATCTGCTTTGGTAACTGTCACAACAGTGGCCCCAAAAAGTATATATTCCTTAAGCTGCACTTAAAATTGCATTGCATTACACAACACAATGGACACAAGGACTATAACTGCACTTTTCTGAGCTATTTTACATATCCATTTCACCAACAATTCACAAGGTGGCCTTTAGGAAATGTATGAAGTAAGTTCTCTTCAAGTTCACAAGTTGTTATTAATCATAAAATGTTTTTGGGAAAATGTTTTGCTTGGAAAGTGTGCTTTCTTTAAAACGGACCCCACTTGGTTTGACACTTTATCTAATGCAAAGACATTGATATATTTTTAAGTGTATGGTTTAAGGTTTTAAATATTTTTGGGCCACTGTAAATACAGTTTCAAGTCATGGAAAAGTATCTGCACAGCACAGCTATAGCAGTTATATTAGTGTATATTCACAGCATTTAAATTTTGGATCGTTCTCTCTATTTCAGACAGCAATAATCAAAAAGTATGGGATCCGGTGTTACTTTGCTTGATATCCTCCAATGTTGTTTTTGTGATAGTAATAATCACACTCCTAGTTGATCACTGCAAACGCCGGGAGAAACGGCATAGAGGTAAAAATCCACTCACACTTTCCATCACATCAAATTGTAATAGAATACGCTATTTCTGGTCCTCTTCGGCCAAAAATGACCGAAAATCGGCCGAAAATGACCGTTTTGAATTTTTGTTTTTGCTTCATCGTAATGGGATGCCACTTGATGACTTTTGTCGCATTAGCTATGTGAACACACAAAAAAATCATGGAGATGTTTCGGTTATGTTAAAGGTTCGTAAAAAAAATAGTCACACTTGTCTCCTTCACGGTCAAAAATGACCGACATAGGAAATGAATGGGAAACATGCAAAAATACAAAAACTCAGGGAATCTTTTGGTGATACAAACCACAAATCAGCCATGATCCAGAAAAAAAGTGCACAGCAATGTAGGGGTGACACTCTAAAATATCAAGAGTGCAAAATAGACACAACCAGCCCCACACACACACACACACACATATATATATATATATATGAATAGTGCGACTATAATTGCACATTTTTGCAAATGTGAGAAACAAAATCAATAATTCAGCCACAATGCAGTAAAAAACAAAAAAAAAACCCAGCAAGGAAGAGGTTACACTCTAAAACATCAAGAGTTCAAAGCATACACAAACACTCAAACACACACACACACACACACACACACACACCCAGAGACACACACACACAAACCACAGTATTATACAGATGAACTGGTATGCTATTATCAATGTAGTAAAATTGAGCCAAAAGTCTCAAATAAGAGGTTAAAATCAGTTTTATTATGCTGTGATAAAACATACCTGTTAATTTTTGTTACATTTGTATACAATTTTGATGTTATATGTTCAAAATGATATCCTCTCTGCTCAGGTTTGAATGTAAGCCTGACAAGCCAGACCCACAACAAGATGTTGGGTCTGGGAACACACCATGGCAGGGCTTAATCCGACCGGCGGGATAAACGGTTGTCTTTCAAATTCCCTCTGCACGCAATTGGGTAGCGCTACAACCAACCAGAGCAATGTGAAGTGGAGCTAGTTGATAGATTAAACTTTCACTGTATTCAGTCGGCAAAACTCCGAACAAATCTCCCCTTCTTAAGTTAAGAATGATTTCAAATTAGATTTACTGCCGCTAAGGGGCATCTACATTTCTAGGCTATTTGAATGTAGTAAAATTAAAGCAAAAACTGACACTTCAAATCAACATAAAAATTAAAAAAAAATCTAAACCTTGACAAAAAGTAGTCGTTGAGAATGTCGAAGTATAAATCCAAATCCACAACTTAATGAAAATAAGTATTTATGTCTAAAAACATTAGAGAATTTATAAGCCACTTTATATAGAGTAAAATGGGAACCTAGTGGTCATAACAGGGTATTACATCAGTTTTTCTTTTTTTTACTGCCACCAGAGGACAATAACTACCTTCACATTTTTTATATTTTGAATGCCCTGTCTCTATTTTAACGTGGAATACTGTTTTAATTGAAAAATATATATTTTTTAAAAGTATTATTTTCAATGGGGAAAAATAGCTAATAACATTTGTATAAATATGTCATAGTATCATAAAATACCCTCGAAATTCTAAATAATAATCAAAAAATATTATTGAACTAAAATAAATTTGATTGGTTTTCCTGGGGGGGGGGGACAAAAGTTACATTTTAAGGCTTTGTCACTTTTGACCGAAGAGGATAAGTGTGACTTTTAAACGAAGAGGACCAGTCTTATATACAAATAAATATTCAATCACAAATGTGTGTCAAAGTTTAACTACAATAATTTTCACATTTTGAAGGATCTACGAATCTAGCATCTCCGTCATGTGAGGTAATTTAAACTACACATACTTCTAATCCATTAAATATTACATTTGCATAATAAATGTGATTAGGTTCTCAAGCAGAAAATAAAAAATGATATAAGGTATGCATTTTTTTAAACAGATTGGTGATTCAGATGTGAATTATGCAGCTGTGAGTTTCGCCTCCGTCCCTCCAGCCAGAAGATCAAACAACAGACATCTGTCTGAATACAGTGAAGTGAATACAGGCCGAAAGATCACATGATTTAAATATCTTCACAAAATGATTTGCCTTAAACATTTATTATTGTATCAATATTGATATTTCAAAAGCATCAATTACTATAAATATATAAACAAAGTTCATCTATTCACAAAAAAACAATGTTATGGATAAATGACATTAAATAAAAATCTGTTTGTATGAAAATGACATGCATATATAGTAATAACTGCATGACAAAAATAATAAAATTGAAACATGCATCAGACTGTTTTAGCAGCTTAATGATTAATCTCTATCCTGTTCTTGTCATGTTCCTCATAGCTGGAAACACTTCCGTAATCTGATAATTGATGCCTCTGATTCCAGTCGTTCACCTTAGCCACAGACATCTGTATGTCCTCTTCATCAGCACACGAGGACATGTCTGCTACAAGGAAATAAAACAAGGCTTTGGTTCTCTGACATTCTTGACAGTTTTTCAGAAGAAATTTACGTACGTTTATTGGCAGTTGAATTTGAAATATGTTTGTTGGCAGCACAGAACTTTAGTAGCTACAAGCCATTCAATAATGCCTATGAAATTCAACATTTTAAAATGTCAAAATTAGTGAATCATATAATTTTTTCTGTAATTTACCATAGGCATCCATGCATTTTTGTTTATCTTGGATCCTAGAGCTGTCTACTGCTTCCCGACGATTCCATTCCCTCTCAAGTGCATCTTTTAGCTGGTGTTTGTTGATAAGTAATTCTGTATTTATTACTTTTCCATTTACTGCAAGCAAACACATAATGAAGCAATTAAAGTGAGATTAAACCACTGAGACCAAATAAATGTATTGCAAAAAATTTAAACATACAATCCAGAGGTATCTCTATGCTCCTTCCTCTTTTGACAGCTCTGTGTTGGCTCATTGTTTTAAACATCTCTTTCATCATGGCGTCACTCCTCTCCCATTCCTCGTCAAGTAATTTTTTTACATCCTCAACTAGAAGCCACTCGGATAGGGTTTCTCTTTCTTGAGACTTATTTTTCTTTCCCTGATGTTCATCACTGCTTTCCAGCAGATAACTTTCCTTTATAATTTCCTCAATCTTCTCCAGTAACTGATTTACTTGGGTACGATCATCTCTCATGCTCTCAAACACATGATATCTGTTCCCGCACATCTCAACGAGTCTCACTAGGGCGTCCCCTTCACTTTCAATATGGTACTCAATTGGTTTGTTTCCCAATGATCCTCCCCATGTGAAAAGCACCATTGTTTGCCTCCAGACCTTTTCTCCAAGTGGTCTCATGTTTTCTAATATGACTTCCATCTGCTCTTCTAAAAATGATGTGTCTGCCGGTATAACCAAGAGGATTACATGGGGGGAGCAATCCATTGCCTTCAAGATCTCAGTTTTCACTGAATCTGCGTTCAGTTGATGCGGAAGGAATTTCCACCAGCTTGGTGTGTCCACCACAGTAATCTGTCTTCCATTCACTTCTCCACATGTTCTGACACACTTCACAGTCTTGTCAAATGAAACGTCAGCACCCAAGATGACACTGCCAGCTAATGTCTTGCCCGACAGGACCCAGCCCAGCAGCACAATATTCAGAGGTGTAGCATCATGCCCTGCATCTTTTGAAAACAAAAAGTTATTTTATATATATATATATATATATATATATATATATATATATATATATATATATATATATATATATATATATATAATTGTTAAATATGTATAAGTATAAATAAAATAACATTTTATAATATTGTGATAGAATGTTTTATAAATATATTATAAATTAAATATTAAAATATTATTTTTTATAACAAACTAATGATACATTCAGTAACTTCACTTGCCTCATTTAGAGACTTTAGTATATTGTCACGGTCATGTCTTGTTAATTATCTTAAATTAATTGTCACGGTCTTTGCCCATTACTATGGTTTCTAATTAGTTTGCACCATTGGTTTTAAATTGTTTCGCACCTGTTCCCTGTTCTGTTGATTGCCACCCTCTGTGTATTTAAGCCCTAAGTTCCCCTTAGTTCATTTTTAGGTGTCGTCAGTGTTGATGTGTAGTGTGTTTTGTGTGCACATGTGGGTTTTGTTAGGGTGGCCATGTGCCTCTGTCATTGTCAGATCCCACCCCCTTGTTATCTCGTTATTGGTTTAATTTGCCCCACCTGTGTTCCCTCATTCCCTGCTTGATTTCTCCCCTTTATAAGTTCCTGTGTGTTTGCAGTCCTTGTCGGATCGTTGTATTGTCTACGTCTCCCAGTTCCCCGTGATCGATGTTGGTTTGTGTGAGTTGTGTTTTGTTATTTCATATTATGTGTTTTTCCCCCTCGTGGGTTTTTGTTTTGAGTTTATGTTTTGTTTATAATTAAATCCCTTTTTCACTGCACTTGAGTCCTCGACCCTGTTTTGTCCCTCGTTTTATGTGACCGAACGTGACAGTTTTTTGTCATTTTTGCTGTTTATTAAAAGTATCTATCTTTCATTCTGTGTCACACATCTCATTTTTTTAGATTAAATTTACTGCCACTGTAACAGAACAGTGAACCAAAAGAATGAATTAAAACAGCAAAAGTGGATAATCATGGATCTACCCGTTGTCTATCTGATTCTCTGCTTCAGAGCAGAGAGATCGCACCCTTGAAGATCACACAAGGGATTTCATAAATCTGGCGTGCCTCACTCACTATCTCGACTGCTTACTCTGTGCAAAAAGATGTGATGTCAGGGACATGTCTTGTTTAGTTTAATTATCACGTTCTGTTTCGTTTGATTGTCAATGTCTTTACCCAAGTTCTCATTTGTTACCATGGTTTTGGTTTCTAATTAGTTTTCCCCTATTTCCTGTTCAGTTGACTACCATCCTTGTTCATTAATGTGAATGTGAGTTTTGTGATATGTGTTTAGTATCTAGTGTTCATTCTGCATCACGTGTCTCATCTTTGGATTAAACGACACAGCCACCGTGACATATTTGTACTGTAGTTGTCTACGTTATAAATAGATTGCAATGTTACCAACAACTAATAACTTTTATACAATACAATGTATAATTATATTGAGTAAAATTACAACTTGATCAAACTAAAATTGGAGACTAACCTGCTCTTTTAATTTCTTCCAGTTTTCTTCTCTTTTCCAAAACTTTGTGTTCTCTGGCAGCTGCTTTCTCTTCCACATTTTTCAGTGTAATCTCCAAATCCATCAGCCTTGTTGCATCAACTTTAAAAAAGTAGCCATTGTTGTCATCAACAAGTTTCTCTATCTGCCTAAACAGTTCTTTTGCCTGGGAACCGTCTGTATCCAGGTCAGTGTCAAAACCAACATATCTGTTTCCACATTTTTGAGTAAGCTTGTTCAAGTGTTCCCCTTCAAGTTCTACATATTGCTCTATAGTTTTGTCACCCAAATGTTTGAGTTTTGTGAAGACTATTATGGTTTGATTCCAGATGTCATCACCAATGAACTGCATGTGACCCTCGGCTACTTTCTTGTGCTTCTCTGAGAAAGCAAATTCAACATCTATCACCAGGAGGAAAACATGAGGTCCCGGCGGACAGATATTGGTGCTCCTTACGAGCTCTGCTTTCAGACGCTCTGGGGTGTCACATAACTGATAACACTTCCACCAACCTGGGGTGTCCACAAGAAGGATTTTCCTGCCATTTACGTTTCCTTCCATCTTCACACACTGTGTGGTTATTTGGTCAGATTCATATTTAACATTTAAAAAGGAGTGTGCCACATTACTCTTACCACTCCGATATCCTCCTAATAACACTAATCGCAGTTCTGTAAAACAAAAGCAGGAAGAGGATGACAAAGTATTGTCTGATTATTTGGTTATATTTGAACTAGTTATCTAGTAAACATAATATATTTTTTTTTATATTGTATGACATTTTTTAAAAAGTGTTTTAAATGTAATTAAAAGCATATTTTCACAAATAATAATACAAAACATAATAATAGATAAGATGAGAAAGACGAATCATCACATCCTACAATTCTTATTGAAAAATGCTTCATTTGATGTCTCTTACCGTCTGCCATTGTAAAAGCCAAATCAAATATCTTGCTTGAAATAATAATTTCCTTCCCAATGATCAATTCTCCTTTTTATGTATTTATTGCCGATTTAAAAAAATGTGTGCATGAAAATGGTTGCATTTCATTGTGAAAGTTATCACTACTGTGAGGGAGAAACTAAACTGATGCATGTTTGGACTATCATTGTTTTGATCAACATGTTTCAAGCAGGAAACTGGACAAACCGGTAATGGGTAAAATACAAACAAGCCTCCAAACTGTGATAGTTGCCCAGAAACAAGTGATAAAAGCATTGCTTGTGCAGATTTAGTCTTTGAAAAAATGCCTTTTTCTCAGCTTTTTGTTCAAAATGTTGCTTAATAAAAAATAAAAATATTAAAACACCCACATTCAAGTGTTGATAGAATGTAATGCACAAATCTAGAATAAATTATCCTTTTATTTTAATTTATTTTTTAAAGCAGAGACTGTTCTTTCTTTTTTCTTTTCTTTTTTTAAATATGTTGCATGTTCAGATTCATACAAAATATTCTGGGGGTCATGAAAGTTTTGTGAATATTATCAAAAATGCTGGTGGTGGCTAGAAATTTGGTTTAGAAAGATGCTGGCGAAGAAAGAGTTAAATGCCTCAAGATCTCAGCAGAGGATGATAACTCCAAAAAACAAACAAACAAAAAAAACTACCACTACCTTTACTTATGACTAACCTTTTTACTAAAGTTCTTATTGAGAATTGTACTGTAGTGCCTAATCATTCCCATCAGACGTTGGTCAGCCCTCATCTTTTTCTCTTGCACAACCAGTGGAGCTGGTTCAGCTGCCCCATCAGAGAGTGATCCACATTTAAACTAGTTAATTGTCTTGTTTCTAGTATACCAACAGTGTCCGTCACTTATTATCCACTGGTATAACAAAATAACGTTTTTCCGCTGCCTGCCAGTTAATTTTTACCAGGTAGTGCTTATGTACTAAGACAATAATATTATTAAGTTTGTAATGTCAAAAATTACTAGTTTCCCACAATAAAGAGAATATCTGGACACACACACACACACACACACACACACACACACACACACACACACACGTTTGTTTTTGTGAAATGTGAGGACATTCCATAGGCGTAATGCATTTTATACTGTACAAACCGTATTTTCTATCCCCCTACACTGCCCCTGCCCCTAAACCTACCCATCACAGGAGACTGCGCAGTTTACTTTCTGTGAAAAAAAACTCATCCTGTGTGATTTATAAGCATTTTGAAAAGTGAGGACATGGGGAACGTCCTCATATTTCACCCTCTTTTTGTAATACCTATGTCATACCCATGCCATTATACACATTTGTGTCCTGATATTTCACAAAAACATGCCCACACACACACACACACACACACACACACACACACACACACACACACAAAGTTTATCTGTTTGTAGGTTTTTTAGATGTGCGATAACCAAACCACTTTACTTTCTTCTATTCAAAATGGCCATTGCGGTCAGATGCAAAGATTTACTTAGCTTGCACTGTCTTGTTGTGTTGTGGTCTTTGTACAAAAGAAATGGCAGACCCTCACTTGTTTCTGTTTCAGGATGTGTCGTGCTGACCTGATTTATTTTATGTGTGTTTGTGCTTGTGCCACCAGTGACCTTTTAAGATAAACACACCCACACTGATGTATAGGAGAAAACTGCTGAGACATGCACTTTGGTCAAAGCAAGCTGCAAAAGCTTTTAATAGAAGTGCCACTCTCAGTAAATGCCTGACTTATTGAATGCCTGATTTATTGCTTACACTTCATTATGGTTCTAAAACGATTGTTGGGAGTTTGTTTGTTTTTATGATATTAAAAATGAATGCTGTTTGTCTGTTGACAGGAAAGTCAAACTGGACTGATGCATTGATTGCAAATGATTCAGTGGGGAACTCTTGTCTTTTCTAAATCGAGTTACATCAGTTTATTACAACCACGTTCGGTTTGTCTTAGTTTTTAGTTTGTTGTCATTCCTATATCGTGTTTAAAGTTCCCGCCACTCATCCGTTACCATGTACACTAACAGTAATCATCACAGCTGTATGTCTGTCAGTTCATCACCATTGTATATTTTAATAATGCTGCATTCCAGGCAACCCAGAACCCGTGTTTTTCCAACCTTCTACCTGGGAAAATGTACTGGAACGGCAGTCAAACCTGTGACTTCCCATCCGTGAACTAGATTGATGTACTCTCAGTTATGCGATGTGACGTCACATAGCCCGCGAAACAACAATGGCAGCTCATACGGTCGTGGTGTTTAGGAAAGTTGTACATTTCCAAATATACAAATAATGTAAAATAAAAGGTCTAACAGCTTCTCTTGCCTTATGCACAGTTTTTCTTCTCCGTTTCCCTCAAATAAGCAAGGAGTATAGCACCTTTGGCGATGGAAATGATTGTAAATGAGCATAAGCCTGTACAGTCTGCCATTCTTTGTTTACATCTAGCTACCACAATTCCTTGTGCTCAGGCAGTTTGGCGGGATGCCTGGATTCTGGAACACTACAAAGTTGTGAGTCGCGGTTTGAAGTCGTAACTTACGGGCTCAAAAACCTGCCTGGAATCCAGTCCTGTTCACTCAGTGTTTGTCCGGTATTGTTTGTGTCACATTTACAATCTGTTTCGCACATTGGCTCTGTTTATATTAATTTAATAAACCTTGTGAGTTTTACTATCATCTTCTTCTTCTTCTTTGGGACCTGAGCATGACACAGTTATAGGCAATGTTGGGTAAAGTTATTTAAAGTACTTTCACTGTTTTTATCTATTTTGAAGAATACTGAATGTGTTTTGGTGCAAGTTACATGAGTAAATGCCTGTTCACATTTAGTCTAGAACTACAATAACCATCACGTTCACACACCAAACACAACACTTCTGCACTTACTCACGATTTCTCTCAACATGAGGACAGGAGAGCTGTCAGTCAACAAATGGGGAAAATAAAGTAACTCAGATATTTTTTGTTACTAGTTGAATAAGTAATCTGATTACGTAACTCGCAATGGTTGTAATGCATTACCCCTAGGTAAACTTAAAGGGATAGTCACAGTAATTTTACCAAGTAAGACCTTTTTTGTTGATCCTGGAACAACATTCCTGTCTGGAAAATGTAGTCCTAACCCTAGGTTATCCCTACCTATAATATTTACGCTACCCATAACTTATCTATAAAATCAAAGGGAAATGATAGATGAATAACACCAAAGTAGAAGTATTTAACCCTGGTTGTAAGCGTAAACTGCGGTGGACACATTCTCTTCAAAACTGTGGATTCATACATGCATACCGAGGCACAATTTATGTATAGTTGATAATTCCGTGAATAACTGAAATTGCAGATTTCTAACAGAGATGGCGACAAAGAGAAAACTACGGACTGCAGCTTTAAACACAGCAGTTCCCTTTCAGTCGGTCACGTCACAGACAAATTGGGATCACTTCAGGGAGCCCCTATCAGCTTTGAGATAAAGAGAACTGGTACACCCCGCCTGGTACAGGAGGGAACGGAGACGTACGTCCCGTCGCCATAGTTGCTGTATCATCACTTTAGGGCTGAGTCACTAGTTCGGCTCCTCAGTGAAAAACAATGGTGCTTGGCGATTGCATCCGCTTTAAATACGCGCCGCGGGGCGGGGTGCAATATGCAAAACACGCGCACCAATGGCCATTGGCCAGTTCTCTTTATCTCGAAGCTGATTGGGGCTCCTGAAGTGATCCCAATTCGTCGGTGACGTCCGACGTTCGTCTCCGTTCCCTCCTTCAGGGAACGAGGGTTACATACGTAACCGAGACGTTGGATTTCTGTTGAAATCTATCCAGTTGGAATTGCATGGTAATGTATAAATATTTCATGATACATGAAAAATAATCAATTGACCTTATTCATAGATGCATTACAGCATGCTATATTTGTTACTTTTCCAAAATTTGTTTGTTAAAACTGTCTAGAACAGAGGTTTCAAACCGTTACCAGCCTGTGGCTCATTTAGACAATCTCAAAATCTTCCACAGACCTCCAACACAACTCACTGTATAAAGTAAATTGACCTACATGACAGAAGTCATACACTCTTTATACTGCACATCTGCCAATATATATATAATTTTAAATTAAATTAAATTAACAATAAAATTATAATTTTTTACATTTTGCATATTCACAACATTCACAGCATTCAACTTTAGATACTTTGTTTCAAATAACATTGTGGTGTCATCGACCCTGATAGAGCTGTTCAGGAAGGAAAAGCTCAATAAACTGGAAAATGTAATATTTCATAGTCAGATTACATTTCGTAAAGAACGTGTTCTTTACTTTAAATGGATTAACATGGATTACTGTCTTTTAGGGCCTGCCATTTATACTATATTGACTGCAGGAAGTTCACTAGGTCAAAGTCTTTTTTATTGTCATGGAAACGTTAAGGAGGACAAGGGGTGTCAACTGCAAGACAGAGAATATTTAAATGATTTTAACTTCACTCAGCCAATGAGAACTTGTTTCGAAGTTTGGACAATTAGCATACATGATATACTGAAGCTTATCAGTCTATATGCCATTTTGTTCTCAAGATGGAGAGATGTATGTTTGCTCTGCGCACATACGTTCTTATATCTTGCATATCATGTAAGTAATCTTTCATTTATTTATTCAGGTTTTTTTTAACTACATATGAATTACATATGAATTTCAGAGTTTCTCAGTATTCTAAAGTCTTTTGCTTTAATGATAGTTGAACTCTGATTAGTTTTTTTAGAATGATCCAAAGAGCATTTTGTGCTTCGGCAGAAGAACATCTGAGCGTCTTAACAAAAGATTGACATGATTAGTGTCACTAATGTGCTTTTTTAGTGAAAACCTTACACAATTCCTCATTTAACATCATTAACTTTAATTAAAAAAACATCACACTCCTTTTAACAGATTTAATTTACATTTAGATTTAATCATTTAGCAGACGCTTTTATCCAAAGCGACTTACAAATGAGGAGAACAAACCAACAAGGGCAACAATATGCAAGTTCTTTGACTAGTCCCAGTTAGCCTAGCACAGTACACATTGCAAGTTAGAATAGTAAGTGTTAGTATTAATGGTTAAGTGTTTCTTGAAGGTGGCTAAAGCAGCTCGGGTTGAGTTAGGCAGGTCATTCCACCATCTTGGAACAGTTCAGGTAAAGTGAAAGTGATTGTGTACCTCTTTGGGATACCGTTTACTAGCAGAACGCAAGCTTCTAGAGGGCACATAGGTCTGAAGTATTGAGTGTAGGTATGGGGTGCAGAGCAAGTGGTTGTTCTGTAGGCAAACATCAGTGCCTTGAGTTTAATGCTAACAGCAATTGGCAACCAGTGCAAGTTTATGAGGAGAGGTGTGATGTGCGCTCTTTTCGCTAATTAAAGACTACTCTTACTGCAGCATTCTGGATCATTTGAAGAGGTTTGACAGTGCATGCTGGAAGGCCAGCCATGAGACCATTACTAGTCCAGTCTGGATAGAACAAGAACTTGGACAAAGAGTTGCTCTGATAGGACTGTGAAGTTGAACTGATCATCAATCACATCTCCAAGGTTTCTGGCTGTCATGGATTACGTTATGGCCGACGAACCTTGCTGAATGGAGAAGTTGTGAAGAAGTGTTAGGTTGGCTGAGACCAGTTTCACTTTAGTTTGATATTTTTATTACTTTAAAATTAATTATAAATTATGTTGACTATAACTTTGCACCTACATGTACGAACTCTCATTAGAGTAGTTCTGACCACAAGTAGTTCTGTCTTTGCAAGGTTGAGTTGAAGGTGGTGGTCCTTCATCCAGCAATAAATGCTTGAATTATGGCCATAAACTTTTGGACCACCCATCCATCCATCCATCCATCCATCCATCCATCCATCCATCCATCCATCCATCCATCCATCCATCCATCCATCCATCCATCCATCCATCCATCCATCCATCCATCCATCCATCCATCCATCCATCCATCCATCCATCCTTCCATCCATCCATCCATCCATCCATCCATCCATCCATCCATCCATCCATCCATCCATCCATCCATCCATCCATCCATCCATCCTTCCATCTATCCATCCATCCATCCATCCTCTCTTTGTTTATTTCAGGTATATCTATGACACCCATTGTTTTCCAGCCAAACGTCGCAGTCACAGCACCAGCCGGTGGTTCGGTCACCCTGGAATGCTACACCACTGCTGATCCGGTAGTGACCTGGGTTTGGCTCAAACAAATCCCTGGACAAAAGTTAAACCCTATAGTTTCAACATATTACAGGAAGATAAATCTTCAAGAAGAATTTGTTAATGAATCACGGCTTGAAGTCAAAGTCGAAGACCAGAAATCTACATTAATTTTCACCAAGATTACATCCAGAGATGCCGCCTATTACCATTGTGGTGTGCAGATGTATGAAACGTTGTACTTTGGAGGGGGATCTTATCTAACAGTTAATGGTGAGTGGAAACCTGGAAAGTGAGAAGTTATAGTAGCCTAATTTTGAAATTCTAAGAATATTATTTTTATTTTAGATGCAAAGCCAATTAAAGTCATCCAGCATCCCGTTTTGGACTCGCATCATGTAGGAGACTCTGTGAATCTTCATTGCTCAATCTTTGGTGAGACGTGTTCAGGAGGGCAAAGCGTCTACTGGCTTAAATACGAACCAAGGGAGTCTCGTTCAGGATTCATTTACACCGATGGAGACAGAAAAGATCAGTGTGAGAGAATCTCAGTGTCTGGATCGACTGTGCAGAACTGCGTGCACAAGGTCCCCAAAAGCCTCGCCAGTGATGAAACTTACTTTTGCAGCGTGGTCACATGTGGAAAGCTAATCATTGGAAATGGAACTAAGCTGACAGATGATGGTAACATTTCATTATTGCTCACATGCTAAAATGTATCTTTTTCATATTTTGTCAATAGACTTCTTATATTCAGTAAATTTCAATAATAAAAAAATAGTTATTTTATTACATTTGGATTGTTCAGGTTTTGCTGATAAAATGACATCTTATTTCTTAAACCTTTTTTTCCAGTTGTTTCTCAGAAAACAATGTTCTATATCCTCTCTCTGCTCTCCGCTGTATTAGTGATATCAGTAATAGTGAATGTAATAATGATGCTGTCATGGAGAAGAGCTGCACGCAAAGGTTAGTCCCTTTTACTCATCTCATAATTCAAAATTACATTCGGTCTAGAACAGGCTAACAAATACACTTTTCAAACAAATATTGATGTTTTTTAATGTTGTTAATGTTTTTGAAAGTAGTCTCTTGTGCGCACACAAGTAGTAAAAACTGTAATAATGTGAAATATTATTTGAATTTAAAACTCTGTTTTCTATTTTTATATATTTTAAAATATAATTTATTCCTGTGATGTCAAAGCTGAATTTTTTAGCATTGTTACTGCAGTCTTCAGTGTCACATGATCCTTCAGAAATCATTCTAACATGATTTGCTGCTTAAGAAACATATCAATGTTGAAAATCGCTTAATGTTTTTTTGCTTAATATTGTTTATGGAAACAGTGTATAATTTTACAGGATTCTTGATTAACATGAAACATTTCTCTATATCACTTTTGCCTGAAGAAAAGTATTAATTTCTTTAAAAAACTTCTTACTGGTCCCAAACCTTAGAACAGTATAGTGTATATAAATTTGCCAAAATGATTTGATACAGTAACTGTACTAATGTGTAATTATGATATATTTTAAGGTGTTGACAAGGTCCAATCTACAACCCAGGTGAGTTGAAAGCTTTATACTTTTACATTATACACAGCTATGGGGAACAGTGGGTAAGCTGTGTCAGTGTCACTCAAATAAAAATCGAACATGAACATTAATGAATGGTTAATAGCTAATGTATTTTACCACCCCAAAGTCTAATTTTGCTGCACATTGTTTGCATTATTAATATATTCATAAACCACCCAGAGTATAACACTTACATATACCATACAGAGGTGTAAAGAATACCTGAAAACTAGACTGGGTAAACCCAGCCTGATCTGCCGGCGATTTGATTTCGCCCTGCAGCTCAGTCTGGAAACCCGTACACTCATTTCTACTGCTTCTGTTACACTTTTGCGGGAACCAATCACAGACCGGCTTATCCAGCTGTCGCGCTATTGGCGGGTTTAACACAATGACAGCTAGAGAAGCGATGGGTCGTTGCCTGTTGATCACACCTCTTGTGGTCTGATTGATTGAAGGACTATCCAATTGCATACAGAGTCATTCGAAAAATGCTGATTTATCACGCCTCTTGTGCAGTAGAAAATACAGAGCAGACTCCCCAGACCAATGTTCAATTTTAAATTGAGCTTGGTCTGGTGATAGCCAGACAACCTGAAAACCATACTTGAGTAAAATTACAGATACCTTACAGTGAAAATGACCCCATTACCAGTTACAAGTCACCAAATCCAATACGACTTGAGTAAAAGTCTTTGAGTATCTGATTTTAGCAGTATTTAAGTTTACTCGTACTGAATATAGGCTCAAAGATGCATTAGTCCTCAACTCCTAAGAGACATGCCAGACAAAAACAAGAAACAGCTGATTTGTGAGGAGAGCATTCACATTTATTTTCTAAAATCAAAATAAAACGGAACACCTTCATATTGCAATGAATCACGGTAGACACAAGAAATTAACTGCTGCAGAAAAAGTTGGGTGCCATGCAAAATGTAACCAGTAATTGCATTATTCATCACAATATTGGAGTAAAGAGTACATATACTTATTCAAAAATGCAGTGCAAATATCTTTCATACTCAGTAAACTAGAATGTAGCCATAAAGATACTTAAGTACAGTTACTAATCATATTTACTCAAATACTTTACACCACTGATACCTTACTGACTGTTGTCAAAATTATATTCTTTCATCAGACGGCTGACATAGAAAATTATGCATCGCTGAAGTTTTCTTCAGACCAGCCTTCCTGTAAAATAAAAAGCCACAAAGAGGTCAATTCTGTGGTCTATGCATCTGTCCGTCAAACAAGAAGTCTAAAACAACAATTTCCTCATTCTTAATGCTTGTCATGATATATATGTGAGTACGATTTTTTCTCCTTTTTTTTGTCTGTAAATTGTTTAAATGAATGTCACTGTCATGTCACAAATAATACGAGCATCACAGCATTCAGGCATCCAGCTGCCAGATGAAGTCTTGTATTTGGATCTCAGTTTACAGTTGACAAAGTGATGAGGGAGAGACTTCTGTGACTGTCTTGCATAGAATTGTATGTTTTTATTGTCTTAAAATTTTGTCTTATAGGACATTCATCATATAAATGCGGTTATGTGGCATTGATGTGTCGCCAAGTGTCATTATTTTTGTTTAAATTTACACATTAAAACATGAGAAAAATCAATAAATTGTGTGTTCATTTACCATGAAATTCAGCACCATGGAGAGGGGCAACATTTTGCAAATGAGGGGGGAAAACTTAAACAGTGCAGATTACTTGGCATCAATAGACTGTAAATATCAGTGTTATTACAAATGAACCCAAAATAATCCAATCACGCAAAATAGAGATACAGTAGATGGTATTTACTTCTCTTAATCATTGTCGCAGCATTATGCAAACATGCAGAAATGTACTACTTGTCACATCCAGGTGATGGCAGTCAGATCACTAGACACACAAACACAGATACACACATATACTCTTTAAACACTATACACATGTGTTAGTAATAGCATGCAATGGCTTCCATTGGTGAACTTCTTATACTCCTTATACAACTTAAATCTTCTTCAAATGAAGTGTTTTCTTTCTTCCTCATCTAGACTTCTGTGATGTTTTTGTATCACATCCCATCCACAATATTCCAGTCATTTTATTTTATTGTTGATATTGTAACAGATATTTATTACAAATTTTTGCATGCCACCACCCCTAAGAATCTCTCTAAAATGCATTCATCTGGCCTGCTGACAAGATTAGATGTCTGCTAGTTGCATTTGCTTACATACTGTACTTCAGGAAACGGGCAGTAACTTATGCATGCAGAGAGCCAGTAGAGTCACATGATGAAGCCCTCAGAAGCATATTGATTCATAGACTGAGCACCACATTTAGACTGAAGTGCAAAAGACCCAGGAAGATCATACAATGGATAACAGCATCTTCATGATACTCTTTCTCTTTCTTCGTGAAGTCTGTAAGTACAAAATAACAAGACGTTTTATCATCATCATAAACATTTGATAATGCTTTTACTAAACATTTAGATGTCATCTTAGGAAACTATGTTATGTTATTTTTCCAACAGGTGAATATAATTGCAGTGTTGCTCATGTGGATCAGGTCTTAACCGCTCAAGAGGGGGACAGTGTGTTGGTATCTTGTCTTATTTTAGATGATCAGTTACAACGAGCATTATGGTATAAACAGGTTCTTGGAGAGAAACCTGTCCCGGTAGTGTCTTCATATCATCACTCTCAACCGAATGAATTGTCTCCAGACTTTGAAGAAAATCAACGATTTCATGCAGTGCGAAAGGCTGATAGTTTTAACTTAACCATCCTGGGGACTTTAAAATCTGATTCAGGCACGTATTTCTGTGCCGCTGCCTTTGCCAATGTTGTTTCCTTCGGGACTGGAACTATTTTGTTGGTTAGAGGTGAGAATTGTAATACTCTTTTTTAATCTTTATTATTATTATTTTTTTTTTAAAGATGGTTGATTTAATTGATTGTCAATGTCTATTTTTTTCTCTTATAGGTACAGACCTCAAACCTGCAGTTATACAACAGCCCGTGCTTGGTGTTATCAAGCCAGGAAGCAATGTGACTCTGCAGTGCTCGGTGCAAGCACAAATGTGTGATAAAGGAGTACAACTAGTCTACTGGTTCAGACAGAGTTCAGACACAATCCATCCAGGAATGGTTTACACTCATGGAGACATGAACATTGAGTGTGGAAAGAACTTTGCAGCCTCCACTTCTGAAGAGCAGAGCTGTCATTACAACCTCCCCAAGATGAATGTGGGTCTCTCTGATGCTGGAATGTACTACTGCGCTGTGGTAACTTGTGATGAAGTTTTATTTGGAAACGGCACAACATTGGTCATTGAAGGTAATTGCATTATCTTGAGAAGTGCACTTTTATCCAAAGCGACTTGCGAAGTAGGAACATCGCAAGCCATTTATCATAAAAGCAATATGAGTTATAGATAGATGTTTCTGTTTGAACTCACCATTATGGTGATAGTGTTCCCTTTGGTTTGGCACTTGGAACTTCATGTGACCATGGACCACAAAACCCCAATCATAAAGGTACATTTTCTGAAATTGAGATGCATAGATCACCTGAAGCTGAATAAATAAGCTTTCCATTTATGTATGGTTTGTTATGATATGACAATATTTGGCAGATATTTGAAAATCTGGAATCTGAGGGTGCCAAAAAAAAAGTCTAAATATTGAGAAAATCAATATATTGATATATTTACGGTAGGAAATCTACAAAATATTTTCATGGAACATGATCTTTAATATCCTATGATTTTTGGCATAAAAGAAAAATCTATAATTTTGACCCATACATTGTATTGTTGGCTGTTGCCACAAATATACCCGTGCGACTTATTGCTGGTTTTGTGGTCCAGGGTCACATTTATATTATTGTAATTCTCTTCTATTGATGCAACAAGAAATCACAGTTATCTGGTGACTATTCCTATTTCACTTGACTTTTTTTTCTTCTTTTTTAAAAAATCAGTTTGCATGCTTTTTCAAAGTAAAAACTAAGTTTAACTAATTCTATTTTACAGTATAGATAGATAGATAGATAGATAGATAGATAGATAGATAGATAGATAGATAGATAGATAGATAGATAGATAGATAGATAGATAGATAGATGGCTTAAGTCCTAATAACAAAGTATTTCTTTTAATTGTAGGAAACCTTTGCATTTTATCCATGATGTATTTTTTTTTAAAGAAGACTGAGGTCAAAGTATGAAAATAATACTAAATGTTGTGCTTTTCATAATCATAATCACGCATGCTTTTATATACTTGTGGTAATGTAATATTTAATGCTGGGGATTAAACTTAATTTGCCTAAATATTTTTTGAACACAGTTGATTTATAAAGTTGCACAATGTTTATTGTGTTTCAGATGATTTTATTAACAAGAGTATGCAGTATTTTATTTTAATTGGCCTTGAAGTGCTGTGTACAGTCAGCCTTATCATCAATATATTGCTCTGTTTAACAATGAGAAGAAAAAGTAAGTTATTTCTTAATTTAAGTGATATTATTTCAGTTCAAGTATTATCATCATTAATCATAATCTTATATAGGGTATAACTCTTCTCATACTGCTTTATTTGACATCTAATAGGAGAAACGCTTCAACAAATCCAGACTACCAATGATGATATAACCAGAGTTCAGGTTAGGAGAATCAGATGTGTGAGTAACACTTAACTCTGTATTTGAAAATAGTGCTGAACAATGTCTCCTAAATCTTTCTTCTAGTACCGCAACACTGATGACATTAACTATGCTGCCCTGAACCTTTCCACAAAAAGAGGTCAAAGAAAGAGGACCTTAGAGGAGACAACATACTCTAGACTGATGCTGAGATAATAGTGCTCCAGGAGTGCATTAATTATATTCCACAATTGTGTCTCTAATGATAAAATGTCCTATGCACTTGGTGCGTCTCTGCTTATTCTGCTACGTAATAAACATATTTTTTCAAGAAACGAGCTGTGAGTGTTAACAAGGGAAACGACGTGTGAAATTATATAAGCATAACCACATCCTGTAAGGGTGTAAAGAGTGTGTTCATCAACTTGAATAAACGTCTCAATGTTGGCTAATTAGATTTAGGTCAGCCTTCTCTAATTCGGTTATTCATCCACAACAGGAAATTATATTAACATATCATTCAAGTCAAGTCACCTAAATTTATATAGCGCTTTATACAATACAGATTGTTTCAAAGCAGCTTTACAGTGATATCATTGTTAAAATAAAGTCAGTTCAGTGTAGATTCAGTTAAAGATCATCTATTATTAAAAGACAACTCCGGTGAAAAATGAAACTAGGGGTAAATTCATGAAAATCGAATGAAAATCATGAAAATCGAATGTAAATAATTTTATCTCTAAAAACAGACTAGCTTATAATGCTAGTTTATGGGGCACATAATACGTAAAATTAAATCGCTAGTTAATACCACTAACAAGGCTCAAAATAGCCTCACACTTACGGTAGCATAATGAGGGTCCCTACATGCAAACCGAGGCATTGAGAACTTAGTTTACAAACAGTTTAATATGAAGATACTTTATAAAGACAGTACATTACGTGTATACAGACAGCAGCCATCTTGGAAAACAGTCTCGACGAGTCGAGTCACGAACGCTGTGCTAAGGGATGAACTGTGACTTGGAATCTCATATGGACCATCTTCTTCCCTTGTAGTTAGTCAACCATATATTTTAATAAACAGATATAATTCATGCATTTCCATGTAATTAGATTTCACAAACTTAATTCCTATCGACCAGCTCACTTAGCACAGCGTTCGTGGCTCGACTCGTCGAGACTGTTTTCCAAGATGGCTCCTGTCTGTATACGCGTAATGTACTGTCTTTATAAAGTATCTTCTTATTAAACTGTTTGCACACTAACAAAGTTCTCAATTTAATTTAACTTATTTTGTGCCCCATATACTAGCATTATCAGCTAATCTGTTTTTAGAGATAAAACTCTTTACATTCGATTTTCATGAAAACACATCTCAGAGAATGATCTACTCGGTAACCACGTGTTATTTACCCATCGTTCATTTTTCACCGGAGTTGTCCTTTAAATAGTTTAATTTTCATGTTTTCTGCAGAAAATAGTGATGACATCGTCCAGCTCAGTTCAGTTCTCATCCAATAGCATCAGTGCAGTCGCAAAACAGAGGCGACATCCTTCTTTACGCATGATGTGATCAGACTGCCGGTAATTAAATTCAACATGAATCAGCATCTGTAACCCACTTTACTTCCGTAATGTGACTAGGGTTGCCACCCGTCCCATAAAATACGGAAATTGTCCCGTATTTACAAGCAAAATGACGCGTCCCGTATTGCTTTGTCCCGTATTTTACATAGGTCCACACGTAGTTCAATAAACAAATACGGATTTTGCAGTGTGTAGAATACTGATAGCAAATCTTAAGATATCCATTTGATAATAAGTAGTACAGGAACTCATTTGTGCGTGATTGCTTTAGCGGCTTTGTTGCCATAGCGTGGTTTTTAAAAACATGTCAAGCTTGCGTCGCGTCCACCGTTTGAACGCAAGAGAATCTCCAGATATAGAACTAAATATCAAAAAGGTATCAATGGGTTTGTCCAGTAACTCATGATGAACCTCAGGCCAACTGCACACTTTACGAGAAGCATTTCTGTTGCTCAGACTGTCTGACTTAAAGCGGCAGCGCTGACAGACCGGTCTATGTGACACACGCATCCCTGCTTCTAAAGGTAGGCCTATTGTTTTTTTTTTATGGATAATGTATTTAATATAATATTCCATACATTTTTTAGACAGGTTAATTAATAAATTATAGCCTAATAAATGTTATTATTAATATAATTTATAATTTAACTAGGCTATAATTATCATACATAATAAATAGTAATATAATAATACATGTATAATTACATGATAATAGTCATAATTTAAGTAAATTAATACAAAAATAAACATTTTTGAAATTCAAAAAGTGATTACTGGTTCAGAATGACTGCTTAAAGGGACAGTTCAGCCAAAAATGAAAATTCTGTCATCATTTACTCACCCTCCAGTTGTTCCAAACATGTATACATTTCTTTGTTATGTTGAACACATAGGAAGACTCCTACTATGGAAGTCAATGGTGCCCCTAAAGCAGCCTAGGTACAAACTTTCTTCAAAATATCTTCACTTGTGTTCAGTAGAACAAAGAAACTCATACAGGTTTGAAACATCATGAGGGCAAGTAAATGCTCTGTTGCAAGTTCACATACTTGATCTCATGTTTTCTTATTGAGCCATTTCATGACGTATTCTTTATTTCTATCCTTTATACAATATTTTTTTTGGGGGGGTGGGGGGCTGGTGTTGGTGTGGGTTGTCAATGGGTGTCCCTTATTTTGGCACACTGAAGGTGGCAACCCTAAATGTGACATACTGTATTTTGAGTGAAACAGGATATTCAATGGGGGAAGAAAATATTAGGGGTTAAACATAACACACAGTTTCTGCCAATCTCATGTTAATCTTGAGTACCATAGAGTAGTATTGCATCCTTCATATCTCCAAAGATTCTTTCGTTTTATCATATTTATGAAAGACAGATACACTGTAACGATTCTTACAGAAAACAGCCGAGCTTGTGGAGGAGTGCAGTGGGCGGAGCTAAAGAGTCACGAGCACACACAATACATCATGGCATTATTCCTGGATAACTTTCTATTCACTATACATTCCAGTTGTTCACATTATATGCACTTACATGCAGATTGCCAACAAAACACAGACATTCCATGCAGTTTCACTCATCGCCTGCGGTTTTGACTCATGACTGAGAACAAACAAATAAACTTGCAGAACTTCATTGCTGCTCTGGAAAAACAAAGCATCCACTGTTTCCTTAATGCTGGTTATTTTGGGAAGCTGTACAAGGTTATCTTTCCCTCACAACCAAAAACACACTTCTTTAGTGACATTGTTGATTTTGTGGTCTTAAAGCAAAATGACAGCGCTGCCGATGGCTTCCGTAACCTGAATGAAGCTCGTTGATGGACGTGAATCCGTGTAAGTTATCATTCGTTCAATCCTTTTTGATTTAATATTGAAACTAGAAAAATGAGAAAACAGCTTGTTTTTCGTTTTTCATTATTTTCAGAAAAACGAAAAACAAGTATTCGGCGTGAGTTTTCGTTTTTCGTTTACAAGTGGAAAAATGAATAAACAGTTTGAATATTCGATTTCTACACGTGGGCGGGAATTATACGCCTCTTTCTGCTGATTGGCCAGCCGAAGATCAAACTATTCCGTCATCAGTTTTCCTCAGTTCAGCACAGCAGAATAAAAGTCCTGTCATTTCGTCAGCTTTGATTGTAAAATGCCATTAGCTCTCGTGTCTCGTGACCGATCGTCATGCTAAAGAGTCTTGTGTATCATTTGAATGAGAAATATGAATGAGTACGTGTGTGTGTTCCGTTCACAAAGAGGCGCGATCTTCATTTCAATGCCTAAAACATTAAGATCAACTCTTCTTCACATGAAGATATCGTATGACTTCAGAAGACTTGGAATGCAACATGAGTTAATACTTTTATACTGTTTTTGGTCCGTTTTTGCAATAAATATTGCAATAAATGTACATTTATTTGCCTGTTACGTGTTTTATTTTGTTGGGAGTGGGTAGGTGTAGGGTAGGAGTGGAGTTAGTTGCTCCAAAATATAAAAGTAGGCTATACATATTCATAAAATCATGTCTCCTTTTACAAATGCAAAGAATTAAAAGTGTGTTGGGAATCCGTGTGTGGACCACGGATGCTGCCTGTCATACTTACATAGGCATCACTTCCGTGGACCCATCACAGAATTTTCGTCGATTCCGTGAAACTACCACGGATTTTGAGTTAAGGGTCCGTGTTCATTTCACGGAATTCTGTGAGACCAGACGTGCTTTTGCTCTCGCTCAGGTTGACGTGCGCACACGCTCATCCGGGAGATGTGCAGTTCCACCCTTTATGACGTCATACATAAAATGGATTTGAATCCTGAAGGAGTGTATTTGGCACGGAAATACTCTGTTATACCATGTTCTGGCCATGTTTAGCATGTGAATCACAATGGTAAACTTGTAATAATGTGTTTAATTTGAGTGGGGATTTCTGCTGGATTTTCCATGACAATCATCAGTGACAACTGGAGATTCACCTGTAGTCAAAAGCAAAAGATTAGACTGTACAGAAATGTAAATCTACAGGTAACGCTAATACACAGTAAATACACATAGTCACGCAATGCTGATGTTGCTAACATTGCCAATTTGAGAACAAAGTATAACAATAATAATTTGCAAGGTTTGATGTGATGTGAGCTAAGTGATCGTTAGATTTAATATCCGTTGGTAGCGCGATTTATTGTAATGATTTTTTTCTCAGTCGGTCAGAACTTGTCAGATCTTGTTGCTTACTTTTTCAGATGACATTTTCCGGTGAAACTTATCATTTTGGTCATACTTACAAGACGTAGAATCTGTGATACAGTATCCACACTGGTGCGGTGAATGAATGACAGCCACATAAACGCTGAGGAGCCATGCCGATGCACAACCCACGTAAAGATTATAATTCCTCAAATAACTGCAGTTGCAGGTTTCAAACAGAGATGGCGACAAAGATACAAAATTTACTGCAGCTTTAATTTCCATGCAAATCTTGGAACTGGTGTCACGGTTCATAGATGCACTGTTTCTTTCTTGTCGCGTGCTCTGTGTGTGACTGTGAAATGTGTGTCCAGGTCACATGGCTCATCAGCGGATCCAGCTGCCAATCATCATCTCACCACCTGCTGCTCATTCACTCACCACATATATACTCACGCCATTCTCATCTCCCTTGTCAGATCGTTGTTTGCTGTCCTGTGTTGTGGTTGTGTCTTCTGTTCCCGTCCGAAGTTCCAGTGTGTTCGTCTGCCGCCGTTCCAGTTTGGGTGTCTTCGTGTTCTCGCTCGTGTTCAAGACCTGGATTATCCTCACACCACTTCACTTCGCTTCACCACCTCTCACCAGCACCGATCACCTCAGTCCCTCGCGCCAGCTAAGACCTGCTATCCTTGGACTGTTCCTTATTCTCTGCTTGATATATATTAAAGAGTGTTAACTTGCAATTGCTTCCTGTGATCAATCATGACAGAACGATCTGACCCCTTCAAACCACTTCCCAATAAGATCGCAGTACACGCTCTCAATGGACAAAGCCTCCCTTCCATATCGTACAGCACTGAAGACGTCACCCTCATCACCGCCGGAAACCACATCGAACAGACATCCTTCCTCATTTTTGAGTCACCTCACACACCCATCGTCCTTGGTCACCCCTGGCTCACCCAACACAACCCCCGGGTAGACTGGATCCAGAATTCCATTGTGGCCTGGAGTGAGAGGTGTCATAAGACTTGTCTTGTCTCTGCCTGTTCGTCAGTCTCTGTTTCTGTGTTACAGGAGGAAGCAGTGGATCTGTCTAACGTGGCCGTCGAGTACCACGACCTGAAGGAGGTGTTCAGTAAGTCTAGGGCTGCTTCTCTTCCTCCGCATCGTCCCTATGACTGTGCCATAGACCTATTGCCAGGACAGTCTCCGCCTAAAGGCAAGTTGTATTCACTTTCGATTCCAGAAAGGGAGGCTATGGAGAAATATATTTCTGATTCCCTAGCAGCCGGGTTCATTCGCCCTTCCTCTTCTCCAGCGGGGCGGGGTTCTTTTTGTGGGTAAGAAAGATGGTTCCCTGCGACCTTGTATTGACTACGAGGGTTGAACAACATAACGGTAAAGAATACCTATCCTTTGCCGTTAATGTCTTCAGCCTTCGAGAGGTTGCAGGGGGCATCGATCTTCACGAAATTGGATTTAAGAAATGCTTATCATTTGGTCCGTATCAGGAAGGGGGATGAATGGAAGACCGCTTTTAACACCCCTAGGGGGCACTTTGAATATTTGGTCATGCCATTCGGGCTTTCCAACTCCCCAGCGGTCTTCCAGGCACTCGTCAATGACGTGCTGAGAGACATGGTCGACCAGTTCATATATGTCTACCTGGATGACATATTGATTTTTTCCTCGTCTCTCCAGGAACATGTACAGCACGTTCGACGAGTACTTCAGAGGCTGCTAGCGAATGGGCTTTTTGTCAAGGCGGAGAAATGCGTTTTTCATGCACAGTCTGTTCCTTTCCTAGGGTACATCGTGTCGACTGAGGGAGTGCGCATGGATCCTGAGAAAGTTAAGGCTGTGGTGGATTGGCCAAACCCAGATTCCCGTAAGGCCCTACAGAGGTTTCTGGGGTTCGCCAATTTTTACCGGCGGTTCATTCGCAACTTCAGCCAACTAGCCTCGCCTCTGATTGCCTTGACCTCCCCCAAAACTACGTTCAGGTGGTCAGACGCAGCCGAGGCTGCGTTTGCCAAACTGAAGGCTCGCTTCGTTTCAGCCCCTATTCTCGTTGCCCCTGATCCATCACGGCAGTTTGTGGTGGAGGTCGATGCATCAGAGGTGGGGGTAGGCGCAGTGTTATCCCAGCGTTCTACCACAGACGATAAGATGCACCCGTGCGCGTTTTTGTCCCATCGATTGTCCCCTGCCGAATGTAATTACGACATTGGTAATCGGGAGTTGCTGGCAGTCAAGATGGCCTTGGAGGAATGGCGCCACTGGTTGGAGGGTGCAGGGGTGCCTTTTATTGTATGGACCGACCATAAGAATCTAGAATATATTAGGACTGCGAAAAGGTTGAACTCCAGGCAGGCTCGGTGGGCACTTTTTTTCGGACGTTTTGATTTTACTCTCTCGTACCGCCCGGGTTCTAAGAACATCAAACCCGATTCTTTGTCACGTATTTTTGATCGCTCCGAACGCCCGTCTACTCCCGAGTGCATTTTACCGGAGAGATTAGTGGTCTCCACACTCACATGGGAGGTCGAATCGAGAGTCAAGTCGGCTCTAGAAGGGGTAACGCCTCCGCCCGAGTGTCCACCGAACCGCTTATTTGTGCCGGAGGAATTACGGTCCATGGTCATCCAGTGGGGTCATAGTTCCAACGTAGCCTGCCATCCAGGAGTCAGTCGAACTAAGTTTTTAGTCAAGCAACGATTCTGGTGGCCTCTCATGGCTCGACGCCCGCGATTTTGTGTTGGCTTGTTCAGTCTGTGCCGTTGGTAAAACTTCCAATCGTTCCCCAGATGGGTTGCTTCAACCACTGTCAGTCCCTTCAAGACCCTGGTCCCACATTTCGCTAGATTTTATTACCGCCCTCCCACCCTCCCAAGGGTACACGGTCGTTTTGACTGTAGTGGACCGGTTCTCGGCGGTCATTTCATCCCCTTGCCCAAATTACCTTCAGCCAAGGAGACAGCGGTTACGGTCATTGACCACGTCTTTCGACTTCATGGCCTCCCGATAGACGTGGTTTCTGACAGAGGTCCCCAATTTGTGTCCAGATTTTGGCAAGAGTTTTGTAGATTGCTGGGGGCGACGGTTAGTTTATCCTCAGGGTTCCACCCCCAGAGCAATGGCCAGACTGAGAGAGCAAACCAGGATCTTGAGCGAACGTTGCGATGTTTAGTCTCTAAGAATCCTTCCTCCTGGAGTCAGCAACTTTCGATGGTGGAGTACGCGCACAATACATTACCAGTGTCGTCCACGGGCCTATCACCGTTTGAGTGTAGTGTAGGTTACCAGCCACCTATTTTTCCTAGCCTGGAATCTGGTCGCGGTCCCCTCTGCTCACGCCTTTGTCCAGAGGTGTCACCGCACTTGGACAAGAGCCCGAGAGACTCTTCTCCAAGTGAGGGAGCGCACCAAGGCCAAGGCCGATCGCCACCGGTCAAGGCCCCATTATCGTCGTTGGTCAAAAGTGTGGCTTTCTACCAAGAACATTCCTCTCCGATCCGTCTCTAATAAGCTCGCACCCAAATTTATTGGTCCGCTTACTGTCACCAAGATCATTAGTCCGGTGGCAGTCCGCCTCAAACTTCCTCCAGCGTACAGGAGAATTCATCCCGCCTTCCATGTGTCCAAAATTAAGCCCGTTTTTCATTCCAAGATTAATCCGCCAGTCCCGGTTCCCCACCGCGCGACTCTTAGACGGGGAACCATCTTATTCGGTCAACCGTATTCTGGACTCAAGGCGGAGGGGACGGATTCCAGTACTTGGTGGACTGGGAAGGTTACGGTCCGGAGGAGAGAAGTTGGGTTCCTGCCAGAGACATTCTGGATCACACCCTTATCGAGGATTATAATCGACAGGTAGCGAGTAGGGAACGCCAGGAGCGTTCCCAGGAGGAGGGGTACTGTCACGGTTCATAGATGCACTGTTTCTTTCTTGTCGCGTGCTCTGTGTGTGACTGTGGTATGTGTGTCCAGGTCACATGGCTCATCAGCGGATCCAGCTGCCAATCATCATCTCACCACCTGCTGCTCATTCACTCACCACATATATACTCACGCCATTCTCATCTCCCTTGTCAGATCGTTGTTTGCTGTCCTGTGTTGTGGTTGTGTCTTCTGTTCCCGTCCGAAGTTCCAGTGTGTTCGTCTGCCGTTCCAGTTTGGGTGTCTTCGTGTTCTCGTTCGTGTTCAAGACCTGGATTATCCTCACACCACTTCACTTCGCTTCACCACCTCTCACCAGCACCGATCACCTCAGTCCCTGCGCCAGCTAAGACCTGCTATCCTTGGACTGTTCCTTATTCTCTGCTTGATATATATTAAAGAGTGTTAACTTGCAATTGCTTCCTGTGATCAATCATGACAACTGGTTTCATTAGTTGCACTGGAAGGTTTGACAAATAAGTGGGATTAGTGATGGTTAAAAAAGAATGTGGTTTGAGTTGTAGGGGAAAAAAAAGATCTTTGGAATAACATGCAACAATGCATTTTAAAGCTACACTGTGTGATATTTTCCCCCATCTAGCGGTGAAAAGGTATATGACCATCCAGTGAATATTAGTTTCTGTTCCTCTCAATTCCGATTTCGTTTTAACTCCTACGGTGGCTGATTTAGTCCAAGATTAATATGGCTTCGTTCAATCAAGTAATGAGGTTACTTTAGAAAACTATTATAATTTGCAGTTATTTAATTTGTCAGTTAACATGTTGTCAGTTATGACATCTATGTAAAATGAATAATAGGTTTACCTTTTCATTATTTTTTACCATTTCATTGCTAACATCAGCGATCAGGTTCCCAGACGAATGCAAGCTAATCTTAGTAAAGTGACTTTTATCGGTGCTATAGTTATTCTGTATATTGTATGACATCACTAGCGTAAGGCAAAGTTTACATTGTAGGCTATATCAGTCTCAAGCAATCCCCCTCTTCACATTCGACACAGTGCCATCGAGTGTTAAAACGCGAAAGGCGAAGCTTGAATTTACGGGTATGTCCCTCTTTGGCTAATGTACTTTCAAGATGGAGGGGCAACATGGCGACGCGCATTCGAACCTCTCACTCGTATGTATTTTCAATGGCATATTATACACTTAAGAATACTTTATTACTCGAAAGAAGTAAATATACATTAATGAGCACATATATTTTTGAAAGAACTAAGTGTTTTTAGCTAAGAATAAACTAAAAAAGTTACACAGTGTAGCTTTAAGGGATACTTTACCCATAATGTTATATTTTGATTTTAGTCAATGGGTCAACTGTCTGGTTCCCAACATTCTTCATAGTATCTTCTTTTGTGTTCAGCAGAAGAAAGAAACTCATGCAGGTTTGGAACAACCCAAGGGTGAGTAAATTATGACAGAATTTAGATTTTTGGGTGAACTATCCCTTTAATTAAATTTGGATTAACTGTTGAATTAAAGTCTCCTGACTTTAGTCTTCACTATTGCGATGATCCAAGTGAAACAGCTTCTCAAACAAGAAAAATATCTAGGGCAGGACTTGTTTTTGGACTTGTTTTTTAGGAAATGGACTGAATTAGATTGTTGTGGTTTGCTATTGGTCGATCTCATGTGAGTGACAGGTTGCCCCGCCCTCACACTGTAGAACACATAATTAGAAAAGAGAAGTCACTACAAGAGAGAGAGATGATATTTTAATTAAAGATTACAAGGGACATGTAAAAAATGATGTGCACAGATAAATATTTTATAATACTGCAAAATTCCATAAAAAAATAAGAATGGTCAATATGTCAGTGATTTTAAACATGCAACATCATGAGGTCATGTGACTAGAATACTGCTATTATAAGCTACCAGGTGATGGCAGTGAGGGATCACACAAATAGAAAAACTATTTTTTACAATGAGACTTTACAATAAGGTTCATTAGTTAACATTAGTTAACTATATTAGTTAATCTGAACTAATAATTAACTGCACTTATAAAGCATTTATTAAACTTTGTTAATGTTAGTAAATTTCAACATTTACTACTATACTAATACTTTATTAAAATCTTGTTAACATTAGTTAATACACTGTGAACTAACACGAACAAACAATGATCAGCTGTATTTTTATTAACTAATGTGATGAACAAAGATGAACAAATAAAGTAACAAATGTACTGCTCATGGTTAGTTCATGTTAGTTAATATCTAATGAAACCTTACTGTAAAGTGTTACTGATTTATCTTAATTTACAACATATTATGTATATGTAAATGTACTTGTACAATATTCATTCATCATTATATAAAGATTTACAGTATATATAATCTCCCAAATGAATGAAATCTTCGTTTTTCATTCATTTGAATATAGATGGGTTTTTTTTTTAAGTTCATAACTCATTATCTGTTTATAATGGATCTCTTTCAGACTGGGTTAATAGTCCAGTTCTTGAACCATAAGAGCTACGCAAGTTCCAACAAGAAATTCCTGTTTTGTTGTTTGTTGTGAACCACCACTGAAACTTAACTATTATCACTTGTAAACTGACTGTAAAATGGAACTTATTACAATATTTCAAAATTAAACTGATTTCTTTGTATGAGTACACATATGTCGGCTATTGGCCTCTGACATGTATTATAAAGAGAATGTTTCCTTTGTCTAATGTATCTGTGTATTGAGTGTATGTTATGTATGTTGTATTTCAAATGTTTATAACTTCATTTCCAGTCAGTTTTATTTATGTTAAATAAATGGATGTGAATATCAGAATAGATCATTTATACATTAAAGATATATACAGTGATGTAGAACATCTGTGTTAAAAGTAAGCTGAAAAAGGAAATGACTTGTTAGCTCAGAGAGCCAATGGAACCGTGTCACAGTGCTTCCACCTAAAGCAGAGAGAAGGTTAGAGAATTAACCTTCTTAGAGATCATATGTGAAAATGTATGTCTTTCTCATAATTTTATGTGTTCTCTTTTATAAACCATGTAAGTACAAAACTCATGAGCTTTCTTTACTTCTCATTCTGCCATCTATGTATCAACGCATGTCTACGCATGTAATAACTGCAATTCAATCTTTTACAGCAAAGCAATATTCTGGAAGTATTTTGCAGACGGAGGATGCAGCTGTTCAAGTGGGTGATGATGTGACATTTCACTGCTTTCACCCGAAAGACCATATGAATAGAGCTATGTGGTTCAAACAGTCTCTGGGAGAAAAACCTGCCCTTGTAGCCTCTTCATACCACTGGTCTCAAGACAGTAACCTGCATGATGAGTTTGAAAAGACAAAGCGCTTTAAAGTAAATCCAGGGCTTGGTAGCTTTAATCTGACTATTGAAAGAACTGTACTATCCGATTCAGCCACTTATTATTGTGCAGGTTCCTTTTCTAACATGGTCTACTTTGGAGTTGGAACTAATCTGGTGCTTAGAGGTGAGCGTGCATGGTCAACATTTAGACCAACCCTTTCTGAAATGTCTTAAATTCATTATATTCCTTCAACAGGTTCGAAATCCAACCGGATTCATATTCTGCAGCAGCCGCAACCTGGAACATCATCAGATGGAAAAGTGACTCTACAATGTACAATCCAAAATGAACAACAGAGTTGTGGAGGCGAACACGATGTGTTCTGGTTCAGACATGATGCAGGAAAATCAAGTCCAGGAATCATTTACACTCAAGAAAGTTGCAAAAACAGCTCAGTGACCGCTTCTCCTACCAGGAGCTGTGCCTACAATCTGTCTATTAAAAACATAAATCCTGGGACTTACTACTGTGCTGTGGTCACATGTGGGGAGATTTTATTTGGACGTGGAATTAATCTGGATATTGACGGTGAGTGTGTTAAATACAAGAAGTCGTTTTATTGATGACAGTATCAAGTCTAGTATTATGCGGTCTATTTTTGACCTATACTGTATAACACTGTATAATATAACACAGAGTAATTTATTTTGCATATACCATTTTAAATAGGCATTATTATTGATATGGGATACTGAAATGCATGCTTCATATTGTTGTACAGTATATACAATAGTGCCTAAAAGTGATGTCTGGGTGGGATTTTTGTTAAAGTTAAACTAAAATAAAACATTTTACATTTTTTAAATATTCAAAATATGAGGGAATAACAAAACACTGACCTTGGTTAAGGTATTTATCTGTTTATTTGGCAAAAAGGGCAAACTACAGCTTATTTTAATATGCAGATATTAAAATAAATGCATAAAAAAAGCTCACAGGAAAAAGCACACATTGAACATAATCAGTTATTATTATTGTGTTTGTTCTCTCTTGTTTTTGCATGTGTTCATATTTTCTTTGTATGACAGCATGGCCAAAAATGTTGTCCGCACAATTTGCCATGTTTCATTGTGTTATCACAAAAAAAGCAATTGAATCCAAACACAACCGAAATATGCTTACAAAATCTTTAGCAAATGTTCAATAATATTTGAATAAAGGCCAAAGATGAATATGTTCCAAGGCCGGACATCACTTTTGGCCACTAGTTCTAGGCACAACATGCGATGGATGCATTAATTTATGTGGTAACACTTTACAATAAGGTTGTATTAGTTAACATTAGTTAACGCATTAGTTAACATGAACTAACCATGAACAACATCTCTGTTCAGCATTAGTTAATCTTTGTTAACGTTAGCTAATAAAAATACAGCTGTTCATGTTAGTTCACAGTGCATTAACTAATGTCAACAAGATTGTAGGCTATTAAGGCATTAGTAAATGTTGAAATTAACATTAACTAAGATAAATAAATGCTTTATAAGTGCAGTTCATTATTAGTTCATGTTAACTAATGCATTAACTAATACAACCTTATTGTAAAGTGTTACCATTTATGTTATTGTTTCAGATGCACATAAAGACCGGCACATGCAGTTCTACATTCTCATTGGCCTTGCAGCATTGCTGGTCATAAGCTTCATCACTAATGTTATACTGTGTGTGACAAAGGTGAAAGGTAACCACTGACTTCATATATAATGCAACATGAGAAAACCTGCATTAATTAGAATTATTCAGAAACTTCCTGTAAGATTTATGCAATAAACATAATTCTTCTTAACAATGCCTTTTTGAAGAACTAAAACTCATCTAATTTTTCATCTTATAGCAGGCAACGCTTCTCAGCAAGTTCATGCTGTAGATAACATGGAGTCAAGTGCACAGGTTGGTTTTACAAATGATATACATAATATCTAAAAGTCAAGTATTTAGTGGTGTACTGTACACAAATGTTTATTAAATATATGTATATTTATTTTTAGGACCACAGGACCACTGAAATGAATTATTCTGCTTTAAAATTCACATCCCAAAGCTCGAGACAGCAGAGAGTGGAGAGGCAAAGGCAGACAGAATATTCTGGACTGAAATTAAACCATTCTGTACTGTAACACTGCATTTGTAGTTGCTAATATTGTTTGCGAACCAGAGCCACTCTGAATGTTATATTTTATGTTCTGAAATAATTATGAAATGTAAATGTCTCTTTATTCTGTTGAAATAACCACAGCTTTTGATCTCTTTCGTATTAATACTGTATAGTGTATGGGTTCAATAGTATTGTATGCGGCCAAAGTCTTATTTCTCAAACAAGAATAAAAACAAGAATAAAACTGAAACAGACTTGCTTTTCTTTTCTTTTGATCAATGTTAGATAAGAAACACCACAAACCACAAGGTCACATCAATAGATCAAACTACAGAGTAGAGCGTTGGTTCTCTTTCATTCGACACATGACATACTCTGGCCTATTTAACGCCTACTCAACTCTAGGTCTGTATAACCATCCTTTCAGAAACGAGAGGGACAGAAATGTCAAGTAGAATGCCAGTTTTTTTACGACCTTTGTCTAATTGACTGGTTTATTTTTTCTTATATCTGGCTTTCAGTTGGTTAAGGAATCAAATACACTGCTTATGACAATTTTATGACAGGTTTATGTACTACAAACACTGGTTTATATCCCACTTTATATTAGGTGGCCTTAACTACTGTGTATTTACATCTCTTATTATGTTCACATTGTATTGCAAAACACTTTTACTGATATTGAGGTGGGATGCGGGTAACGTTAGGGTCAGGTGTGGTGGTATGGGTCAGTTTAAGGGTAAAGTTAGGGTCAGGTGTGATGGTATGGGTCAGTTTAAGGGTAAAGTTAGGGTCAGGTGTGATGGTATGGGTCAGTTTAAGGGTAAAGTTAGGGTCAGGTGTGATGGTATGGGTCAGTTTAAGGGTAAAGTTAGGGTCAGGTGTGGTGGGATGGGTCAGTTTAAGGGTAAAGTTAGGGACAGGTGTGGTGGTATGGGTCAGTTTAAGGGTAAAGTTAGGGTCAGGTGTGATGGTATGGGTCAGTTTAAGGGTAAAGTTAGGGACAGGTGTGGTGGTATGGGTCAGTTTCAGGGTAAAGTTAGGGTCAGGTGTGGTGGTGTGGGTCAGTTTAAGGGTAAAGTTAGGGTCAGGTGTGATGGTATGCGTCAGTTTAAGGGTAAAGTTAGGGTCAGGTGTGGTGGTGTGGGTCAGTTTAAGGGTAAAGTTAGGGACAGGTGTGGTGGTATGGGTCAGTTTCAGGGTAAAGTTAGGGTCAGGTGTGGTGGTATGGGTCAGTTTAAGGGTAAAGTTAGGGACAGGTATGATGGTATGGGTCAGTTTAAGGGTAAAGTTAGGGTCAGGTGTGGTGGTGTGGATCAGTTTAAGGGTAAAGTTAGGGTCAGGTGTGGTGGTATGGGTCAGTTTAAGGTAAAGTTAGGGTCAGGTGTGGTGGTATGGGTCAGTTTAAGGTAAAGTTAGGGTCAGGTGTGGTGGTATGGGTCCAGTTTAAGGGTAAAGTTAGGGTCAGGTGTGGTGGTATGGGTCAGTTTAAGAGTAAAGTTAGGGTCAGGTGTGCTGGGATGGGTCAGTTTAAGAGTAAAGTTAGGGTCAGGTGTGGTGGGATGGGTCCGTTTAAGAGTAAAGTTAGGGTCAGGTGTGATGGTATGGGTCAGTTTAAGGGTAAAGTTAGGGTCAGGTGTGGTGGTATGGGTCAGTTTAAGGGTAAAGTTAGGGTCAGGTGTGGTGGTATGGGTCAGTTTAAGGGTAAAGTTAGGGACAGGTGTGATGGTATGGGTCAGTTTCAGGGTAAAGTTAGGGTCAGGTGTGGTGGTGTGTGTCAGTTTAAGGGTAAAGTTAGGGTCAGGTGTGGCGGTATGGGTCAGTTTCAGGGTAAAGTTAGGGACAGGTGTGGTGGTATGGGTCAGTTTAAGGGTAAAGTTAGGGTCAGGTGTGGCGGTATGGGTCAGTTTCAGGGTAAAGTTAGGGTCAGGTGTGGTGGTATGGGTCAGTTTAAGGGTAAAGTTAGGGTCAGGTGTGGCGGTATGAGTCAGTTTCAGGGTAAAGTTAGGGACAGGTGTGGTGGTATGGGTCAGTTTAAGGGTAAAGTTTGGGTCAGGTGTGGTGGTATGGGTCAGTTTCAGGGTAAAGTTAGGGACAGGTGTGGGTCAGTTTAAGAGTAAAGTTAGGGACAGGCGTGGTGGTATGGGTCAGTTTAAGGGTAAAGTTTGGGTCAGGTGTGGCGGTATGGGTCAGTTTCAGGGTAAAGTTAGGGACAGGTGTGGTGGTGTGGGTCAGTTTAAGAGTAAAGTTAGGGAACAGGTGTGGTGGTATGGGTCAGTTTAAGGGTAAAGTTAGGGTCAGGTGTGGTGGTATGGGTCAGTTTCAGGGTAAAGTTAGGGACAGGTGTGGTGGTATTGGTCAGTTTAAGAGTAAAGTTAGGGTCAGGTATGGTGGTGTGGGTCAGTTTAAGGGTAAAGTTAGGGTCAGGTGTGGTGGTATGGGTCAGTTTAAGGGTAAAGTTAGGGTCAGGTGTGGTGGTATGGGTCAGTTTAAGGGTAAAGTTAGGGTCAGGTGTGATGGTATGGGTCAGTTTAAGGGTAAAGTTAGGGTCAGGTGTGGTGGTATGGGTCAGTTTCAGGGTAAAGTTAGGGACAGGTGTGGTGGTGTGGGTCAGTTTAAGAGTAAAGTTAGGGACAGGTGTGGTGGTATGGGTCAGTTTAAGGGTAAAGTTTGGGTCAGGTGTGATGGTATGGGTCAGTTTAAGGGTAAAGTTAGGGTCAGGTGTGGCGGTATGGGTCAGTTTCAGGGTAAAGTTAGGGACAGGTGTGGTGGTATGGGTCAGTTTAAGAGTAAAGTTAGGGTCAGGTATGGTGGTGTGGGTCAGTTTAAGGGTAAAGTTTGGGTCAGGTGTGGTGGTATGGGTCAGTTTCAGGGTAATGTTAGGGACAGGTGTGGTGGTATGGGTCAGTTTCAGGGTAAAGTTAGGGTCAGGTGTGGTGGTATTGGTCAGTTTAAGAGTAAAGTTAGGGTCAGGTATGGTGGTGTGGGTCAGTTTAAGGGTAAAGTTTGGGTCAGGTGTGGTGGTATGGGTCAGTTTCAGGGTAATGTTAGGGACAGGTGTGGTGGTATGGGTCAGTTTCAGTAAAGTTAGGGTCAGGTGTGGTGGTATGGGTCAGTTTAAGGGTAAAGTTAGGGTCAGGTGTGATGGTATGGGTCAGTTTCAGGGTAAAGTTAGGGACAGGTGTGGTGGTGTGGGTCAGTTTAAGAGTAAAGTTAGGGACAGGTGTGGTGGTATGGGTCAGTTTAAGGGGAAAATTTGGGTCAGGTGTGATGGTATGGGTATGGGCGTTTAATCTGAAACACACGAGAACTGGCGTCTCTGTCTTCTAGTCTTGTTTGTTTCTCATTGCTATTATCATATATTATGTTATTGTTTGTATAATGTTGTGAGCATAAAAACAAAACAAAAAAACAACAGCATCCGACATCCGCATGACCCGAGTTTTTCGGCGCGTCCACATCACTTCAAGATCATCAAGCATGAACTCGACCCTCGCATGCACACGCAGATGACTGCTGGTCTGAAGCGATAGTCTACAGTTTAAATTTTTTTTAAATATTGTTATTTTTCGTACAAACACTTATCGCTTAACTTATCGTTAAGACATTGATTCATCCATTGTCGTCGTATGGATTACAGTAGCCTAGTTATTGCTGTTTGATTCTTTTTAGAAACCAAAATGAGTTTTCATTAGCAGAGATTATTTATTTTTCTGTGTTCATAAGTAGAAATAAAGTCGTGTACATCTCGGATGGCATTAGGGTAAAAGATGAGTAAAAGGTGAGGTAATTTCTATGTGCACTGTATTTTCAGTGTAACAGTTACAGAATACTACCTCGAGACATGGGATTCCTTCTCATGGGATTCATCTGTGGCAAGGACGATAAAGAAGAGCAACAAGAGGAGGATGAAGCCAAGCAAGAGAAATTAATAAGTGTTGTATATCTGTTTTAAATTATAATTTTTTTTGTTAAATAAAGGTTTCTGAGTGATATTAGATTGTGTGTTTTTTGTTTTTGTTTTTTGGTACTACTTACCCTGTAACTACATGAAACAAGAGGGGAACAAGAACCACTTTAATTTACAGCCAGCAGATTCACACTTACCCTGTAACTACATGAAACAAAAGGGGAACAATACAATACTACATGAAACAACACGGATAATTACCCCTTCATTAAAAAATACTTGCAGTATAAATAATTTGTTAATTTTTCTGATAGTTACCCCTTTATTCCACCAATATTACATATTGTTTCCTTGTTCCTACACGTACTTACTTTATAGTTACACTATAATTACCAAATGTTATGCTGTAAATTCACTTTAATTATGCAGTACTTTCCGGGCCGTAATCTAAAGCGTTACCCTTTATTGTTATTAAAATACCCGAGATGGCTTGAAAAACACATATAAACCATATATTGGCGCTATCATGTGTTTATTGTCTTCATGTTCATCAGTCAAAACTTTTCTGCTTTTTATTCAGCAATAGTTGCTGCGTGGCTGCATCCAAAATCTCATACTCTCTTGAGCAGGTACTTATTTTGAGTTAGTAATTACTTCACGACCACTTAAAAGTTAGTTCTATATAGTATGAATGTGTGTAGTATAAATGTAATCTGTACATACTACATTCGCCGTATTGTCATTATCATGTGACCTACCAGCGTCAGTTGCGTCGCTTCACAAATTCACAAAATCACAAATTCACAAAAAAGTGTTCATCGTATGCACAATCCATACGATGTAGTCTCACCGGTAGTAGTAGGTCATCTGGGTACTTTTGCCTACTCTTTTATGAGTACTGTGAATTCGGACATAGGCTACAACTTTTGTCACATGTTGTTTTCTGCCTACTAGTATGGAAGTATGAGATTTCCGATTTTGGATGTCTTTGTCCATATAAGGGGTTTCCTGCAGCATAAGTTGTTTCTTCTATGATTCCTTTCGGTCTTTCTGCAAGGTGGCGCCCTCCAGCTTCCAGTATATACATTACATTGCATGATTGTTTAGTGCTCCATAACGTTCACATCGCCTCGTTTTGGATAAGAATAAAAGGTCAGGTCTTAGAGCTTGTCTCTTTGAATTTAAATCTTTATTCACATTAGCCCATGAAACCTCTCAACAAATTTACGTTTTATTAAAAATGTAGATGTATTCTACGCCCATGCTCAACGCTCTCCTTCCTCGCTGTGTGGCACTGGCACAAGCTCTTTGTCTCATTACCCATTAACAAATAATGAAGAAAACGTGACTCCCATAATCTCTTCATTTCATCCAAGTCCAGCAGAAAAGTAAGAGAGCAAGAGATATAATGGAAAGTGGTAAGGCTAAACATGTGAGTCAAACTGAAACAGGGCTGGAACGAGTGAATTACATCATATCCTGCTGAATGAGTGTCAGGAAGAAACTGTTTAGTGTAGAGCAAAAACTGCTACAGTGAACATCAGCGGATCAGCTTTGTGTCTTGTACTTATAACTGTGATCATAGTACATTTGAATCATTTTAGCTTAAATCAAATTAATTGTGATCATTCAGTATTTTATTTAGAGTTAATTATTTTATTTGTAATTCTCCCCACTATTATACTTGAAATGTTCAATTTTAGGTCTATATATTTCTTAGATCTGAACTAAAAAAAGCATAACCAGACACTATATATATATATATATATATATATATATATATATATATATATATATATATATATAGGCTACATACATATCCGTATAAATATTTTAAAAAGTGATAAAAATATAACACTAAAGAAGTAAATGTCACAAAAAGTAAAAAGTGGATCAGGACCTTTGCTCTGCACTGTAAATGAGCGTGTATCATGGTTTAAGTTGTTTCCACCCACAAGACCCATTTATTTTTCTTTCACATCACGCTGATTCAAAACCACAACAAAAACACTTAAGGCAACTTTTGTCTTCACGTCCCTTTCCATTACCAATATAGCTCACCCTGCTCAGAAGGAACTTTTATTACAAGAAGCCTCTGAGATCGTACTGGGGTGTGTTTTCCGAAACTATCGTTCCAACGAACATTCGCAAACAGCATCGCAAAGTTGTGTGGTTGCAACGACAGCTCTTGACCTGTGGTTAGAAGCATAGTTTCTTTTTCCATGATATGTGGACTTAATAAATCCTTATCTTGAGCAAAATAAGCAAGCTGACATTTAGTACTGTCTATATATTTTATTTTAAATACATAAAAAATTTAATTTATGTCTTTTAAGTTTGTCAAGAGATTTAAAGCAGTTTGTCAAGAGATTTAAGATTTGAAGATTGTGCATGTGCGTAAGAACGAGCCTAATCTGGAAGAATTAGTATAAAAATAAAAATGTGTCCTCAAGTGCCATGTCCATCATTTATAGCAAAAAATATAGCATGAATTCGATCTCAAAATAATTCATTAAAAGCAGTTTTTACACCACCACCGGTGTGACATTATTAACCAACATGGTTGAAAGACAGATTTGCAACAATATGGTTGCAGGAAACAGTCGTGACTAGCTAGTTAATTTATTCAACGATGCAACGTACTATGGTGGTTCCACAGTGAGTAACGTGATTGTTCGGGAAACGCACCCCTGGACAGTCTTTACATAGTAGGGCACAACAGGGCTAAAGGCAAACCTTACAAAAGCTCTTTTCAATGCACCCATAGTGTATGATTGCAGAAAAAATATATATATGTTGGTATTAAAAATAAATAATAAAAGTGGTTTATTTTGTTTAAAAATCTTAGAAGGTGGCAAGGTGGGCCTTTTATCTCACACATGGGGCAAAAGGCACACATTATTTAAACAAACTTAAATGTTTTTAATAATGTCTAAGTTAATACTTGTTCAAAACGATCACTTCAGCAAAGTTTGTACTATGTTCTGTTTATTTTGATAAATAAAATAATTCATGTTTGTTCAATAAATATAGGCTACTGTCATTAACATATGTTAATATAAAAATATATTTGAAAAATACAGATTCGGAAAGCATTGAAGGAGGTCCCATAATAATTTATTATAGATTTACAGTAGCAACAATAGATTATATTTTATTATATGATATGATTAATATATATATATATATATATATATATATATATATATATATATATATATATATATATATATATATATATATATATATATATATATATATATATATATATATATATATATATACAGGTCCTTCTAAAAAAATTAGCATATTGTGATAAAAGTTCATTATTTTCCATAATGTAATGATAAAAATGTAACATTCATATATTTTAGATTCATTGCACATCAACTGAAATATTTCAGGTCTTTTATTGTTTTAATACTGATGATTTTGGCATACAGCTCATGAAAACCCAAAATCTCAAAAAATTAGCATATCATGAGACGGTTCTCTACACGAGCTATTAACCTAATCATCTGAAACAACTAATTAACTCTAAACACCTGCAAAAGATTCCTGAGGCTTTTAAAACCTTCCAGCCTGGTTCATTACTCAAAACCGCAATCATGGGTAAGACTGCCGACCTGACTGCTGTCCAGAAGGCCATCATTGACACCCTCAAGCGAGAGGGTAAGACACAGAAAGACATTTCTGAACGAATAGGCTGTTCCCAGAGTGTTGTATCAAGGCACCTCAGTGGGAAGTCTGTGGGAAGGAAAAGTGTGGCAAAAACACTGCACAACGAGAAGAGGTGACCGGACCCTGAGGAAGATTGTGGAGAAGGACCGATTCCAGACCTTGGGGACCTGAAGCAGTGGACTGAGTCTGGAGTAGAAACATCCAGAGCCACCGTGCACAGGCTTGCAGGAAATGGGCTACAGGTGCCGCATTCCCCAGGTCAAGACACTTTTGAACCAGAAACAGCGGCAGAAGCACCTGACCTGGGCTACAGAGAAGCAGCACTGGACTGTCGCTCAAATTTTGCATGTCATTCGAAATCAAGGTGCCAGAGTCTGGAGGAAGACTGGGGAGAAGGAAATGCCAAAATGCCTGAAGTCCAGTGTCAAGTACCCACAGTCAGTGATGGTCTGGGGTGCCATGTCAGCTGCTGGTGTTGGTCCACTGTGCTTTATCAAGAGCAGGGTCAATGCAGCTAGCTATCAGGAGATTTTGGAGCACTTCATGCTTCCATCTGCTGAAAAGCTTTATGGAGATGAAGATTTCGTTTTTCAGCACGACCTGGCACCTGCTCACAGTGCCAAAACCACTGGTAAATGGTTTACTGACCATGGCTTTACTGTGCTCAATCGGCCTGCCAACTCTCCTGACCTGATCCCCATGGAGAATCTGTGGGATATTGTGAAGAGAAAGTTGAGAGACGCAAGACCCAACACTCTGGATGAGCTTAAGGCCGCTATCGAAGCATCCTGGGCCTCCATAACACCTCAGCAGTGCCACAGGCTGATTGCCTCCATGCCACGCCGCATTGAAGCAGTCATTTCTGCAAAAGGATTCCCAACAAGTATTGAGTGCATAACTGAACATAATTATTTGAAGGTTTACTTTTTTGTATTAAAAACACTTTTCTTTTATTGGTCGGATGAAATATGCTAATTTTTGAGATAGGAATTTTGGGTTTCATGAGCTGTATGCCAAAATCATCAGTATTAAAACAAGTTTAATTTTTATCATTACTTTATGGAAAATAATGAACTTTTATTACAATATGCTAATTATATATATATATATATATATATATATATATATATATATATATATATATATATATATATATATATATATATATATATATATATATTTTTTTTTTTTTTTTTATTTATTTTTTTTTATATATATTTATATTTTTATATGATGGCTTGATTATAAATAATGTGGACACCCATCTTAATATATGATATTTACCATCTGAATCTTACCTTGTCATGTCAACAAAGTAAGCATCTGTTTATTATCACATTTGTCAATAACTTAATAAATCTACAGCATATATATATATATATATATATATATATATATATATATATATATATATATATATATATATATATATATATATATATATATATTTTAAACATTAGATCAAATTAGAAGGCAACACGTTCTAACACCCAACTCGTCACAAATGTACCCGGGCATACTTCGGCCGTCCGTTCGTGCACCGTCCGCATGACAGACAGGGCTGCGCGCGTGTCTCGTCCGGGCGCGGAAAGTGAAGTTTACCCGGGGCTTTAGCGTCATTTTTCAAAGCGCCGGCCTACCTTTGGCGTCATACACAGGCGTGTTGGGCATGGTCATATTATCGTCATGATGAAATTAAATATTGGGTTATGATTTTCCATTATGACATGATGGAGTATGATTCTCAATTTAAGTAGCCAACATAATGTTATTTACATTTAAACATTAACATTTACATTTAATTTTTTTTTTTTAAATTTACACTATTTTTTAGACACAGCCTATGTTTGAATACGTAATATTTGTGTATTATATGATAGATAAAACACAGGATATAACAGGCAGATACAACTGCAGGCACAATTTATTCAAAAAGTATTGAATAAACATTTATATACTTTTTTAAACCTAAATTGCTCACCTTGAGCTGCTCTGCTGCCCCCCAGTGATTACGTAATCACGTCGGAAAGGTCACGCTAGACGTAGGTGGAAGTACTCTTATCTGGAGAAAAATGTGGAGTGTTTTCCTCAGAAAAATGTATTTCTTTTTGACTGAAGAAAGGAAGATACGGACATCTGGGGTGAGATAGGGGTGAGTAAAACATCAGGAAATTTTCATTTTGAAGTGAACTAATCCAGGTGAGTAAGGAGTTAATTTTAATGTGGTTTACAATCCACAAACCATTGCATACATTTACATTCACAAAAAAGAACTGACAGAAAACGAGTCGGCACGGAGCTTGCCTGAGTTGATTATGAAATTTAAGACAAAACTTATGTTTTCTGAGATAAAGGGCAAGGCATACATGTTATCTTTTATTTTGGTGTAAATTAGTCACTTAAAGGGATAGTTCACCCAAAAATTTAAATTCTGTGACAATTGACTAAATTATTCCAAACCTGTATGAATAGTATCCCCTCCTCACAACCTCACTAGGATGCAGCCTTCCATTTGAGAAGCACCCATATTGTACCTTTAAACATTTACCTGTTTCAGTACTGCTTTCTTACCGTACCTTATTCGGCTCCCCCTGCTGCTGAAAACAGGAAGAACTGAGCAAGAAGAGCAAAACAACACTGCAAGTTAGAATATTACACAACAGATATGAAATTAATCGTAAGGGCTTTGTACGTTTTTGCTCATTTTAATAAGTTCTAGGTTCTGTTTTATGTAGTATTCAAAAATAAAAATTTTTTTTATCACTACTAAAAGTTGCATCTTTTTTGTTTTTTGTTTCTTTAAAGAGTAAGACTATATATATATATATATATATATATATATATATATATATATATATATATATATATATATATATATATATATATATATATATGAAAAATGCAATAAGGATGTGCTTTATTTTTTTTGCTATTATTGTTATTTTAATTGCATTTATTTAGCATTACAGTGGAAAACAGAACAGACATATCAGCAACCTTAACTATGAGTTCACAGTGCAGACCGCCTGTCTCAGTGTTGCGTTTGTGGTCAGTGCATGAAAGTAAAAACAGAATGGAAAGATCAAGCAGGCAGCCTTCAGCTCAGTCTTGGTGGTCAAAAGTTTCCACAGTACCTGATGTTGCTAAAAAAAAAAAGGTGCAACAGTCACATGCATTTGCTTAGATGCTTAGTCTATTTATCGCTACCACATGTGAAATTGTGAACTACAAAGACTTTTGATTTCAGGTGTTACATTTGTTCTCATGGGGACAAATTTGCTCACTCCATGGCAAAGCTTTACAGCTTCCAGTAGTGCAGTTTACCTACTAACATGAACACATGTTAAAATCTCACCTTTCTGATACTTATCAGCTCATTGTTTGTGTTAATAATAGTTAAGAGCAAACATGTTCTTGTCTTGGTTTGATCTGTCTGCCCATGGCAGACCAAAAATAGGAATTAGAAAGTGTACATGTATGAAAAATGTATGTGCATAAAGGGTTATTTTAAAAAGATGAAGTAGAGTATGTAACTCCCAAATGGGACTGCAAAAATAGCTGTCAGACAGGTTCTATTATCAAGATGAACAGGCAGTCCGCCTCAAACTCACACCATCGGTTGAGTCAGAGCTGCTGTCATAATAATAAAAAAGGCACATCTACTGGATCACTTGCCTACCACATTCATTTTCATAAAATCAGTTCAGTTAGAGACACTACAATTAAAAACTAAACGTGTCTGTTTGATATAATGTGAGTGAGCCGATTGAGTGTCACGGCACAAACACAGCAGGAGTCAGATTACATTCATCACATGGGCTGAGGGCTGCGGGATTTGCGGGTGCGGCTACATTCACAGCGCGTGATCAGTCTAGCGCATTTTCAGTTCATGTCTTTACAAGCTTAACTTTCATTAGAAGTTCATTTTAAAAGTTGAAACACTCACTTTGCTCTCGACCGCTCCGTTTAATCTCCGCAGCTTCCCGAGCCGAGTGCTGTGAGTGTGATGTTGAAAACATGCGGAAATAGCGCCTACTGCTGGCTGTAGTCTTTATCCTCTGTCCAAAAACTCCTCTGATGATGCAAAATGACGATATTCAGAGGAGGAATCTGAGGAATTTTTCCAGAAATAAAATACATAATTCTCTCATCTCAAGGTCATATGAGGGTGGAAAGTACGATAATTTGAATATACTCCCTGGTTTCTACTGATACAAAGCTTAATGCTAATCGCTGAAGTAACCCTTTAACTTAAAGGTGTCTCTGCATGAACTGTGATAGACATTTTAACATGTTTATCATGTTACATGTATTTTACCTATTAACATTGAAAAAGATTTCATACTTACAAGAGTAGGCCTTGTTCACCAATACATAAGTAATAAAATACGATATAAAATATATAAAACAAAATATATTAAAAAAAATATGTTTATTATGTATTTTATTAATTAGTGATACTGCAGAATGAAGAAAAGGTGATAAAGACAATATCAGCATTCATTCTGTTCATGGTAGCAAATCAAAGATGATAATATGTGACCTGTTGATTATATCTTATTTAATTTATTTGCTAAAGTTACTAATTATGGTGCATCAAAATATATATTTTGTTTTGTGCTCACAAATCAGCAGGGCATCAGAAATAACAGCGTTGTGTAGTTTCAGGACCACGGACAGTGATTTCTATGTCAAAGGTTGCATGTGACCCAAACTGATCTATTAGCACTGCTGTCATGGACGGTTGCAATAAAGGTGAGGTAACGGATCTATTCGCAGCATTGTATATTTAACAGAATGCAAAATACTAGAAACAGAACAACCACTATACACATGAAACAGAACAGAAAGAAACACAGTCCAAATTAATTAACTAAATGAACACCAGGTGCAAACAATAATCAGACAATAAATAACCAAGGAAACAACCTGTAAACACACAAAACTAAACTAGTAAAAACCAACCCAAACAGACAGATAATCCAACAGAGAAGGTCGGTTTAGGTGGGGGACACAGAGCAGAAACACAGGACAGGCAAGGCCAGGGCAGAGACGAAGGCGGGAGGAGCCAGGATGGAGATAAAGGTGGGAGATGTCAAGGAGGGAAGGAGGAGCCCCTGGGAGCCAAAGGGGTGGATGGATGAGGTCCCCGAAAATCCATGGCACAGGTAGATTTACGACAGATCAAGGTGGAGCCGGAGGGACGGGAAAGCCCGGTGGAGTCGTAGGGATGATGGTAACAGGTGAAGTCGAGAGGATAAGGAGCCATGGTGGAGCTGACTGCTTGACAGGCCGAGGTGGAGTTTCAGGCCTGGAGGTTCTTGGCAGAGCTAGCTAGACATGAAGCTCAAGGTGAATCCAAGTAGATGGGTGGAGCTAGCGCAGGAGGAGCTGAAGGTATGTGAGGAGACAGTGCAGGCAGGGTTGAAGGACTGGGTAGTGCAGGCAGGGGATAAAGGACAGATATAAATTACAGGAACGACCCACTTTGTCGACGCGGAACAAGCAGACATTTCACTTGGCTGACTAGAAACTGGCAGAGGAGGTGGGAGTGTGCGGCAGGGCAGCAACACACTCTCTAACAGTTTGGTGCTGGGTGAAGAAACAGGCTGGGTGCAGTGAAATGAATCAGGCAGAATACAATCACTCCCCCAATCAATCAGCAAATCATAAGCGTCCCTCGAGGTCCCTCTCCTTGCAGGTGCACTCGCATCTCTTCATTGAGACGTTCATTGAATCCTTTTTTGAAAAACACACGCAGGCAGTTGTCATCGCTATGTTCTAGATGGTTTAATTCCAAGAAAGCCAACATGTCTCTTGAGGGACTGGTTCCCATGCGAGTGGAGGATAATTTGAACTGCTGCTAGATCTATTGCTTGGTCAGTTCTTCTGTCACAATTGGTTGCAATAAAGATCTCAGCAGGATCTAAATGCAAGCATTTAAGTTTTTATTTACAACTCAGGAACAATAAACACATACAGAACGACCAAACTGTGATGAGAACTGACGATGAACTGAAAGAATAAGAATAATAAGAAACAAAAGTATATTAAATATTAAAGTAAAATCAAATCTCATCCAATCAGTTAATAGTTCTGTGTCAAATAAAAATAATGAATTGATAACATTTAAATGTATGCCCTTATAATTTTAGGTTGAGAACAAATAAAATGTTCAATTTTATTTGAAAAAATGAGAAGTATAGCATCCAGTTACATTTTACATGGATCAAAGTTTGATGTCTTTGGTTGGAAGCACTGTGCCCTTAAAGAGCACCTATCATGGAATTTTGAAATGTACCTTTCATGTAGTGTGTAACATAGATCTAAGTGAACAAAAACATCCTGCAAAGTTTGAAATATGACAGTGCACCGTATATAAAGTTATTGTCTTTCAAAAGTAAGAGTTGACTCTGAGTCATTTTTATGAATTGTTAGAAGACCGAAGCTTTTTCTCTGACTAGATGAGGTCAACTTGTCAAGTTATTTGAATACGATACGCCCACTTATTGCGCACGCCAGTGAAAACTAGAAAACATCATGGTGACGAGACGCTGTCTTCTCAAGTGCGACTCAAAAGCAAACTTTTTTCATCTGAGCATTTGAAGACTAAGTGGCTACAATTCATATATACAACTGTACCACAGGAGTCCGAGCCTTGTGCTTTGTTCACGCCATTTTGAAGACGATTGCTTTACCAACTTAAATGCAATTAAACTTGGATTCGCAAGCCGGCTGATATTTAAGGAAGGTTCAGTTTCAAGTGTATTTGCATCAGCTTCCTCCTCCGTTTCACAAACTGTAAGTGTTATTAATAATTGTTGCTTTTATGTTTTATGTAGCATGCTTAATAATTGTTTGGTTTGTTGTGTAAGCACCGTTTAGCTTCTAGGTCTTGAATGACAATTATATTGAGATATGTGAATTGTTTGTTGTTGTTTTTGGAGTTTTCTTTAATAATAGAGTCATACCTCGTAGTAACATAACGTTACTGCATTTTTATTTATTTTTTGGTAAAAACTTTATGTTTATGCATCGAGTTAATGCTCCATTGGCCTGAAGTGACAACTAACGTTACATTGATGCTTACCATTGAGAAATATCCTGCTCCAGTCGTGGTGTTTTCCGATTGAGTTTGTTGATCATTCGCATCTCCAGACGTTTCCCCTTCATATTCAGGCTCAAATTGATAGGGTAAAATTGATGCCATGTTTGTTCATACACTTTAAACTTGTTAAACCGAAAACCATTTATGGTGATGGGTGTTCCGTTTCCGAAAATATCTGCACAGACTATACCAATCACAACTGACCGGGTCATCGGACCAATCACCGCGGATTAGTGTCACGTAAAGGCGGGGTTTTGAAAAGTGAATCACTAAACGAATCATTTGAGAGTCGCTGTCAAAACAGGTAAAAATAAATGCATATTATAAGAAAACTAAAGTCTTTTTTGTCATTGTATGCATGCAAAACTGTTGTTGGGGACTTAAACAATATTTGGAACATTTTAAATGCCATAATAGGTGCTCTTTAAAACTGTGTCAAGTCCAGGAAATGAGCATGATTTGCTGACTTAGAAAATCATGTGATCTTAACAGTTAAGTGTGTGAGCTACTGTACTTTTCTCAGCCTGAGCACAGGATGATCTGGATGACGATAAAATGGACAAACAACTTTGTTTGATGATCTTCCTCTTGTATGAAATCTGTAAGTGCCATTTCAATAATATCCACATAAATGTAACATAATGTAAATGCTTTTTCAAAGATCTGAAGTTTGTAATCTTTTAACAGTTGACACAATATATGGAAACATCATACAACTGGATTCCGTTTTATCAGTTCATGAAGGAGAGACTGCAGTATTGTCCTGCTTCATTTCAACAAGACAGATAAGTCTGGTTTCATGGTTCAAGCAAGTCACTGGAGAAGAACCCCATCTCATCGCTTCCTCTCTTCTCCATTCATCAGAAATCCAATTTCACAACGGGTTTGATAGCAATCATTTTGAAGTGTCAAGAAAAACGGAAAGTTTTATTCTGAAGATCATGAACAGCGTACACTCAGATTCAGCCACATACTACTGTGCAACATCTTTCTCTAATATCCTCAACTTTGGAAATGGTACTCGTCTGGTTATTAGAGGTGAGTCGCCTTCATGTTAAAGCATTTATAATGATATGAGGTGAAAAAAATGATATTTATGCAAAACATCATTCATTCTAGGAGCAGAAACCAGCAAACCCACACATCTACGGCCGCCCAAGTTTGAACTATTTGAGTCGGAGGTAAATGTGCCTCTACAGTGTTCAATCCAAAATCAGTTAGTGAGTGCTGGAGGTGAACATCGTCTCTACTGGTTCAGACATGGATCAGGAGAATCTCCTTCAGGATACATTTATATTAATGGAAAGACAAGTGATCAGTGTATGGGGAGATCTGAAGCTGGCTGTCTTTCACCGACCTGCGTGTACAACCTCCCAAAGAAAATGTTGAATTCCCCAGAAAAGGAAACGCATTACTGCGCACTGGCCACATGTGGGGAGGCTTTATTTGGAAATGTTTCTAAACTGAATCCTGGTAAGTGTGTGTATTTGGTTATTTCTTCAGTACTTATATTTTGAAATGTCATGCTTTTATAGTCAAGAGTTTTGTAAGAGTTAATGTTCTGTAGAGAAAACAGACCTAAATAATGTTATGCGTACAAAAATATAAAATTAAATAAAATAAAATAAATTTCCTCTCATGCTTTAGATTCAGATGAGAGCCACAACATCCAATTAATTCAAATCGGACTTGCAGCAATACTGACAATAAGTATTACCATCAATATTCTACTTTGTTGCTTACAGAAAAATGGTAAACATTTTGATCAATTCATCTGTAAAGAGCATAATTTATATTATTATTGATACAAAATATTTTATGAATGGCCTGATCAGAGTAACAGAAGTGACATTTTCAGAAGTTTTATTATTTTTCCTTTATCCAAAATGCTGTAATATTTGAAAATTTCTTTTTAAGCCTTGTGTCAGTGATAAGAAGTCTCTCTTTTAAATATGAAATCTCAAACTGTTATATATCTCTATTTAAAAACAGGGAGAAAATCTCAACAAAAGCAGACTACTGATGAGGATAATAATGATGGTGTGTCAATAAACCAGGTGATTAAAAAACGGATTAAATCCACTTTTAATCCATCTATAATGAGCGATATCATAAACAACATGAAAATCTGCTTTTTCTTTTAGAACAGGGAACTGACTTACGCTACTGTACTGTACACCACCAAACACTCCAGAGAGAAGAGGATGAGCAGCCCCGAGGACACACTGTATTCTGGTCTAGCATGTCAACAGCAAAGCTGAAAACTACTTTATATTACCATATTTGCCAGCATTTAGTTCTATTGCTCTGCACAGACATTTAATTCCCTTTCCACAACAACAACAAAAACATATCACATTTAGATGGATTTTTTCTGGCACTAGAAAAAAAAACTGCAAAAACACACTATAAGAAGTACAGACATTATTATCAAAAATATTTGTTTGACATCCGATCATATTTTTTTGTAAATATGTTTGAATGTGTGTGAGGCCGTATTTTGTATTTTATTGATTTTACTCTATTTTAGCATAGAAATGCATGTTCTGGGAAATAGAGGTATGGTACAACAACGGCTCCTTTTTAGTTTTAATTTTCTCACAAAATACAATAGCAACAAATGCTAGTATGCCACAAATACACCATCCTAAACAAGATTTTTCTTCTTATTCAAGTCACCATTATTTTTAAAGCACTTTATATAATAGAAATGGTTTCAAAGCAGCTTCACAATGATAAACAGTTTTGTACAGAATTATTTATGCAAACACCAACAAATATGAGACAAAATCAAATTCTGGCGTAAAGCAGCTGTAGCAAGATAATAGTCATTCACGTCACAATTATTTTCACACATGCAATATTAAAGAATGCAAATATGAATGTTAAAAGTGATTGAAATAATGATGCTATGGTACAACATTTTGATAATATGGTAGGCTACCATATTTTGCTATTATTGTCACAGTTCTATGAGAGAGGACCCAAATGCAGGAATGAGTGATCAGGGGTTTATTGAAAAACAGCTGACAAGACAAGAAAATGGTGAGGAGTTGAACACAGTCGAAACAGTTGGCAGATAAGGACACGATCACAGGCAGGAAGAGCAGCCACTATAACTAGCTCCAGAAGGTGGTAAACTGGAGAGTAATTATGACAGAGCTGAATGAGACCAGAGGATACCAGTGATGGCCAGGCAGGAATCCTAGGGAAAATCAGTTAGGTCTATCAGGAAATACACCAAGCTTGCAGCTAGGCAAGGAGAGCAAGCTGCCAGGGATGCTCGACTTGCAGGGCAGGAACTAGAGACACAGAAAACAAGACAGGCCCAAAAAGGCAGAACTAATGTCGCCTTCACGTGCTATCGGAAATGTCCTAGTTCCTACTTTAGAAATCGTGATTACGAGCTTGTTGCATTCAAGTGCTTTGTTGTCAGAATGAACAGGAATCATGGTGGACACCAGGGTATTCTTGCCTATTTATTGGAAAATATTATTAAAACCAACATCATGTGTCCCATGCACTGACAAGCATATAAACATCACAGAAGTTTGCTTTCTGCCAATTCTGCAATTTCAGTCAAATGCAGGCTTCACGGTGTATCAAACACATACAATACTGTCACGGAATGACTTAAGGACAACAGGTGTGAGGACTCAATTGCAGAAAAAGAAACATAAATACAAAACAAAACACATAATCCAAAATAACAACCACAACTCAAACATACCAAAAGGAATCACGGGGACTGGGGAACCGTGAGACGTAGACATGACAACGATCCGACAAAGACTGAAAAACACAAGGAGTATATAAAGGGGAGAAATCAAGCTGTGAATGAGGGAACACGGTGGGGCAAATTAAACCAATGACGAGATGACGAGATAACAAGGGGGGTGGGATCTGACAATGACAGAGGCACATGGCCACCCTAACAAAACCCACATGTGCACACAAGACAGGACAGGCATGTGACACAATACGTTCAAATGATTACTTGTACATGTAAATATGCACTATACCTTAATGTCAAGACAAGAGGACCTAGCTGTTTGGAGAAAAAAACGAATAGAACCACATCTGCCAAAGCAGTAGTTCTCCCAGCCACCATGTTTAAAGTTTATGACACGCCCATCTCGGGAATTGGGGTATCAAAATTATTTCCGAACTTCCCAGTGGTAAACATGACATCACAGGGCATTCATGTGCAGTTTTTACCTAGGAAACTCGTATTTACGATAATTCCGAGAGCATGTGAAGGCAGCATAATGCTTAGAAATACTAGAAACAGCACACATGTATAACGAACCAGCAACACATGAGGGAAAGAGCACACATTTCTAAAGGGATCAGAAGACACGAGGAACAGGTGAACACACTAAGACAAACAAGGAGCAGAGAACATGAGGAAAGGGTGACCACACTCAGACAAGGTACAGGTGAGCACACAATTAGTGAAACAAGAACTAAACAAGGGGCGCGGTAACAGGAAACAAGAAAGTGGGACACAAGGAGCACATGGACAACACAAACCAAGACAGAGCCATGTGTTCAAACACAACACAAACAAAGACACATTAAACAATGACAAAACAGACAAATTTCTTACTTCCCACTTCTGTAGTCATGATTATGAGCTCTTTGCATTTAAGTGCTTAGTTGTTGTTGGAAAGAATAGGGATCATGGAAGACACCAGGGTTTATTCTTGCATGTTTATTGGTAAAATCTTATTAAAGCCAAAATTATATAAAATGTCCCATACTGACAACTAACTTTCACATACACTCACCTAAAGGATTATTAGGAACACTTGTTCAATTTCTCATTAATGCAATTATCTAATCAACCAATCACATGGCAGTTGCTTCAATGCATTTAGGGGTATGGTCCTGGTCAAGACAATCTCCTGAACTCCAAACTGAATGTCAGAATGGGAAAGAAAGGTGATTTAAGCAATTTTGAGCGTGGCATGGTTGTTGGTGACAGATGGGCCGGTCTGAGTATTTCACAATCTGCTCAGTAGATTAAATAAACACTCGTTACAAACGAGGTATGCAGCAAAGCATTTGTGAAGCCACAACATGCACAACCTTGAGGCGGATTGGCTACAACAGCAGAAGACCCCACCGGGTACCACTCATCTCCACTACAAATGGGAAAAGAGGCTACAATTTGCTCGAGCTCACCAAAATTGGACAATTGAAGACTGGAAAAATGTTGCCTGGTCTGATGAGTCTCGATATGGGCCTATCAATATGGGCCAACATTTCTAAAGAATGCTTTCAGCACCTTGTTGAATCAATGCAATGTAGAATTAAGGCAGTTCTGAAGGCGAAAGGGGGCCAAACACAGTATTAGTATGGTGTTCCTAATAATCCTTTAGGTGAGTGAAGATAGTCAGCTTGCTGCTGATTCTGGAATTTTGGTGAAATACAGGCTGTTTTTGCTGGACAATACACTTTGAATGATTATTCATATATGCTCTACTTTATTCAAGGCAAGGTAGCTTTTGATGAAGAAACTAATAAAGCATAGGCCTGTCACAGCAACAATCGTTTTCCTCTCCACCATCTTTAAAGTTTATGGCCCACTTAATGATCCCCAAGCTTCCCAGTAGTAAATACGACTTAAGAGGGTGTTCATTTCCAACTGGAAACTCATATTTACGATAATCCCGATAGTATGTGAAGGCAGTAGGCCTATCCATCCGGGAATTTAGGTATCAAAATTATGCTGCCTTCATAAAATTGCACATGAACGCCTCTGCATCAGAGTCATGTTTACCGCTGGGAATGATACCCAAATTCCCATGCAGGGCGTTTCAAAACTTTAAACATAGAACTACTACTGTGTCAGGTAGGCCTATGATTTATTACGCTTTCCCCCACAACAGCTTGATCGTCTTGTCATTAATGTAGTGCATATTTGCATATAGCTACGAGTAATCATTTGAAGTACTGTAGATGTTCTATACACAGGGAAGATAGCCTGCATTTGACTGAAATTACAGACTCATCAGCAAGTGGACTATCCGGATAGCATTGTGAATGTTGCTATGGTTGTCAGTGCACAGACACTACTGTATAAGTTTGGTTTTAATTTTCCCAATAAATAGGCAAGAATAAACCTGTGGTTCAAGATTCCTGTTCATTCCGACCACAAATCACTTATGCTGCCTTCACGTGCTATCGGAAATTTCCTACTTCCCACTTCATAAGTTGTGATTACGACCTTGATGCATTAAGAGCTTTGTTGTCGGAATCAACAGGAATCGTGGAGGACACCAGGTATATTCTTGACTATTTATTGGGGAAATCTTATTTAAACCAAAATGATATGTTGTGTCACATGCACTGACAATTAACATTTACGATGCTATACAGATAGTCCGCTTTCTGCCGATAGGTAGGCTATAATTTCAGTCAAATGCTGGCTATTTTCACTGTGTAGCCTATAAAACATTCAATACGCTTCAAATGAATATTCCTAAATGTAAATATTCACTACATTAATGACAAGACAAGATGATCTAGCTGTTTTGGGGAAAAATGTATAAATCAATACTTGTCACAGCAGTAGTTTTAAGTTTATGGCACGCCCATCTCGTAAATTTGGGTAAATTTGGGATTTCCGAACTTTCCAGTGGTAAACACGACATCAGAGGGCGTTCATGTGCATTTTTTCCATACACGGTAAAAGAAATGGGCACAGCGACCCCAAAGGCTTCGACGGGTGAAAGTAAAGTCAGTTAGAAGCAGTCACTTCCTGATGGCTGAGCGTACTGTGCAGACTCAGACTGAGCTTGATGACTTAGATGTGACATGAGCAGCCTGTCTGACAGTTGTGAGTCTTCTAGTAGTGTTGTCAACCCAGGCTCATTGGAAATACGTGACTCTGCCTACATTTTTGCAAACCCTGAAATATGTACCTCTAGGTACGTTTCCCTGCACTTTTCGGGTGAAACATCCACTAGAGGGGCTAAGTGGTATCAGTTTTTCTCAACCCCTTCCCTAAACCTAACCATTTGTGTATTATAAAAAAACAGGATATAACAGGCAGATACGACTGCAGGCACAATTGATTTAAAAAGTACAAATATACCAAGTGTTTCGAGGCTAAACGATTGATTTTTGTGAAGAAAATCCCCAAAAGCGATCAACGTTGAGTCCACCCGCCGAAGATCATATTTGAAAATTGCCGCTGTTATATCAGATTTGACAGCATTGGCTGTCGTATGTCTCGTGATCAACTGCGTCATTACGTCAGCTTTAATTGTAAAATGCCATTGGCTCTTGTGTGTCTCGTGACCAACCGCGTCAGGCTCAAGAGTTAAGAATATTATTTGAATGAAATATGAACGAGTGGAGGGTTTCACACAGAGTGGCGGATCTGATCATCATTTCAGCGATTAAAACATTAAGATCAACTCTGTTCTTCACATGAAGATATCGTATGACTTTAGAAGACTTGGAATTCAATGTGAGTTAATACTTTTACACTGTTTTGGTCAGTTTTTGCAATAAATACCTGTGACTGTACTTTTATTTGTCTGTTATGTGTTTTATTGTTGAGAAGTGGGTAGGTTTAGGGTAGGAGTGGGGTTAGTTGCTCCAAAATATAAAAGTAGCCTTAGTTTAAATATTCATAAAACCATGTCTACTTTTACAAATGCAAAGAATGAATTTTAGGAATTAAAATTCATGCTTACACCACGTTTTTCTTGAATTGTACTTCCTATTGAAAAAGTACAGGGAAATGTACCTGGAGGTACATATTTCAGGGTTTGCAAAAATGTAGGCAGAGTCACGTATTTCTAATGAGCCTGGGTTGAGTGTTGTACAGTGAAATCTGAATCACATTGTTGAAATATTTTGTCCCGTTGCTTTTGGCTCTCTATGGGTTTCTCCCCATGCTTCTACCTTGACTTTATCAGACTTTATGGCTCCAGGTCCCCCTGATTGCCTCATAGACAGTAAAAGATTGCCTGCGAGCTTCTGCTCCTATCTACACGGTAATTTCTCTACTGTGCGACAGAGAGTCGTGTGGTTATGACGCAATCATTAGCCTATTTTTACAAAAATGGCTTCTACGGGGCGATAGTAAGATACAAGGTAATGGAGCCTTTTATACATTTTCGTGTTTCTTTAGAAATAAACAATGGACAAATGGAGTCTTTAAACGCCTTTAAAAACCTTGAAAATACTGTGTTAGTAGCCTATATATGAATCCATTTTTGAGAAGAAACCATTCAAATTAATATTAAAAATTTGAGAAGTAAATGGCTTTAAGAATCAATATCTAAGGCTCTTGCACCAACATCCAAAAACCACAAAGTGGCAGCAGAGACCATGTATTCAGAGCAAAAGGCCTACTGATGACTTACATTACATTCATATAGGTTTGCAGGTATCTTAAATTACATATTTGTTTCTATTCAAAGATCAAAACTACAACTCTCTGATTTTGGAACATGCAAAATCTAAGAATTTGAATTCTTTCTTCACAAATCTAAGACAGATGTGAGAAAACGGTTGAAAACATTGGCTGTGGTAGGAAAAATGAGGCCATCAGATAACATTTAACACAAGATAAAAGACAACTTTACCCACGTAGGAGGGGACGTTTGCATGACCTTGCGCAATGTTCCCTAAAAGTTCTCTAAAGGTGATGAAAATATTGAACGTTCATAGAACATTAGGGACGTTCCTAAGCTGTCCTCTTTTGGTTATGAAAGTGCTGCAGTTGAAAGTTCCTTATATGACTTTAGGGGGGTGTTTCATTTTGGTTCATTTATGGTCACTGTACAGCCAAATAAATTCTGTTGCATTATTTTCCTGTTAACACTGTGCAGCTGCTTTGAAACAATCTGCATTATAAAAAGAGCTATATAAATTAAGGTGACATGACTTGACATAGCAACGTTACAAAGGGGACATTTGGGACGCTACCAGAACATTCCCACATGTTCCTCTGTTGGTCATATAATAATGTTCCCGATATAACTTTAGAGGATGTTCAATTTGAGTTATTCTATGGTCACACAGCAACGTTACAAAGAGGACATTTGGGACATTAACAGAACGTTCTCAGTGTTTTCAGAACATGATTGTGTACACTTTGCTGCTTTGCAAATGAGGGTCAGGATTTGCACAAAAGCTGCTTCTCAAAGATGGATCATTACCAGCTGTTTCCAACGTCATATTCAGAACATGTAAATACCAAAAGTGTAATTTTGTGAATGTACGCAAATTGCCACATTTGGTTAATGTGCTTGTTTGCACGCTGACGGCTAATGTGGCTAAAGTTAGCATTGTCTCTGACTGTATTCACAGACATCAGAGCTATGTCATCAGTTTTATTTTTAAGAAGTAATAGATGTTAACTTCTGCAGGTGGTGAGCATTTTCAGGATAAATATAACACGCTCTGGTTTCTGTGAATACAGTAAGAGACAATGGTAACTTTAGCCACATTAGCACATTCAGAAATGTGATTTGCAATCACAAATTATAAAGTGCAGAACTTGATTGTTGGATATGAAGTTGGATCACGAAGAGTTGGTATTGATTCATCTTTGAGAAGCAAAATGTGTGCACATTTTTTTTGACCCTCATTTGCAAAGCAGCCCAGTGTACACACATTCACACAACACGTGATGGAAGGACCTAAATAAGACCAAAAAAATAACATTCTAGGTTAGTCCCCTAAAGGTCCAAACGTTATGGGAATGCAGTATAGAGAACTAGAAGGAACATCCTATAGTAATGGTCCCCTAAACTTTCCCAGAATGTCCTGAATGTTCCCTGAAGGTCTGCCAAATAACGCATTTGACAATGTATGCGTACACAGAAAATATTTGACAACGAATCATTAATTTCATCTGAAATAATATCTATTATCTATTTAAAAAAACAAAAACAAACAGTCACTTTAAAAGACACATATAGAGAAAAGACAACTGATAAGCTAAAGAGGTCAGGGCTAAGAAAGCTTTGAAGGTTGATTATGGAAATTAATTCACTGGTGGTAATAAAGTACTCACACAGCCACCGAACATGTATGAAAATATGTTACTAAATGTTACTAAAAATAAAACGATGGAAAATAATACACATACTAAATGTTTGATTGTATTTTAACATATGCATGAAGTTTATTTGTGGTTGCGTTGTCTGTAGAACTGTGTCAGGTCCAGGAAATGGGTGATAGCGCTAACAGAACAGAATCATGTGACAGAGCTTCACAGTATATGTTATACAACATGAAATAACTTTGGTTGAGCTTCTCTTCCCAGCCTGAAAAAGAAAATGGATAAAAATCTCTGTGTGATCGTTTCACTCTTAACAGAAATGTGTAAGTGTATATTTCAATAATTATAATTTTTCAAATTAGTCTGATATCCACGTTTCCTTTTAGTGTTAATTGTACAGTGTCTTTTTTACAGTGTTGGGACTATACGGAGACATCATACAACTGGATTCAGTTTTATCAGTTCATGAAGGAGAGACTGCAGTATTGTCCTGCTTCATTTCAATAAGACAGATAAGTCTGGTTTCATGGTAAAAGCAAGTCACTGGAGAAGAACCCCATCTCATCGCTTCCTCTCTTCTCCATTCATCACAAATCCAATTTCACAACGGGTTTGATAGCAATCATTTTGAAGTGTCAAGAAAAACTGAAAGTTTTATTCTGAAGATCATGAACACCGTACACTCAGATTCAGGCACATACTACTGTGCAACATCTTTCTCTAATATCCTCAACTTTGGAAATTGTACTCGTCTGGTTATTAGAGGTGAGTCGCCTTCATGTTAAAGCATTTATAATGATATGAGGTGAAAAAAACCTGGATATTTATGCAAAACATCATTCATTCTAGGAGCAGAAACCAGCAAACCCACACATCTACGGCCGCCCAAGTTTGAACTATTTGAGTCGGAGGTAAATGTGCCTCTACAGTGTTCAATCCAAAATCAGTTAGTGAGAGGTGGAGGTGAACATCGTCTCTACTGGTTCATACATGGATCAGGAGAATCTCCTTCAGGATACATTTATATTAATGGAAAGACAAGTGATCAGTGTATGGGGAGATCTGAAGCTGGCTGTCTTTCACCGACCTGCGTGTACAACCTCCCAAAGAAAATGTTGAATTCCCCAGAAAAGGAAACGCATTACTGCGCACTGGCCACATGTGGGGAGGCTTTATTTGGAAACGTTTCTAAACTGAATCCTGGTAAGAGTTAGCAACATATCGAACGCCATTTTAACTCTTTCAATTTGTTTAATAGAAAATGGTCCTACAGTATTAAATGATGAACTGTTTGCATGACAACTCTCTTTAATATGAAGGTATCCTAATCAACAACTTTCCAAATGGTTAATTATGATTAATTGTGTATACTATGTGTAATAAAAATTAAATATTGTTCATGATTTAGACAACTTCAAGAGCCAGAACACACATTTCATCTTTATAATTGGCCTTATGGTGCTGCTGACATCAAACATTACGATCAATATGTTGCTGTGCTGCATGAGGAGAAAAGGTAAGTGTTGGTTTGAATTCATATTGTCTCACTTCTACAATCAACAGTTTGTTACAGCATATTCCATGAGAAGTGTAAAATATACTGCATAATATTTTAATGTAATATTTGGTCCCAGTTTATATCAACTGTCCTTAACTAAATGTACTAATTGTGTGCAAATATATTTTCTGCTGTAAAGGTGGGACTTCATATTTTAGTCTTAATATATTGTCAGATGTCCGATGTTAGAATTAGATAACGTATGTGAGGGTTAACCATTGTCTGTTATATTATAGATTCTATCAATTCAATAAACAGAACATATCAGCAAATCCAGACTACTGATGATGATGATGATGATGATGTGTCAATCATTCAGGTTTGTCAAATGAAACTCTCAGCCACTTATAACATATTTATGATGATTTATAACTATAATTGTATGTATCTGGAATGTTCTTTTTTTGTGTAGTATGAGGAAGTGGACTTTTGTCCTTAACCCATCACCACCACCAAACAATTTGAAGAGTGAAGAGAAACACCAGGCATACGATAGTCAAAACCCACAGCAAAACACAAACAAAAACCCCAACTGGTTGTGTATATTAGCTGTTATTATTCATTAATAACCAACGTTTTATTTGAACACATCTGAAAATGATTTTTGATCAGTAAATTGTGTTAATATAGTTATTATTGGGCTGATATGGTAAAAACTAAAAGACTAGTCACAGTAAATGTCTTCTCCAATATCTCATTGCAATAATTATGCTGTATAATGATTTTTATTTGCTTTGTTGTAATAATGTATAACTATAGGCATTCTACTTACATACTACTGTACAATTACCGTTGTTCATATATGACTTTTTGTTTTTATATATTTTAGATATATAATGGCATAAATAAAGTACTTTCCATGTGTATTGTTGTGCTGTTTTTATTCTTGTGTGTTTTTGCTGTGTTGTGAAATAGAATGTGAATACAATATACAAGAGAGGCCAAACCAACGGATCTCATACCAATGATCTACAACCACTAGGTGGCAGTACAGACCATATGTTGAATTCAGCATTCAACAAGTTCCTCTTTTAAAGGGATAGTTCACCCCCAAATGAAAATGTTGTCATCACTTACTCACCCTAATGTTGTTTCAAACCTGTATGAGTTTCTTTCTTTTGCAGAACACAAAAGAAGACATGTTAAAGAATGTTGGTATCCAGACAGTTGACGACACCCACTGACTTCCAGAGTATTTTTTAGCTACTATGGAAGTCACTGGCTACCATCGACTTTTGGATTACTCAGATTCTTTAATATCTTCTTTTGTGTTCAACAGAAGAAATAAACTCATACAGGCTTGGAACAACTTGAGGGCGGATAAGTGATGATAAAATATTCATTCTGGGGTGAACTGTACCTTTTCTAAAACTAAATGCAGTGCTTTTTGAGGAAACTGTATCTTATATAAGCATGAGGATTGACTTTTGATTTAACAGAATAAAGACAACATAATAAACACATTTAAACAAATGCACATTACATGCACATATATTTTTCATTTAGTTGATGCAAAGGAAGCCTACTATGCACAAGTGATGCATAGGGAGACTGTAAAACGGAACGTATCATATCACAAAGTTGCTCAGAAAGGAACAACACAGAGTTTAACAACATACATTCATTAATCCATAAAAAAATCAATGAGCACACAAACACAAGCAACCTTTCTTTTCATACAGTCATCCTTACTATGTTGAAGAAATGCATCTAACAGCACACATGGTGCAAAGCCAAAATAACATTTTAAGTGTCTAACAAAAACATTCAAATTTGGCCACTGACAGCTTTCGTCTTGCAATCCGTATTGACACTGTTATTTTATGTAAAAAAAACAACACTTTCAGAGCACTTCATTTTAACAGTTAAATAACACATACTGTATATGTTTGAGTTTATATATATATATATATATACATATATATATATATATATATATATATATATATATATATATATATATATATATATATATATATATATATATATATAGATATATATATATATAAAATCAATTGTCAGCATAGACAATTTATTGCAATTAAAAAGGTTCAAACTATAGTTGGAATTTTATTTCAGAAGAAAATCTATAGATTCTTAAAATCTAAGATAATTGACCAAAATTATTGAGACAAATTAAATTAAATGGATGGAGTCAAATCTGTTGTTATAAGATCACGATGAAAACATCAAACCAGTTAAACACTCGTCTAAACCTCTGGATGTTACGGCTGTGATCTGACCTGAGCGTACAGAGACTGATCCTCAGTGACCTTTGATTTGGTCCTTCTAGTGTTCAGAGGTTTCTGACCAAAACTAATGGATGCATAATTCATGCTGTCTTCATTCTAATATCAAGAGAGAAAAGAAATTATGAGAGGAAAATTACAAATGAACATTTTAAACCCTGAAAAAAAAACTAAACAAAAAAACTATTATCTAATATTAAATTGGTAAAATGGATAATTTGATAAAGATTTTAAAAAGATCTCAAATGGACAATAATTGTGTACATACTTGATTCTCTTGAGGTGAGGGCACTTTGGGAAATTAAGAAACAGTCTTATTATTATAAATGGCATTTATGTGTTTTTTTTTATATTTTAGTCAATTTTCTCATTATAAAGTCTTACCTTTATTCTGACCCCTGCATAGTTTTATTCCCAGAAAAACAACAAGAGCCAAAAATATGATGTTTGAAATCCCAAGAGCAAGAAGAGTCTGATTCACATCACCACTCACTGAAACACAATTCATTTTATTTTCTTAGATCCGTTTGGTATCATGTACTCCTGTAGGTCTATATGAATTAAATGCTTTTCCAGATAGGAGAAATAGAGCCAAATATTTCAACATTTCAAGCCATACATTTGCATTTCACCTTACCTCTAAAATGGAGTTCAGCTCCTTTTCCAAACAGTATCTCTCCACATGCGGCCACAGCGCAGTAGTAAATCCCAGCATCAGAGTGACTGATGTTGCTCTTGAGGAGATTGTAGACGCAGCTCTGCGTTTGAGACTCACTGCTGTTCTTACACTGACCGTTTGTCTCTCCTTTGGTGTAAAGGACTCCTTGAGAGTCTCCCAAGCTTTGTCTGAACCAGTAGACGCTGTGTTCTCCAGCACAACTCTCACTGAAGATGCTGCACTGCAAATTCACAGAATCCCCTGGATGAAGCGCGTCTATCAGAGACTGCTGGAGAGTTAGAGTTGTGTGTCCAGCTTGAAAAGTGACAAAAAAGAACAGAAGTTGTAAGGACAAAAAAATAGATGGCATAAATCAAACAAAGCTAAAATAATAAACAGTGAAACGTACCTTTAAAAATTATTCTAGTGCCCGCACCCATTCCAATGCTGTAATATGAGGTGACTACACAGTAATATGTGGCTGAGTCTGAAGGCTTTGTCTGTAAAATTGTCAGATTAAAATGATCATCTCCTATGACAAGATTAAAACGATTCATTTTCTTAAAGTCCTTATTCCAACTGGGTTGTTGATTTAAATATAAAGACACAATTTGTAAGGATTTTCCATCATCCGTCTGTTTAAACCATGCTCTTGTTGATTGCAGAAACTTTGAAGAGGTGCAACTAAGATTCACGTCCTCTCCAGCTCCAACTACTTTTACATCTTCCTGAACAACATCCACATTATTAAAGGACTCATCAGAGGAGCAGACTGCAAAATGAAGCACACAATAGTAACCTTTATATGTTGAAAGTGTTAATAAATAGGTGACTTTTTTAATGTTTGAAAAGACATTTAAGGTATATTTACATATTGTCGAGGAAAGCAAAAGAATGAAGTAATATCTCATGATCAGTCGTCTTCCAAAATGATCCTCCGGCTTTGAAATCCCCTGAAAAAGTGAACGAATGAGCACACTATCACACACGCTAATGAATAAAGGTAGATCACGAGACTGTGCCTTTCATGTGTCCATTCAGCATCGGTCTCTGCTTCAGTCAACTGAGGCACATGTGCACTTTCACCTTAGCTTTTCTGCTTTCACACCCCTGGCCACATCAAAATGTTTTAAAAAAAGTCTAACCTAACTATTTTTCCATTGCTCAAAAAAAAAAAAAACCCTCTCATTTATTTAGACACTATTAAAAATACTACTGCTTAGTAAATTGGCCTCTCTCAAAACGATGTGATGTTGATTTATTGCTAATGCATGATGTGCTTTGACACAGGAAATAAGTTTCAAAGAAGCATGTAACTAAGACAAACATTTAAAGGGCCTCATATGAAAGTGCATGTTTTTACAGATGACGAGCATCCAAATATGAAACATTTAAATAAATGTTTTGAATCAAGTTTAACTTTGATGATCCCTTTTGAACATTCTGTTGACTAAAAATAACTGTGCAACAACATCTCATTAGAGCATTAGTATATTGATTAATATCAGCTAACTCTTTATTGTGATGGTCCTCCAACAGACATTCTACTGACTTTAAGTAACTTTGCAATTACATGTCAACTTATTGTAACCCTTACATTGTAACGCTAACTCTACCAGTCTACCAATAACTGTAACTGTAATAACTGTAATAATTAGTAGATGTGCAACATTACTTAGGGCCTATAGTCAACAGAATGTTAAAGGGACCATAAAAATAAAGTGCAACAAACTATTTTGGATTTATGAATGCATGGTAATGCATACGTCTCAATAGGCTGGTCAGAATACAATATATATATATATATATATATATATATATATATATATATATATATATATATATATATATATATATATAAACACACACACACACACACACACACACACACACACACACACACACACACACACACACACACACACACACACACACACACACACACACAGACGAGAGGCCAAACAAAACAGCTGCATTTAACTTATATAGACTGTAAATGGACATAGTGTGCATGATCTCACGCGTAAGTCTTTTGAAGAGCATTTTTGAATCCCAAATTTGGGCAGATTTTGGCAGTGTGTCACAGCACGTCACTCCCGGATAGTAGTGACAGCAGTGGCAATCCACCTGTTGCTCCATTGGCCACGCCATTAAATATGCAGAACTTTAAGGCTTAATATAATTTAAATGGGTGTTATAACAAAAAAATCACCCCCCTCACAGTCAATTTTGCAAACCAATTTTTGTACCAGGCTGTAAACATATATTTTTGTTATGCTGTAAGTTTTTTAAGCATTTTAATATGGATTTTAACATGGGAGATATGGAATTGACTCCCTTTTGGAGCCTGTCTCTAGCGGCCAGTCAATGAATTGCAGTTTAAGTCACTCGCGTTTGCTTCAAGAGACCGGAAGGAAGTGGTGTAATGTAACGAAGTTATAATATATACTTTATGTATACTTTCACTCCGATACATTTCCCAAAAGCATTTTTGTTACTTACTACAAAATAAATTCGGAAGACTGCAAGCAAGCATGTGCAATCAAGTGCTAGCACAAGCGCAGGGGGTGTGTCCGTTGGCATAGCGGCTGAGCCACACTCGAGCAGGACACTGCAAAAACAGATTAAAACATAGACAACAAAACGGTATGTTATACACTACAGTACATGTTTTCCTATCACTATAAAGTAATTAATTTGTGACTAGATGCTGTATTAATGACTTTATTAATAACTTTATTTATGAATTCCTTTCCTCGAGATATTGAAGCAAAATTTTTATCCTAAAATTACCATATAACACGCAGTGCAGCTGCACAGCTCTCAGCAGGAAGCTGCTGCGTGCTGATTAACTGTGCCGCTGCAACTGCAGCAACCTATGGCGAGACCGCTGGGCGGACGGACCAATCGGGTCCTCTAAATTCCCGCCACAAGGGGCAGCAGAATTTGCATAGCCAAGGGTACATAACTCCCTGTCTCGCCAGGTTAGTCAGATTAATTCTTCTTCAGCGACTCACCTCGCTGAGCTCTGGATCGAAGCCTGCCGTCGACACGCACCCAGCGGAACTCTGCAGCCTGAGGCGTGGATTCTCCGCCTTCAGCCTGCCTTCCAGCTGCGCCATCCGGCATATATCCTTTTACCATTTACTATGTCTCGTTCTTGCGCCTCGTGCAGAGGCTTTATTGTGGACGAGGATCGACACATCATCTGCGCGTCATGTCTCGGGCGAGACCACGCGCAGGCTGCACTCAACCAGGGCGGCTGCCGGTCACGACGAACTAGCGCTGCAGACCCTTCCGGGCTCGGCTCGCCAGTTTCGACCGAATCCCGTCCCTTGCTCTCAGCCTCTCGAGCCACGGAAAAAGCGTCGCGACCAGAGGCCCCGGGCGCTCTGGCGAGCACACGCCGGTCATTTCACCAAGTGCCTCGCCATCACCTGTCATGTTCGTCGAGAACAGCTCAGCTCCCCTCGTTTGGCGGCTGCTGTTTCCTTGGCGGACCGGAGGAGGAGGAGGAGGATGACAGTCTTTCTCTTGCTGCATCCAGCGGGTGGTCGGATACCGTCTCGAGCACGCCACTTTGGCAGCGGACTGCCAGCGGCTCAAAACCTCGGTGGGCGCTGAGCTTATACGCCTGCTCACCAGGGCCGTGGGCGACCTCGGCATTGACTGGTCTCAACCGAGAGCCCACGAGAAGCAGACTTGACGAGTGGTTTTTAGAACCGTCGTCAACCAACCGCTCAAAAACCCGCTCCCTTCTTCCCGGAAGTCCACGAGGAACTAACCAAGTCGTGGAAGGCGCCATTTTCTTCGCGCTAAATCCTCCTTTTCTTCAGCGCTCTCGGTGGTCGATGGCGCTCAGAAGAGGATACCAAGCCCTTCCTCCCTCGAGGAAGCCGTCGCTCACCTTTGCCCGCCCTCTGCCAGAGGATGGCAGTCTAAGGCTGAGCACCCTTCCAAAGCCTGCCTACTTCCAACCTCGCCGGTCGAGCATACGCCTCCGCCCGGCCAGGCGGCAGCACTTCACTCTATGGCGGTGTACACAAGCGCCCGTTTCTGGCGACCCACATGGGTCACGAAAATAGTTTTTCTCTGTAGGCAGTGTGCCAGCAATAAAGCATGTACCCCTACACTCAATCACTCCCCCATGTTCCCCAGCTCCCTCCACTCAGGTGGCTGGAAACACTATCCTCACAGACAACGAGCCCGTGCTCAAACGCGCTCGCCTGTACACAAGCACCTATATTCTATGTCCCCCAGCCCCCTGTACTCAGGCGGCGGAAACAATTCCTCATAAGTGCCACTCTAACGCAACATTATCGGGCCACCGAGTCCCTGTTACTCAGCGACTCGACCCACAAATTAATTCAGCCCCTGGCTTCGAAGGCCGAGGCCTGGCAGGCCATCCCCGGCATTTCAAAATGGGTGTTGAACATAATAAAACAAGGTTACTCGCTACAGTTTGCTCGCAGACCACCGCTTCGCGCCGTGGAAGAGACAACGGTGAGAAGCGACACAAAGTCACGTGCTTGAACCGAGATATCAAAACTGTTAATAAAAGGGGCGGTGGAAGCCGTGCACCCCTCACAGAGCGAGTCAGGCTTTTACAGTCGCTACTTCCTTGTACCAAAAAAGGACGGTGGTCTCAGACCCATCCTAGACCTCAGACATCTGAACAAAGCCCTTATGAAGCGCCCGTTCAGAATGTTGAGAACAAAACAAATCCTCGCGCACGTTCGCCCGGAGATTGTTTTTCACTGTGGATCTAGAGGATGCCTATTTCCACATACAGATAGCCCCTCATCACAGGCCATTCTTGAGATTCGCCTTCGAGGGGAAAGTATACCAATACAGGGTGCTACCCTTTGGTCTATCTCTGGCTCCCCGCACGTTTACGAAGTGCATGGGCGGCGCTAACCCGCTGAGGCTTCGGGAATGAGAATTCTCAACTATCTCGGCGACTGGCTTATAATAGCTCAGTCAGAGATACAGTTATTAAACCACAGATCTTGGCTTCTCAACCATTTGAAATGCTTGGGCCTCAGAATCAACGTGGCAAAGAGCTCATTGTCTCCCAAACAGAACATTTCATTTCTGGGAACAGTATTGGACTCACTGCAGATGAACGCGCGACTGACGTCACAGCGCGCGCTCTCTGTTCAGAACCGAGTGGTTTCCCTCAGGTCCGGTGCACTCACCCCTCTCAAACACTTTCAGAGGATGTTGGGTCTCATGGCCTCGGCGGCCCCAGTTCTCAGACTTGGTCTGTTACACATGCGCCCATTACAGCGCTGGCTGAATCGCCGCATTCCAGCTCACGCATGGCTCTCGGGCCGATTACGAATCAAGGTAGATCACAGCTGTGTTTTGGCTCTGGCTCCTTGGAAAAATCCTGTCTGGTATCAGGCGGAGTGAGCTTGGGCACTGTTACGGAGTGAAAGGTTATCTCGACAGATGCATCCAACCTAGGTTGAGCCCTTCACGGGGCAGGCCAGTCTCCGGTCTCTGGTCAGACTCGGAAAAGAGCCTTCACATAAACTGTCTAGAGATGAAAGCGGTCACGTTATCGCTAAGAGCTTTCCTTCCGTACATAAAGCACCACCACGTCCTAGTCCGAACGGACAGCAGGTCGGTGGTAGCTTATATAAATCGCCAGGGTGGTCTAAGATCTCTCAATCTGCACGCAATGGCGGAAAAACTCCTAATATGGGCAGAGCGCAACCTGAGTTCGCTGAGGGCGACTCATGTGCCAGGCATTCTGAATTTGGGTCCGGACATGCTGTCCAGGGACAAAGTGTCCCCAGTAGAGTGGTCTCTTCACCCACACACAATTCAGACAATTTGGGGCAGGTTTGGAGAGGCAAAAGTGGATCTTTTCGCCTCACAAGACAATGCTCAATGCCTAACATATTTCTCCAAGCACAAGGATGCGTTGGCCCACGAATGGCCCAACCTTCCTCTTTATGCTTTTCCCCCAGTCTCAATGTTACCTCAGGTTATAGAGAGGATCAGGGAGAGCAACTGTGCTGTGCTTTTAATAGCCCCGCATTGGAGAAATCAACCATGGTTCTCACTGCTAAGCCAGATGTCAGATACTGCTCCGTGGCCGATTCCGCTGAGGAGAGACCTCCTCATGCAGGCGAAACGGCAGATCTGGCATCCCCATCCCGATCTATGGGCGCTTCATGTCTGGCCCATCAACGGGTACATGAGAACCTCTCTGAAAATGTATTAAACACTATTGCTGAAGCTAGAGCCCCCGCGACCAGGCGGCTCTATTCAGGCAAATGGGCAGTCTTTTCAGACTGGTGTAAAACACGGATCCTGACCCCACACAATTGTGAAGTGTCAGAGGTGCTCATTTTTTTACAAGAGCTGTTAGACGCGGGTCGTTCCCCCTCCACGCTCAAAGTTTATGTGGCCGCTATAGCAGCGCACCACATTCAAGTGAACGGACTGTCACTGGGAAAGAAACGATCTTATCGTGCGCTTCCTTAAAGGGCTAGAAGGCTTCACCCACCTCGCCCCCCTTCAGTTCCGATATGGGACTTGTCTACGGTCCTGGATGCCATGAAAGGTTCTACATTCGAGCCTTTGCATTCAGTGAGCTTAAAGCTCCTTTCACTAAAGACCGCTTTTCTGCTGGCGATCGCATCAGTTAAGCGGGTGGGTGATCTGCACGCGCTCTCTGTGAGCGCCTCGTGTCTGGAATTTGGGCCAAACGATTCTAAAGTCGTCCTCAAGCCAAGGCATGGATACGTACCTAAAGTGCTTTCAACTCCGTTCAGAGCACAGGTCATTTCACTTTCAGCACTTTCATCATCGTTAGATGAAGAGGATGCTAATTTGCTCTGTCCTGTCAGAGCACTGAGAATATACATAGAGCGTTCCGCTGTTTTCAGGCACACTGAACAGCTCTTTGTGTGCTTTGGCGGCCGCACCACGGTGCTGCGGTCTCAAAGCAGACCTTGTCACGTTGGATAGTGGATGCTATCTCACTGGCTTTTGAGTCTAAAAATCGACTAGAGGCATGGCCTCTTCGTGGGCTTGGTCTACTGGCATTTCTCTGAATGATATCTGTGCGGCAGCAGGCTGGGCCTCACCGTCCACTTTTATCAGGTTTTATAATTTAGAGGTTCCTGCCCTACAGGCTGGGCTTCTTGCTGTGTAAATACATCTGACCCATTAAGGCTCGATATTCTGGCCTGGGTAAAGTATTTGTATAAGTCATAAGCACTCCTTATATGACTCAGTTATCTGGTCATTCACTATTCATGGCCTGACTACGTCTGGTCTACTCATATATATATATATATATATATATATATATATATATATATATATTATATCTTATGTGTTGTTTCATTAGATGGCCCGACTCAGGTCTGGCTCATATTGGGACTTCATGATACCATGTTACGGCCCACTTAGGTTGGCTTGGTATGGTGTCTCCGGGCTTCAGAGCCGTTAAGCAAGCACGGCGTTTTGCATTGGTTCCCGTGGCGTTAGCAAACGCAATACTGAGTACTCTCGAAGGGCGCCGGTTACTAACGTAACCTCGGTTCCCTGAGAAGAGGGAACGAGTATTGCGTTGCTTGCCGTCTTCGCTTTCTCAGGAGTCGCTTCAGTCGATTAACCTGACTAACCTGGCGAGACAGGGAGTTATGTACCCTTGGCTATGCAAATTCTGTTGCCCCTTGTGGCGGGAATTTAGAGGACCCGATTGGTCCGTCCGCCCAGCGGTCTCGCCATAGGTTGCTGCAGTTGCAGCGGCACAGCCAATCAACGCAGCAGCTTCCTGCTGAGAGCTGTGCAGCTGCACTGCGTGTTATATGGTAATTTTTAGGATAAAAATTTTGCTTCAATATCTCGAGGAAAGGAATTCCCCCGTAGCGTTAGCAAACGCAATACTCGTTCCCTCTTCTCAGGGAACCGAGGTTACGTTAGTAACCGAAGCGATTGTGATGTAAGAAACACCAGCGATTTTTTTGAGACTTTAGTTTAGATCATTGCAGTTTGAAAGAGAAAATACTCATGGCAATGGTGTTGACTTATGAATGTGCACATGGTTTGTCTTAAAGCGTATTTAAAAAACACCACATAAACAACAATAAAAAAACAACAATAAAAACTTTATTTTCACCACAGGAGGACTTTAAATTGCATCCAGTTTATTAGCACATGAGTGTGAATCCCGCATTATCCGCCTTTGATCTTTAGGTGTCTGATCCCTGCTGAGCCTAGGCTGTTAGTTGGTTTAAGCTGGAATTAGCTGGTTTAAGCTGGTCTCCCAGGCTGGCCAAGCTGGTGTTCAGCTGGTCTTTTAGCTGGTCTCCCAGGCTGGCCAAGCTGGTGTTCAGCTGGTCTTTTAGCTGGTCTCCCAGCTTGACCACTACGAGAAGATAGAACTGTCCATGGCTGCACTTTTTTCATTCCTCCCTCAATGAAGCCACATGGTTTCCTAAATTTCATGCAAATCACATCTCAAACGAGCCAAACAAGATGGAGGAAAGTTAGTGAGGGAAGGGCATAATAAATTTGACTAATACTCAGCCCAGATCTCATAATGATATACAACCACTAGTTGGCAGTGGAGACCATGTGTTAAATTTAGCATTCAGCAAGTTAATCTTTAAAGAATTCTTGTTAAAGACTAACTAACTAAATGCAAATGCTAACTAATACTTTGCCAGGGAACTATACCTTATACATGCACCAGGATCCATCATTTGAGTTGAAAGCAATGCAACACATAAACAGGCTATTCAATAAGTAGATGCAAATGAAGCATAGCCTACTATGGAATTTTGCATGTGATTCAAAAGGAAACTGTAAAATGGAACATTTAATAACACAAAGTTCCAAAGTTGCCCCAAAATAACACAGTCTAAAAGAGTCTACAGAGTCTAAAAATATGCATTCATTAAATAAAAATTTAAATGAGCACACAAACACACTACTTATTTTACAATATCCTTATCCTTACCATGCACTGTAAAATAACAGAACATTTTCATAGGCTATATTTCACCAATTCAAAATTAGCTAGGGTCTATCCTACCATTAGTACTGCATGCAACAGATGCCTACAGACTCCAGCCACAACAGCCCATATGTTCTGGTAATGCACGAGACTGGAGAGGTTTTGGAAGGATATCTTTAAATCTTTCAGTGAAATGCACGGTGTCTCTATTGAATCTTACCCCCTTTTAGCTGTCTTCGGTACTAGCCCAGAAAATGTTGTGTTTAAGGAAGGAATGTGTAAGGTAATTGCCTTTACCACTCTGTTGGCAAGATTTTAAATCTCCTGCAGTGGAAAAAAGCTGAGCCCCCAACACATAGTAGATGGGTTAAAGTATAGTGATGTATTACATCCAGCTTGAAAAAATCTAATTTACTGTCAGAGGTTCAAAAAGCTAATTTCTAGTGTACCTTTTCTAGTGTATTTTGATGACTTGCAATTATCAGAGGGAGGGGCCACCTAAACACTTGAACAGAAGTGGACCTACATACTTCGTTATTCTTTCGTTATATTGTTTAATGAGGTGATTCCCTTTCTTTATACTTAAAAAAAATCTTTTATCATTCTCTTCTACTTAATATATGCTATAGTATTTTTTTATAAATTTTTTTTAGCTCTTTATTTGATGATCTGTTATTTGCTTGTTTCATGCCCTTCCACGTCAGTTATAATTCTGGTAGACTGGACAAAGTTGAGGAAGATATAAGGTGATTGATTCCTTAATTCATTTACTAATTGATTTGTTCGCTTATTTATCTTTTTTTCATTTATCTTTTTTATTTTATTTATTTTATTTATTATTTTCTATTATTTTTACTTATTTTTTATTACTTTTGTACCTACATAATATATGCACCTTATACCTTGCATAAGCACACTAATGCAATGCATCTGTTTGTTGTTTTGTGGATGATGTCTGATGTCTTTGAACTGAAAGCTATGTGTTTATGTTAAGTCGCACGAGGGAAATGAGAAAGTTTTGTTTGTTATAATATCTCTTCTGCAATTGAATTTTTTTTGTGTATGGTTTGTTAAAAAATGTCTATAAATAGAGTACTCAAAAAAAAAAACCTAACAGAAAATGTACTGGCAGATCATTACCTGGACATCATCCAGTAATTTTACAGACATTTCCTAAAACACAACTCTATGAAATGCAAAACACAGGGAAAACATCCGTAAAAATTAAATACAGAAAATTCTGTTAAATGAATACAGTACATTGTGCCCTAATTTTATAGATTCTTTTTAGAGGGTACCTAACAAATTAATTTAGCCTAGCTATCTAACAATACACATACAAAGGTAAAAGAACAGTTTAACATGAATATATTAAAATATGGCCACCGACAGATATCATGCAATCATATTTTAATAACATTGTTATATAATGTTATTTGAGGTTACACTTTCATAACACTTCATTTGAACACTTTTATACTTGAAATAAAGGACATGGTTCTAACAGACATTATAGATTCAAGTTCAACTTCAGTTTCATTTTAAAGAACAGTTCAAGGGCAAAAGCAATCAATAAAACAGACAACAAAAAACATGAATAAAATTTATAAACTCATTAAATAGTGTATTAAATACCAACATTATGTAACCAAATTATATTGACCTCAAATATGGTGTTATAAGATCACGATGAAAACATTAAACCAGATAAACACTCGTCTAAACCTCTGGATGTTACGGCTGTGATCTGACCTGAGCGTACAGAGACTGATCCTCAGTGACCTTTGATTTGGTCCTTCTAGTGTTCAGAGGTTTCTGACCAAAACTAATGGATGCATAATTCATGCTGTCTTCATTCTAATATCAAGAGAGAAAAGAAACACCAATTATGAGAGGAAAATTACACATGAATATTTTAAACCCTGACAAAAAAATTGTATGATCTAATATTAAATTGATAAAACAGATACATTGAAAAATATTTTTAAAAAGTTCTCAAATGGAAGTTAATTGTGTACGTACTTGATTGTCTTGAGGTGCGGGCACTTTGGGAAATTAAGAAACAGTCTTATTATAAATGGCAGTTGTTATTTTACATTTTATAAAATGTTTGCATTACCATAACAAATGAATCTTATTCAGAAAGTCTTACCTTTATTCTGACCCCTGCATAGTTTTATTCCCAGAAAAACAACAAGAGCCAAAAATATGATGTTTGAAATTCCAAGAGCAAGAAGAGTCAGATTCACATCACCACTCACTGAAACACAATTCATTTTATTTTCTTAGATCGTTTGGTTTCATGTACTTCTGTAGGTCTATATGAATCAAATGCTTTTCCAGATAGGAGAAATAGAGCCAAATATTTCAACATTTCAAGCCATACATTTGCATTTCACCTTACCTCTAAAATGGAGTTCAGCTCCTTTTCCAAACAGTATCTCTCCACATGCGGCCACAGCGCAGTAGTAAATCCCAGCATCAGAGTGACTGATGTTGCTCTTGAGGAGATTGTAGACGCAGCTCTGCGTTTGAGACTCACTGCTGTTCTTACACTGACCGTTTCTCTCTCCTTTGGTGTAAAGGACTCCTTGAGAGTCTTCCAAGCTTTGTCTGAACCAGTAGACGCTGTGTTGGATGTAGCGCGTCTATCAGAGACTGCTGGAGAGTTGTGTGTGCTACGGCTGCATCTTGACAAAGGGACATAAGAGGGACACTTGATAGAAAATGCAAGTCATCCAACACAATCCCCACAAAGCAAAAATAACAAGCAAGAAAACATACCTCTGACACGTAATCTAGTGCCCGCACCCATTCCAATTTTCCAATTTGATGCGACTACACAGTAATATGTGGCTGAGTCTGAAGGCTTTGTCTTTAAAATGGTCAGATTAAAATGATTATCTCCTTTGAAAACATTGAAATGATCTGGTTTCTCAAAGTCCTTATTCCAAATGGGTTGTTTAAAATGTAAAGACACAATTTGTAGAGATTTTCCTTCATCTGTCTGTTTAAACCATGCTGCTGACTCTAGAAACTGTGAAAAGCTGCAAGTAAGACTCACATCCTCTCCAGCTTGAGCTATTATTAAATCTTCTTGAACAACATCCACATCAGGGGAGCAGACTGCAAAATAAAGCACACTTTAGATAACTTTACGATTTAATGTGTTATATAGTGTTAAATAGGTGAGTTGTTTAATATTTAAAATGCATAAACATTTAGGTATATTTACATATTGTCGAGGAAAGCAAAAGAATGAAGTAATATCTCATGATCAGTCGTTTTCCAAAATTATCCTCCGGCTTTGAATTCCTATGAAAAAGTGAACGAATGAGCACACTATTACACACGCTAAAGATTAAGGGTAGATCACGAGACTGTCTTTACCATGTGTCCATTGGTCTCTGCTTCAGTCAACTGAGGCACGTACACTTTCACCTTAACTTTTCCACTTTCACACACCATTGCCACATCAAAATGGCTAGAAATATTTTTAACCAAAACATCTTTCCGTTGCTCCAAAAAGAATGCTGCTCCAATTTATTATAAACATTGCTTACCCAGTTTTTACAAACTAAAGTTGGCCTCTCTGAAAACTGTTTATTATGTTCTGGTTTATGTCATTTTATTTTTACTGAAGATGCTTTATGTGGTTTGACACAGAAAAAAGCAGGAAATAAGTTTCAAAGAAGCATGCAACCAGAAAACAAACCTTTTAAGAGCCTCGTATAAAAGTTAATGTTTTAGTAGGCCTAACAAATGTTAAGCATCCGAGATATTTTAAATTAAATAAATTTAATTACAAAAATAAAAATTAATAATTTTTTAGTATCAAAGGGTTGGCAGATGGCATGGCACAATCAGGGTTAATTATTGGATTGATGAATGCATGATTTATGCATGCATGCCTGATCCAAATTTGCATCGACATTCAACATTCACATTAACCCCAACATTCACATTAAATCCAACATTCACATTTAACCCAACGTGACTTACCTAACCTAACCCTAACCCTACGCGTACGCGGCCCGTGAGACAGTTTGATCTGGCCGCGAGGCAAAAAAAACAAAAAACCCTCAGAATTACAAAAAAAAATGTGTACACAAAAGTAAACTGCGTTACTGTCAATATAATTGTTATTTTATATTATTATATATTATAACAGATAATAAATATATAATATAATATATGTCCGGGTGACAGTCAGGGTGAACGCAACAGGTACTCAGTGTTTGTCATTGCTGATATGCATAATGGCGACAGTCAAGAAAGTAGATACAGAATGTCGCGCTTTTCAAGAAAAATGGACAAACGATTATTTTTTTGTCGAAGTAAAAGGCAAGCCAGTCTGCCTAGTTTGTGGGGATGCGCTTGCAGTGATGAAAAAGGCAAATCTTGAGTGTCATTACAGCTTGAAACATGCTAAACTGGATGAGTTGCAAGGACAAACGCGCTTGGATAAAGTTAACGGTCTTCGGCAGAGTTTGGGTGCCCAACAAGCAGTTTTCACAGTAACACATTCTGACAGATACATTGTTACTCATGCAAGTTTTGTAGTGAGCGAGCTAATAGCTAAGAAGCTGAAACTAGGGATGCACTGAAATCAAAATTCTTGGCCGAAACCGAAAACCGAAAAAGAGGAAACCAAGGCCGAAAGCGAAAACCGAAACACCGAAAGAAATTATTCCAATTATTAGTACCATTGCATTTACTTAACTAAAAATCAAGGCATCTTCTTATGCAATTGCATAAATTAATATTAAAGTTTCAAATAATAAATCAATTACAAATTATGCAAATGCACAGTATAAAACAAAATTCAAACTAAAAATGTTTAACTTGACCTCACTCATGTGTACATTAAATAATAATGTACAGGTCTACTGGCCTGTAGAAAGGTACAGAAATTGTATTAAGTAATCAAACATAAAATAACTGCATATCTAACTGTTTAAATTAAAGATTAATCCTTATTAAACTTACAAAAGCTATTCAATCAAGAGCAGTGAGTGATGTCCTTGTCTTTTGTTGAAATTAAACACACCGCAGTAAAGGCGACTGCCCCTTTAAGACATAATGCACCGATTTGCGTCGTCTTTCTTGACTGTATACAGTTCACTTAAGGCATATACAGGCGATGTCTGCAAGGAGACTCATCAAGATGGACATGTTGACATAGTTTTTGAGTGAGTTTGTCCGTTTAAGCGCAGGACTTGAAAGATAACTCAATATTTGCGTGCTGTCAGACGAGTGCGCGCTTTCGGATGAGTGCACGAGACAGATCTTATCTCAGCGCGCGTGAGTTCTCATTCGCGTCTTCTGGCTCTACACCCGGTGATGACGGCGAAAACGACTGGTCATATTCGAACATACGGCAGCACTCGCATTGAACAAAGTTTACAAAGAGAGACCGTTTTGCCCACGTTTTTCTTTTATTATCGCTGTTGTTGTAGTGTATCACTGAGGAGCCAGCACGTGTATCCATCAACAGAAACATAAACAAAGCATTATTTTCAAGTTACAACCCATATTATAGATGCGTCATCAGATGTGAAAAGAACCACATACGTTCACACCGCAGACATGTTGCTTGTTTAGACAACAAGCACGTGCAGGTCGCGTTTTCTGTTTGCGTCATCACAACATTTCGTATTGTTTCGGTGATAAAAGTCTTTCGGCCAAAAACCGAAAATGCACTTTTGGGCCATTTTCGGCCGAAAATTATCGGTGGCCGAATATTCGGTGCATCCCTAGCTGAAACCTTATTTAGAAACAGAGTTCGTATAAGAGTGCCTTGTTGCCGCCGTGGAGCTGCTAGCACCAGACAAAGTAAAACTGTTCCAAAGTGTCAGTTTATCTCGAAGAACTGTTGCAGAACGAATTACTGATATAGCACAAGACATTGAAAGAACACTGAAAGACACAGTAAAAAAAATTCCAGTTTTTCTCTCTAGCCTGCGATGAAACAAAACATAACAAATACCGCCCAACTAGCCATTTTTTGTGCGCGGGATTACTGCAGAGTTTGATATGAGTGAGGAATTGCTGTCTTTGCAAGCCATGCACGGCACTACCACAGGTGAGGATTTGTTTAAACAAGTTGTTTTGGCGATGAACCAATTTAATCTACCATTTGAAAAGTTACATGGCCTTGCTACGGATGGAGCTCCAGCCATGCTTGGCCTGCAAAAGGGATTAACTGCATTGGTCAAAAAAGAAATGAGTCGTCTCGGTCTCGATCCAAATGACGTAGTTGTATGCCACTGTATCATACATCCGGAGAGTCTGTGTGCACATTCCCTGAAGCTCCAAAGTGTAGTGACAACTAGGGCTAGGTTTCGATTCAAATTTCAAGAATTGATTCGATTCCGATTCTTAAGATCTTGAATCGATTATCATTATTCGTTTCAATCCGATCTGATCCAATCTTCGAGATTTAGATAAGTGTTTTTGAAGCAAATTAAGCCCGCAATCGCCTCAGTTATTTTGACAGAGCGTGCAGAATTAGTTGGCAGTTGTAGAGTTTGTTTCAGTGTCATCTGTTGCGGTCCGGTGGCGGGCTTGGATACACTGACCAATTTGCTGCCCTAGGCAAGATTTTACTTGGTGCCCCTTGTGTCAAGGTTTAGCACTAACATTACGCTATCAATTTTTTAAAGGCTGATGAAAGTTAAACTACACAAAAATAGCACCTACGCCACATTACAGCCTAAACACAAATAGCAAGAGTAATTGCATCTAACATTAGTGCACAAACTATTCATTGAGAAATTGCTAAAGTGTTTGTTTTCCAGTAGATGGCAGCAATCTTCCACTAAACTATCCACATTCATGTTTTCACCATGAATTAAACTGAGAAATTTAGATATTTAATGTGCATTTTACAAAATGTTTTGCTATTTTAAATAAGTCTGTATATAAATATCATTACTAATTTCTGAAAATATATTAAAAAAATGCCATAGGCTATACCCCCTTAAAATTGCACAACTGTAAAAACATTAGGCTATTAAAAAAGTGATGTGTTAACAAAAACTGACATTCATTTTTACAAAATCACACTGAGTACCAAGAACAGCTGCTTGCATAAAGTTAAAATAAGTGTTACGACCCATCTTGCACTTGTATTGCCGTGCCGTGTTTTCTCTCCTTTCCTCTTCTCTATCCTTGCTCTGATAGGTTTACCAGTGATTGGCTGGAGGATCACTATTGGCCATCCAGTTGAGGCGTGGATGATAAAAGGACCCCGTCCACATGTGACCAGGGGAGCTCATTGTTGGTTCGACCGCGAACGGGTTGAGAGCTCCTGGATCCCTCCTCCGGCCGATGGTCAATGTTTAACTGTTCTGTTTGATGTTTGGGCATGTAAATGAAACCATCACTAGAGCATAGGGGTGTCCTGCTATTTATTTTGCAACTTGTTTGGGTTCTGTTTATGTTAGGTAGTTAGGTTAGTTAAATGTATTTTCTTTTTGCTTCTATTAGGTTATTTAGTGTATTTGTTTCTTCTTAGGTTTGTTCTGTTTGTTATTTTGGCCTTTGGACACCCTGACGAGATGCTCGGCCTTTTATGTACAATTACTTAACAAATTTATATTTACTTTTAGTTGATTGAATATGTTTGATTATCGACCGGAGTGATTCGGTGCTTGGATTCCAAAACCACAACCCATTTTCTTATTATGCCCGGTTAGCGTGATTTTTTCCTTCCCCTAGACCAAGGGGCGTAATAGGTAAAAATAACTGGAATTAATTAGCGAACATCATATTTTACTATGCAGTTAGATAAACAGTTAATTCATCACTTTATCTCTGTCTTTATCCCCTTATCCCTTATCTACCCTGCATCAGAGGGCTTTTGTCTTTTTGACATTGTGAATTCGGCCATCCGTCATAAATAATCAGAAACTTTCACTGTCTGGCGCGAGCGACCAAGCACCCTGAAAAAACGAAAGCAATCCTGTCTACATTAGATGCGCGACAGGCGAGGCGAGGCGAGGCGAGGCGAGGCGAGGCGACGAGACAACACATTCCCTTTCGCGCGTTCTATATCTGACGCACTAAAGCACTGGCTGGGCGTTTTTGTTTTTTTTTGGTAATATTTCGAATGAATATAAATAAAATAGTAGCAGTAATTAAACCGGAAAAGTCACTTATTTTGGCGCCCCTAGCATTTGCCTATTCCGCCTATGCCGCGGGCCGGCCCTACTTGGATATGATGTCTTGATGATGTCGCATCATGTGGTTCCTGAGATTAGTAGTATTTTTACAATACTTCACCTCCATTTGGCAGGCTTTGCAAATTGCTTTGCTTTTGTCAAGCTCGTTCTCTTTATTGCTTCTGAACCCAAAATGGTGCCAGATTGCAGCTTTTAGAGTTTCTGGAGTTTTTAAAGCTGCCATGTTCATTGTTTTAATGTCCATCCACCTCGCGCTCATGCGTGAATTCAATGACGTGTAAAATGTAGGCCTATTATTAAATCGATCCTCTGAGTTACTAATCGATCTTTAGAAATTAATATGAAAATCGATTCAGAATTGGTGAATCGATTTTTTTCAACACAGCCCTAGTGACAACGTCTCGGTTATGTATGTAACCCTCGTTCCCTGAGGAGGGAACGGAGACGTAACGTCAGTGACTGACGAATGGGGGGTTTTGCTTAGAAGCCTATCAACTTCGAGATCTAGAAAGCGCCCAATGGCAGTGCCAATGCCATGGGCATGCGTAATTTACATAGCAGACTCCGCCCCACTGCGTGGGTATATCAGGAAGAAGGCTGGCATGATCGCATTATGTTACCTGCTGAGGAGCTAAGACTGAACTCCCGGCCGTTTCAGCGGTACAGCGGATGTGGCAGAGGGACGTTACGTCTCCGTTCCCTCATCAGGGAGCGAGGGTTACATATACGTAACCGAGACGTTCCCTTTCGTTCAGTGTCTCCGAGTAACGTCAGTGACTGACGAATGGGGGTCCCAATATAATCACGCCACTCGGCTGTCTTCCAGTGCCCTGCGTAAGTGCGAGTTTCCTGTCGTAAGACTAGTACGGATGAAGGACTCCCACTTAACACAGGAATACCAAGGTACACTGGGAAGCATATTCCAGGTGGAAGTATGCGCCAAGCTCCCTACCCGTAGGGAGGACTTAGGAATACACATATGACCCGCTAATGGCTGTATATAGACGAACTCTGGGGTACCAGCCGAAGGTGGATCTTTAACCCCAGGAGTGGCAAGGCTTTGCCAAGCCCGCCAAGGGAAAGACACCTGCTCAGGGAGGCTTATGGTGGAAATACACATGTGGGGGTCGCCCAGCAGGGGAACCATGCACACGGAGGCACCTAGCCTGACATGAGGGTCTGGGCTTAAGGGCAGACTTACTGGTGTCGGCGTCGACAGTGCTGGAGGAGCTCAGGGCTTCCGGGAAGCTCACCTGAGAATATATTGCATGTATCCAGTCCGTGGAGTGGAATGGCGAGCAAGCGAAGACACCTGAGCCTAGTCCATTACCGGCCAGTCGTAGAGGCGAGTACATAGTCGGACACAGGCTCCACCCGGAGATTGTAGAATCTGGCGAATGTGTTCGGTGTCACCCAGCCTGCAGCTCTACAGATGTCTGTTAGCGGAGCGCCATGTGCTAGAGCCCAAGAGGAGGCCACACTCCGTGTGGAGTGTGCCCTGACCCCAAGGGGGCATGGTCGCCCCTGCTGCTGGTACGCCGAAACAATGGTGTCCACTATCTAGTGAGACCGCCTTTGTTTTGAGAGAGCCTTTCCCTTCAGCTTCCCACCACAACAGACAAAGAGCTGGTCTGAGGTCCTGAAACACTGCGTTCTGTCTACATAAGCACGGAGGGCGCGTACTGGACAGAGCAGTGCCAAGGCTGGGTCTGCCTCCTCCATGGGCAACGCTTGCAGGTTTACCACCTGGTCTCTGAACGGAGTGGTGGGAACCTTGGGCACATATCCAGGCCGGGGTCTCAGGATCACGTGAGAGTAAGCCGCCCTGAATTCCAGGCACGCTTCGTCTACCGAAAATGCCTGCAGGGCCCCTACCCTCTTGATGGAGGCCAAAGGGAACAGGAGCGCCGTCTTCATAGACAGGAACTTTAGCTCCACTGACCGCAATGGCTCAAAGGGAGGCCTCTGAAAGCCCAAGCACGTCAGACAGTGCTCGTGCCCATCAGAAGACGGCAGAGACCGACCACACCCAGAAGCATACGGGCGATACATCCTGAAAAGGACGAGCCACATTAGTGAGAGGAAAACCTTGCAGTCGATGCCGAAGGAAACACACACCAGCTGGATGTACACCAGCTGTGTGTTTGTAGCACCGTTGAATTGACACATAATCCTTGATTTTCTTCTTAAAACCCGCTTACAAACGAATACTTTCTATTATTTACAGCGTGTGAACATATCACTGATACGATATAAAAAACAATCGGATTGCTTTGATATCGCTACTTATATCCGAACTTCCGCTACTAGCCGTAGATCGCTGGCATTGCACGCGTGGTAACTTATTTACACCCGTAACCACTGAAACCTACAATTCGCCATTGTAGCACATCTACTACAATGGCGAATAACTCGGATGTGTGTCTAATGTTACCTTTGAGTGCAGGTGAGGACACGTTTGAGCTGCATTCGGTGCAGTTGGAGTTGGAGTCGTTGGACAAGCAGATTCGCGACCTACAAGACAGACGAGCCATGCTGAGAGAGCGACGTCAGTGTCAGTGCTCACAAGTCAGTGGTTAGTAACCTTTTGACTCCGACCTCGTCTATTCCGTGTGTTTCTCTGCACAGGACCCAAGCACCCAGGACGCGAACATCCCTGGTTTCGTTCACTCCGGCACCGACACAGCCCCATGGACCCTGGGTGTTTCCACAGCGGAAGACGCAAGCCAGGACCAGAGCAAGGACCTTTCCGCCCCTCCCGGTCTTCGAGATCTCCACTCGGAACCGCATCTCCCCTCTTCGCGAGACGGAACGCAACGCTGTGGTCATCGGTACTTCCATCATCCGGCATGTCCGCGCTACTTCAGGTAAAGGTAAGGTGCGCACTCACTGCTTTCCTGGTGCTCGTGTTCTCGATGTCGCTGCGCAGATTCCCGAGATCCTGAACGGTGACGAGTGCATCGGAGCTGTCGTGCTGCACGCGGGAACGAAAGTTTTAGTAGATTACTTGCTCTAAATGAATGGTTAATGTCATGGTGTAATAAACAGAAGCTGCTCTTTGTAAATAATTGGAATCTGTTTTGGGAGCGACCTAGGCTCTTCCATCCTGATTGCCTTCACCCCAGCAGAATCGGAGCGGCTCTTCTGTCGGACAACATCTCCAGGGCGTTACACACCACCATATGACTAGTAAGTCAAAGTCCAAATCACAGTCTTTGCTGTCCTAACTTAATTGACATAAGTACCAATGTAGAACATTATATAGAAACTGTGTCTATTCCTCGTTTAGTGAGGTCAAACTTTAAATCTATTGTAAGATCTAGGAAAAATCTAATTGTGATTAAACCAGAAAATCTCAATATTAGTGAACAAAAACAATTTCTAAAACTAGGTCTTCTAAACTTTAGATCGCTCACACCTAAGGCGGTTATTGTAAATGAAATGGTCACAGATAATAGTTTCGATGTACTTTGCCTTACTGAAACCTGACTTAAGCCAAATGATTATTTCGGTTTAAATGAGTCTACTCCACCAGGATACTGTTATAAGCATGAGCCCCGTCTGATTGGTTGTGGCGGCGGTGTTGCAACAATCTATAGATATATTCTAAATGTTACTCAGAAAACAGGTCACAGGTTTAATTCGTTTGAAGTACTAGTGCTAAATGTTATGCTCTTAGATGTAAGAAAGAAAACCGTATTATCTCTAGCCTTGGCTACTGTATATAGACCTCCAGGGCCCTATACTGATTTCCTAAAAGAGTTTGCAGACTTTCTATCAGATCTATTGGTCAATGTCGATAAAGCATTAATTATTGGAGATTTTAACATACACGTAGATAACACAAATGATGCGTTAGGGGCTGCGTTTACAGATCTATTAAACTCCTTTGGGGTCAAGCAAAACGTCACTGGTCCCACTCATCGTCTTAATCACACACTAGATTTAATTATGTTATCAAGAGAGATAACTCATGTTATCAAGAGAGAAGCTCGTAACTTAGAGTGTAAATGGAAACAAACTAATTTAGAGGTCTTTAGAATCGCGTGGAAAGATAGTATGTCACGTTATAAAAAGGCCCTAAAAGCAGCCAGGGCTGAGCATCTCCGCAAACTAATAGAAAATAACCAAAATAATCCAAGGTTTTTATTTAACACCGTGGCTAGATTAACAAATAAACAAGCATCGCCTGAGCAAAATATTCTGTTACAGTTTAGTAGTAATGATTTTATGAATTTCTTCACTGAGAAAATAGAAAGCATCAGAAACAGAATTGTAAATGTACAACCTTTAATGATGTCTTATGATTCAACCTCAATTATCGCCCCTCAAGAACTACTACACCGCTTTACAACTATAGGACAGGAAGGGCTAAATAAACTTATCATTGCATTTAAACCAACAACATGTTTATTAGATCCAATACCCACTAAACTACTGAAAGAGCTGTTACCTGTAGTGGAAAAGCCTCTTTTCAATATTATTAACTCGTCTTTATCTTTAGGTCATGTTCCAAGAATATTCAAGTTGGCAGTCATAAAACCTCTCATTAAGAAGCCACAATTAGATCATAATAACCTAGCAAATTACAGACCCATTTCAAATCTTCCATTTATGTCTAAAATACTAGAAAAAGTTGTGTCTGCTCAATTGTGCTCTTTCTTGCAAGAAAATGATATCTATGAAAAATTTCAATCCGGATTCAGGCCGCATCATAGCACAGAAACTGCGCTCGTTAAAATCACGAATGATTTACTTCTAGCTTCTGACCAAGGCTGTATCTCAATACTAGTTCTACTCGATCTTGTGCTGCGTTCGATACTATAGATCATAAAATACTCTTAGATCAACTTCAAAATTACACTGGTGTTCAGGGAAAGGTACTTACTTATCAGACCGCTACCATTTTGTCTGTCTAAATGGGGAAAAATAAAGATAACGTCAGTAGACTATGGGGTGCCGCAAGGATTTGTGTTAGGCCCTCTGCTATTCTCAATATATATGCTGCCACTTGGTAATATTATAAGAAAACTTGGAATTAATTTCCACTGTTATGCTGATGACACTCAATTATATATTCCTGTCACGTTATCCACTACAGTAAAAGACCTGGGTGTTATATTAGACCGCAACTTGTCTTTCGAAAATCATATTTCATGTTTCAAGAACGGCATTTTTCCACCATAGAAACATTGCTAAGCTACGTAACATGCTATCTATTTCTGATGCAGAAAAGTTAGTTCATGCATTCATGACCTCGAGACTAGATTACTGTAATGCTTTATTAGCTGGTTGTCCTGCATCCTCAATAAACAAGTGTTACGTCCAAGGACGTATTTGCTTAGTTTTTTTCCCCCTCCCCTCCTGTTTCTCTTTCTCTCCATGTCTCCGCAAGCAGGAAATGATGGCTGCCACCTGATTCCAATTAGTGATTGTGTGTCTGTGTGTGTGTGTGTGTGTGTGTGTGTGTGTGTGTGTGTGTGTGTGTGTGTGTGTGTGTGTGTGTGTGTGGGTGTGGTGTGTGTGGGTGTGGGTGTGGGTGTGGGTGTGTGGGTGGGGAGCTGCTCTGTGAGGATTCGCTTCTCTGTGAGGATTCGCTTCTCTGTGAGGATTCGCTTCTCTGTGAGGATTCGCTTCTCAAACCCTACCAGCTTTACTGGTTTCGTTCTTTTTCTTTGTTTACTTTAAAGGACAACCATTGTTGCTTGAGTTCTTATTGTGTTAAAGTTATTGTGGTAACTGGCACCTACAAGTAAACTCTTTGTTTTGTAAGTCATTATCTGTTAGTGTTTACTGTTCTTATGATCTTTTATTTATCGTGTTTGGATTGTTAATCATTTGGGGGAAGGGATTAGTAGAGAGGTGGGTGCCATTTTCTTTATATTTTGTTTTCTCCTGTTTAAGTTAGTTAGGGAGTCAGTGTACTTCTGCTGTACTTAGTTTTCTTTACTTTTGAAGCTTAGTTACTTTTCTCCTGACTAGTTAGAGGTTTTATGTTTGTTGTTTTGGCCTTGCCCCCTCTTGAAGCTTCAATCCTCCCCTGTCTGGAAATAAAGGTCCTTGTTCTTTTTTTCCCCACAAGTTGTTTTGAGGTCTTTTTGTTGTGAAGAAGCTCTGGGGTTGGGAACTGAACCTTGCTGCCTCCACACATCACACCAACATAGATTCTGTTATAAGTCCTTTTAACCCTAGACTACATAGGGGCGTAACAACAAGCTACAGTTAGTCCAAAACGCAGCTGCTAGAGTTCTTACTAGGTCAAGAAAATATGAACATATAACACCAATTTTATCATCTCTACACTGGTTACCTATTAAGTTCCGTATCAATTACAAAGTATTGCTACTGACCTATAAAGCCCTAAATGGTTTAGCTCCAGTGTATTTAACAGATCTTCTATCACCCTACAATCCATTGCGCTCTTTAAGATCACTAAACTCGAGGCTTCTGGTCGTTCCTAGGATATCTAAGTCCACTAAAGGAGGGAGGGCATTTTCACATTTAGCTCCTAAACTCTGGAATAGTCTTCCTGATATTGTTTGAGGTTCAGACTCGCTGTCCCAGTTTTGAACTAGATTAAAGACGCATCTCTTTAGCCAAGCATTCACATTATAATGACCTTTTATACTACAGTTAAATCGGATCAAAAGCATTAATATTCTGAACAGCAGCTATGCTAATTATTTCCCATCTGCTTTTCTGTTATTATCTCGGGACACTAGTCCCGAGGTAAATAGTTCGTCAGCTCCAGTTTGTATCCAGCCTCTCATGGAGACTTCAGATGCCCCAACACCTGTGATGAGACGACTCAACGCCTGTGAAGAGACGACTCTACGCCAGCGCTGTTATGGCCTAAAATAATATATGATTGATTAACTTTTTCTAACATTTTTCAATGTACATTTATGAAATGCACTTTCTGTAAAGCTGCTTTGAAACAATGTGTATTGTGAAAAGCGCTATACAAATATATTTGAATTGAATTGAATTAAATTAAAAAGGTTGCTCGTCTTGAAGAAGCTGACAATATTCTCAGAAGGCTTCAGGAGTGAAGAGTGTATGTGCTCTTGGCTCCGAAGCAGAAACATAATGCGATCATGCCAGCGTTCTTCCTGATATACCCACGCAGTGGGGTGGAGTCCGCTATGCAAATTCCGCATGCCCATGGCATTGGCTCTGCCATTGGGCGCTTTCTAGATCTCGAAGTTGATAGGCTTCTAAGCAAAACCCCCCATTCATCAGTCACTGACGTTACTCGGAGTGACTGAACGAAAGGGAACAGTTGTTTCCACCATACATTTCATCAAAAGCAGAGGGCTAAACAGTCGCCAGTTCAAAGAGTTACTGAGTGATCTTGAGTCTGAGTACGGAGATCTGGTTTACCATTGTGAGGTGCGATGGCTGAGTTGCGCAGATATGCTAGCACGGTTTTATAAACTGAGGGAAGAAGTTAAACATTTCATGGAGATTAAGGGAAAACCTGTTGTGGAACTCAGTGATGGCAAGTGGCTGTGTGATTTGTCCTTTATGGTGGACATAACCAAGTACCTGTCAGAGCTGAACGTCAAGCTCCAAGGTCCGAACCAGCTTCTCAGCTCTCTGCTTTCAAACGTGAAATCATTCAAAGGAAAATTAAAGCTGTGGCAATTGCAACTGCAAAAAAGGGAAACACTGTGCGTTTTCCTACTCTGCAAGAACAAAAACCTGCTATGACAGCTGAATATGCTGGTGAGTGTGCAAAACTGCTTCAGGCATTCAGGCAAAACTGCTTCATGCTACACTGTTTAATGTGGAGCCATCTGATGTACCTGACAACCTACAACACAAAATAATTGAGCTGCAAAGCAACGATGAGCTCAAAGCTAAGTACAATAACCTCTCTCTGCTTGAGTTCTATAAACTGTATGTACGTTCTGAGGACTTTCCAATTCTGAGGAGACAAGCACTGAAATTTGCATCTCTGTTTGGGACAACCTACTGCTGTGAGAAGTTCTTTTCAAAACTGACTCTTGCAAAGACTCGATTCCGCTCAAGACTGACTCACCCAAACTTGGAAAACCAGCTGCGAGTAACATCATCATCATAACTACCATCTGACATCAGATGCCTTGCCAAAGAGAAGCAGTCCAACCATCTCATTAGAGAGGTTAGTGATATATGTTCAATAATTTAGTATGGCCCTTAAAGGATGTTACAAAAATGTAAATGGCCCTTGATAGGAAAAAGGTTCCCCAGCCCTGCATTATACAGAAGTCTGTGTGGTCAAAGCATTTATTTTAGTTGAACATTTTCAAGAAAGGTAGGGCTTGACTATTAATTATATAACGAATGCAGATAAGGTTACTATTGCTAACCTATCAGTCAGTCACGTTGTTCGATGTGATGTCAGAACTGAGCTGACAAATTGGGATCCTTACCAAAACGGCACTACTGCTTCCCCATCCAGCATTCCACATAAGCCATCTGATCCCCCCGCACCTGCTAGGGCAGAAGATGGCACAGGGCTTTACGCAGAGAAGGTTGATCACTGCTGTTCCTTCTGACCCATACAGTGAGATTATTGGATGACACTGGGATAGATTACCTATGGAAGGGATGCTACAGAGACCACATCTAGCCTGTAGGGAGGTATTATGCGGGAATTACACATTTGGACTGACCATTATGGCAAGGCTACACATGGAAGGGCTCTGGGGTAGATTCAGGAGTGAGCAGGTCCCCAGCGTTCAATGGCTACTTGTGGAGAATATACAGGAGAACACAGGCTCTACACAGAGGTGATAAAACCTTACAAATGTGTCCCAGCCCGCAGATCTACAGATGTATGTTAGCGAGGTGCCGTGCGCCTCACAGGGGGCACAGTATGCCATGATCTTGAACATGGTATGCCAAGACTATGGCATCCACTAACCAGTGGCCCAACCTCTGCTTGGAGACAGACTTTCCCTTCTGATGTCCTCCATAACAGGCAAAGAGCTGTTTTGAGATCCTGAAGCTCTGCGTTCAGTCCACATACAGGCACAAAGCGAGGACAGGACAGGGCAGAGCAAGGGATGGGTCTGTCTCCTCCAGGGGCAGCTCTTGTAAGGTCCCTGAAGGGAGTGGTGGGAACTCTGGGTACATATCCAAGCCGGGTCTCAGGATTATGGTAGAGTTGGCCTTCCCGAATTCTAGGCATGATTTGTTGACTGAAAATGCTTGCAGTTCTCCTACCCTCTTGTCAGAAGCCAGTGCATCGCTGTCTTAAGGATTATAAGCTCCACTGACTGCAGGAGTATTCAGCCTAATCGCACCCCTGAGGAACCTGTTGACCAGATTGTGCTTTCCAACAGGAGCTAGCTTGTTCATGAGACGTGATGTTAGGTTGACTGAGTCCAACTCCATACCGAGAAAAGAGATCCTCTGCACGGCGGAGAGTTTGCTCTTTTCCTAGTTGACCTGAAGACCTAGATGGCTGAGGTGCCTGAGCGCCATGCCCCTGTGTTCACACAACTGCTCTCGCGAGAGGGCCAGGGCCGCCTCCACGATCTTCGTGAAGACACGAGGCGACAGGGACAGCCCAAAGGGGAGGACTTTGTACTGATATGCCCGACCCTCAAGTGCAAAGCGTAGGAAAGGTCTGTGTCAAGGGAGAATCAAGACATGAAAGCATGAAAGCATCCTTCAGGTCGATTGCTGCAAACCAATTCATTTCTGCATCAACGTCTTGAATGGAGCTTTTGAAGGGCCTGATTCAAATGCGCAGATCCAAGATCGGTCGCAACCCACCACCTTTCTTGGGTACAATGAAGTAGGGGCTGGAGGGACCGGTTCTATCACGTCCTTCGCCAATAGGACTGTGATTTCTGCCCATCGTTGTCCAGCAATGAGGTGTACTGAATTCCCCTGAACTTGGGGGAATTCTGGGCGAACTGAATCGCATAGCCAAATCTTAGGCCCCAATGAGCCAGCAAGATGGTCTGGGAAGTGCCATCCAAGCCTTCAGAGACCATACAAGTGGCGTCAGAGGGTCCACAGACGTATTCCAAAATGTTTGAGTGTGTGGGGCAACACTTACCTGGCTCCACAGTTGGGTAGGGGGTGCGTGAGAAGGCATTACGTCCTTGGGTCGCAATAGGAGAGGGGGATGAGAGTGGCAAGGGATTGCTTCACACACTGCCATCCACGCTCTCTTGAGATCTAGAGATAGAGGAAACTGCCCTTTTTTTGAAGTTTTGAAAACTGATCAAAGGATTTTCCAACTGGCCCTCCTCAGGGCCACTGGTGGATGCCCATGTCAACGAGCAGGCTGGGGCGCTGCAGCTGGAGGCGGGGCGGAGACAGCATCAAGCCACCAGGGCAAGATGTGCTTGATAGCCTCTGTTTGCTTTTGTGCAGCCGAGAACTGCTTGGCAACGTTCTTTACTGCATTGCTGAAAAAGACAGCCTGGAAGATCGGGGAGTCAAGAAATCTGTATTTCAAATAAATTTGCGAACTTTAAAGTCACCAAAAAAAAAAAAAAGACAACTGCATTGTTTAGACTTGAATCCATTGTAATAAAAAAATTAATAACCCCCCCACACGCTTTCAACGGGGTTGTGTATACAACAGTGCAACCCGAGCAGGCTCTGGTGAGACTCAAGAAGTACAGACTCTGCTGGAAAAAGGGGCTATAATACGGGTTCCCCCGCCCGCCAGGGAGTCAGGCTATTACAGCCGTACTTCGTAGTGCCAAAGAAGGATGGAGGGCTGCGCCCAATTTTAGATCTACGCGTCTCGAACCTCTCAGTAGCAAGACTGAAGTTCAAGATGCATACTCTCAAGCAGATTGTGTCTCAGATCAGGTCCGAGGACTGGTCTGTCACAATAGATCTAAAAGATCCGATTTCACATCTCCATCCTTCCGCAGCACAGGAAGTACCTGAGGTTCGCTTGTGGGGGAGAAGCGTTCCAATTCGGGTACTCCCTTTCGGTAGAGCTCTCTCGCCTCTCACGTTCACACGGTGTGTGGACGCTGCGCGGCCCTGTTGCGTACGGGTTCTCTATTACATCGACGAATGGCTGATCCTTGCATAGTCAGCTCGTCAGGTGGCACAGCATCGAGGTGTTGTGCTCGCCCACATAAACAACTTCGCAGAGAACCTCATAACTGGGCATCAGCTGGGACTCGGTTGCGATGCGGGCATGCCTTTCGGAGCCTTGCAGAGCATCGATCCTCTCAGCTGTCAATGTGGGGAAGCTAGACCGGCCACACAATGCCAAGCAGTATCAAAACTGCTCGGTCTCATGGACAGCACCATCCAATGCTATCCCACATGGCCTGTCGCACATGAGGCCATTACAGTGGTGGCTCAAAACCAAGGGTTTTTCCCTAAGGGGAAATCCGTTACGGGTAATCACGGTTTCGCGGCAGTGTGTCCGCACCCTGGTTATGTGGAAGGGTCCATGGTTTCTGGCCCAAGGCCCGTCACTGGGGGCGCTGTGTCAGCGGGTGTCTGAACACAGTCGCCTCCCTCACGGGCTGGGTGGGGGGGTGACCATGTGTGGTCACTCAGCCCAGGGCCAGTGGCAGGACCATCATCTCTCATGGCATGTAATCTGTCTGGAGATGCTGGCGGTGTTTCGTGGGCTGCCACACATAAGAGGCCGTCATGTGTTGGTCCGCACGGACAACACAACGGTGGTCCCTTATATCGACCGACAGGGGGGTCTGGGGTCTCGCAGCTTTTACAAGCTGGCTCGCCTCATTCTCCTCTGGTCCCTGGGGAAATTGTTATCACGGAGAACAATTTTCATCCCAGGGCGGTTGAATCAAGAAGCAGACATCCGGTCAAGGCAGCGGCCGAGGCCCGGGGGATGGAGCATCCACACCAAGATGGCGTAGCTCCTTTGGGAGAACTTCGGCAGAGCTCGGGTGGATCTGTGGTTCTCCCTCACGCATCCAGCTTCTCTCGGACTGGATGCCATGGTACTGGAGTGGCCGAGGCTTCCCCTGTACGTTTTTCCCCCAATCGCTCTGATTCCGGGAGTTCTGGCGAGAGTGCGCTAGGACAGGGTCCTTCTACCTCTAGTAGCTCCGTACACAGTAATATGTGGCTGAGTCTGAAGGCTTTGTCTGTAAAATTGTCAGATTAAAATGATCATCTCCTATGATAACATTAAAACGATTAATTTTCTTAAAGTCCTTATTCCAACTGGGTTGTTGATTTAAATATAAAGACACAATTTGTAAGTATTTTCCATCATCCGTCTGTTTAAACCATGCTCTTGTTGATTGCAGAAACTTTGAAGAGGTGCAAGTAAGATTCACATCCTCTCCAGCCCCAACTACTTTTACATCTTCCTGAACAACATCCACATTATTAAAGGACTCATCAGAGGAGCAGACTGCAAAATGAAGCACACAATAGTAACCTTTATATGTTGAAAGTGTTAATAAATAGGTGACTTTTTAATGTTTGAAAAGAAATGTAAGGAATATTTACATATTGTCGAGGAAAGCAAAAGAATGAAGTAATATCTCATGATCAGTCGTCTTCCAAAATTATCCTCCGGCTTTGAAATCCCCTGAAAAAGTGAACGAATGAGCACACTATCACACACGCTACTGAATAAAGGTAGATCACGAGACTGTGTCTTTACCATGTGTCCATTCAGCATCGGTCTCTGCTTCAGTCAACTTAGGCACATGTGAACTTTCACCTTAGCTTTTCTGCTTTCACACCCCTGGCCAAATCAAAATGTTTAAAAATAAGTCTAACATAACTTTTTCCATTGCTCCAAAAAAAAAAAAAAAAAAATCACTCTCGGGGATTACAAAGTTAAACTTGATGTTTTGAATCAGGTTTAACTTTGATGATCCCTTTTGAACATTCTGTTGACTAAAAATAACTGTGCAACAACATCTCATTAGAGCATTAGTATATTGATTAATATCAGCTAACTCTTTATTGTGATGGTCCTCCAACAGACATTCTACTGACTTTAAGTAACTTTGCAATTACATGTCAACTTATTGTAACCCTTACATTGTAACCCTAACTCTACCAGTCTACCAATAACTGTAACTGTAATAACTGTAATAGTTGGTAGACGTGCAACATTACTTAGGGCCTATAGTCAACAGAATGTTAAAGGGACCATCAAAATAAAGTGCAACAAACTATTTTGGATTTATGATATGCATAATATATATATATATATATATATATATATATATATATATATATATATATATATATTGTAAAGTCCCCACATTTCACAAAAACAAACATGTGTGTGTGTGTGTGTGTATATATATATATATATATATACGCACACACACACACACACACACACACACACACACACACACACACACACACACACACACACACACACACACACACACACATGTTGTGTTTCCATGTTTTATGGGGACATTCCATAGGCGTAATGCATTTTATACTGTACAAACCGTATTTTCTATCCCCCTACACTGCCCCTGCCCCTAAACCTACCCATCACAGGAGACATGCTGCATTTTTACTTTTTCAAAAAACATCACTTAGTGTGATTTATAAGATGTTTTCCTCATGGGGACCAAAAAAATGTCCCCACAAGGACAAAAATTTGGATATTGCCATCTTTGTGGGGACATTTTGTCCCCATACCGTAGGGATTACCAGTCCACACACACACACACACACACACACACACACACACACGAGAGGCCAAACAAAACAGCTGCATTTAACTTATATAGACTGTAAATGGACATAGTGTGCGTGATCTCACGCGTAAGTCTTTTGAAGAGCATTTTTGAATCCCAAATTCTGCAGATTTTGGCAGTGTGTCACAGCACGTCACTCCCGGATAGTAGTGACAGCAGTGGCAATCCACCTGTTGCTCCATTGGCCACGCCATTAAATATGCAGAACTTTAAGGCTTAATATAATTTAAATGGGTGTTATAACAAAAAAATCAGCCCCTCACAGTCAATTTTGCAGAAGGGCAAAATTAGCTATTAGACCAAAACCAACTTTTGTACCAGGCTGTAAACATATATTTTCTGTTATACTTTTTTTTCTAAGCATTTTAATATGGATTTTAAAATGGGAGATATGGAATTAAACAATCTACTCCAGGAGTGGATGGGATTAGTTACAGTATGATGAAGCATTTTAGTGAAACATCTATGGAAGTGATTTTAACATTTTATAATAGAATATGGATAGAGGGTATAATTCCTCAAAGTTGGAAGGAAGCATTAATTATACCTATTAAAAAGCCTGGGAAAGATCCAAGTAATCCTATAAATTATCGTCCAATAGCTTTAACTTCTCATTTATGTAAGGTAATGGAGAGAATGATAGCTGATTGATTTACTTATCATTTGGAAAAAATGAATTGTTTTTTTTCTTATCAAAGTGGGTTTAGGTGTGGTAGAGGGACTATGGATCCAATAGTATCTTTAGAGGATGAAATAAGAAAGGCATTTATAAATAAGGAAAGTGTCTTTGCTGTTTTCTTTGATATAGAAAAGGCTTATGATATGTTGTGGAAAGAGGGGTTATTAATAAAGTTGCAGAAAATGAGTATAAAAGGAAGAATGTATAATTGGATAAAAGAGTTTTTAATTGGAAGAAGTATTCGAGTAAAGGTGGGTGGAGCTATATCATTAAGTGGAGCAATTGAAAATGGTACACCTTAGGGCAGTGTAATAAGTCCACTTTTATTTATTATCATGATTAACGATGTTTTCTCAAGGATTGATAGAAGTATGGGGAAATCATTGTTTGCTGATGATGGGGCTATCTGGTTTAGAGGAAAGAATATAGATTATAACACAAAGAGCAAGGTGCGCTAAATGAAGTTGAAAAGTGGTCAGGGGAAAATGGTTTTAAGTTTTCAGTGGAAAAGACAAAAATAATAATTTTTACTGAAATGAGGAGGAATGTGGATGTTAAGTTAAAATTATACAAAAAAGAATTAGAGCGTGTACGTATAGTACGATTTCTAGGAGTTTGGTTTGATAGTAGATTAACTTGGAGAGAGCATATTGAAAAAATGGTGGGAAGATGTAAGTGTGTAGTGAATGTAATGAGATGTATTTCAGGTCAGGAATGGGGAGCAGATAGATTGGCTTTAAAAACTATATATATATCTATGATAAGATCTATAATTTATTATGGTTGTATTGTATATGGTTCTGCAAATAAATCTCATTTAATTAAATTAGAGAGAATTCAGTTTCAAGCACTAATAATTTGCTGCGGAGCATATCTAACTTCTCCAGTTTCGGCTCTTCAGGTAGAGATGGGTGAAATGCCTTTGCAGATAAGAAGACAGCAATTAATGGCATCTTATTGGGCAAATTTAAAAGGTCAGAGTGAGGATCACCCAACAAGGAAAGTAATGAGTCCTAGTTGGGAATATGAGAAGAGAGATAGCTTTGGATGGAGTGTGAGGAAATTGGTTAGTGATATGAGATTGGAGGAGGTTGGATATGCTCCAATAATTCCTTTATCTCCAGTACCATTATGGGTCATGCCCCAACCAGAAGTAGATTTAAGTTTATTAGAAAAAAGGCAAAAGGAGGGTTCATATGAAACAGAAGTATATAATGTAAGGGAGTATATTGGGTCAAGATATGGGGAGTATATGCACATTTTTACAGATGCTTCAAAAGATTCAAAAACTGGTCATGTGGGTTCTGCATTCGTTATTCCAAAGGTTAAAGTGTATAAGAGTAAAATGATATCAGATTGTTTATCGGTGTATACTGGAGAGATGTTTGCATTAATTATGGCAATAAGGTGGATTAGGGAAGTTAAAATATCCAAGGCAGTAATATGTTCAGATTGTAGTTCAGCTCTAATAAGTTTGAAGGAGATGAAGTCAGAAACAAGACAAGATATGGTAATAGAGATAGTTCAAGAATTATATTCAATTAAACAAGCTAATTTGGAGGTACAGTTTTTGTGGGTTCCAGCTCACATTGGGTTGAGAGGTAACGATGAGGCGGATGCATTAGCAAAAAAGGCAATAGAACGAGAAATAGTAGATATACAGATTTTATTTAGCAGGTCAGAAATTAAATCAATTATTAAAAACCAAATTTTGAAATTATGGCAGCAGTATTGGGACAATGAACTAAATGACTGTATTAGACTGTATTAGACATATGCATCAAATACAGTCAACAGTGGGTAAGGGAAGAATATCAGGTAGGAGAAGGAATGAAGAGAATATGATTACAAGACTGAGATTGGGACATACAAGATTGAATGGTACATTGCACTTAATAAGTAAGCATCCAACAGGTTTATGTGAGGTTAGTGAAACAGTTGAACATGTAATAATGCACTGTAGGAGATATAAGGTTGAAAGGAAAGAGTTGAAGGAGAAATTAAATAAAATAGGAGTAAAGTTGAGTATTCAAAATGTATTAAAATCAGATAGGAGTATAATACATTTATTGGTAGATTATTTTTTAAGTACTTTTATTTTATTTATTTATTTTCTATTTATTTTATTTTTTTCCTGTCATGGGGGCTGAGAGTGGACGGAGGAGCTGAACACGCAGCGCCGGATGAAGTTCGATGATGTCTCTATGCGGGTAAATAAGAGGAATTTATGTTGGGTATAGGATGTGTCACTGGTCCATTTCAGATATAGGTGGCGGTAATGCACATATTTGTTTGCGATCCGCCGTAAAATAATAATAAGAAGAAGAAGAAGAGATATGGGAGGCCACACATAACGGGACACAACAATGTTCTGCAGAACTACTGTCTTCACGCCGTTGATATTTAAACTTTCTGGAAGCCATTAGTAATGGCTTAACTACATAATACTATACTATAATATAATATATATAATATAATAATACTTAAATTATAAATCGCCGTCAAATTAATTTTATGAATGACTTTTGCCTGTAGTACACTTCGCTGTAGAATGCACTATGCGGAAGTAAAGACGCGGTCTGAGATTCTACCGGAAATACGTAAGCAGAGTTCGTGCATAGAGTGCATTGACTCCCTTTTGGAGCCTGTCTCTAGCGGCCAGTCAATGAATTGCAGTTTAAGTCACTCGCGTTTGCTTCAAGAGACCGGAAGGAAGTGGTGTAATGTAACGAAGTAATAATATATACTTTATGCATACTTTCACTCCGATACATTTCCCAAAAGCATTTTTGTTACTTACTACAAAATAAATTCGGAAGACTGCAAGCAAGCATGTGCAATCAAGTGCTAGCACAAGCGCAGGGGGTGTGTCCGTTGCCATAGCGGCTGAGCCACACTCGAGCAGGACACTGCAAAAACAGATTAAAACATAGACAACAAAACGGTATGTTATACACTACAGTACATGTTTTCCTATCACTATAAAGCAATTAATTTGTGACTAGATGCTGTATTAATGACTTTATTACCTTATTCTGTACAAGGTATATTGTGATGTAAGAAACACCAGCGATTTTTTTGAGACTTTAGTTTAGATCATTGCAGTTTGAAAGAGAAAATACTCATGGCAATGGTGTTGACTTATGAATGTGCACATGGTTTGTCTTAAAGCGTATTTCAAAAACACCACATAAACAACAATAAAAACTTTATTTTCACCACAGGATGACTTTAAATTGCATCCAGTTTATTAGCAACACAGCACATGAGTGTGATCCCTGCTGAGCCTAGGCTGTTTTCTAGTTGGTTTAAGCTGGAAGTAGCTTGTTTTAGCTGGTTTAAGCTGGCCAAGCTGGTGTTCAGCTGGTTTTAGCTGGTCTTTTAGCTGGTCTCCCAGCTTGACCACTACGAGAAGATAGAACTGTCCATGGCTGCACTTTTTTCACTCCTCCCCAATGTAGCCGCATGTTCTCACCCAAATTTCATGCGAAGGACATCTCAAACGAGCCTAACAAGATGGAGGGAAGGGCATAATAAATTTGACTTATACTCAGCCCAGATCTCATAATGATATAGAACCACTAGTTGGCAGTGGAGACCATGTGTTAAATTTAGCATTCAGCAAGTTACTCTTTAAAGAATTCTTGTTAAAGACTAACTAACTAAATGTAAATGCTAACTAATACTTTGCCAGGGAACTATACCTTATACATGCACCAGGATCCATCATTTGAGTTGAAAGCAATGCAACACATAAACAGGCTATTCAATAAGTAGATGCAAATGAAGCATAGCCTACTACACGCATTTGATTCAAAAGGAAACTGTAAAATGGAACATTTAATAACACAAAGTTCCAAAGTTGCCCCAAAATAACACAGTCTAAAAGAGTCTACAGAGCCTAAAAATATGCATTCATTAAATAAAATCATAAATATAAATGAGCACACAAACACACTTCTTATTGTACAATTATCCTTATCCATACCATGCACTGTATAACAGAAAATGTACTGGGAGCTCATTACCCGGACATCATCCAGTAATTTTACGGACATTTCCTAAAACACAACTCTATGAAATGCAAAATACAGGGAAAACACCTGTAAAAATGTTATTACAGATAACTCTGTTAAATGAATACAGTACATTGTGCCCTAATTTTATACATTCTTTTTAGAGGGTACCTAACAAAATAATTTACCGTAGCTATCTAACAATACACATACAAAGGTAAAATAACAGTTTAACATAAATACATTAAAATATGGCCACCGACAGCTATCATGCAATCCATATTTTGATGACATTGTTAAATACTGTTATTTGAGGTTACACTTTCATAACACTTCATTTGAACACTTTTATACTTGAAATAAAGGACATGGTTCTAACAGACATTATAGATTCAAGTTCAACTTCAGTTTCATTTTAAAGAACAGTTCAAGGGCAAAAAACAAAAAACATGAATAAAATCAATAAACTCATTAAATAGTGTATTAAAGACCAACATTATGTAACCAAATTAAATATATTGACCTCAAATCTGTTGTTATAAGACCACGATGAAAACATTAAACCAGTTAAACACTCGTCTAAACCTCTGGATGTTACGGCTGTGATCTGACCTGAGCATACAGAGACTGATCCTCAGTGACCTTTGATTTGGTCCTTCTAGTGTTCAGAGGTTTCTGACCAAAACTAATGGATGCATAATTCATGCTGTCTTCATTCTAATATCAAGAGAGAAAAGAAACACCAATTATGAGAGGAAAATTACACATGAATATTTTAAATATTAAATAGTATTAAATTGATAAAACAGATATATTGATAAAGATTTAAAAAAGTTCTCAAATGGAAGATAATTGTGTACGTACTTGATTGTCTTGAGGTGCGGGCACTTTGGGAAATTAAGAAACAGTCTTATTATTAAAAATGGCAGTTGTTATTTTACATTTTATAAAATGTTTGCATTACCATAACAAATGAATCTTATTCAGAAAGTCTTACCTTTATTCTGACCCCTGCATAGTTTTATTCCCAGAAAAACAACAAGAGCCAAAAATATGATGTTTGAAATTCCAAGAGCAAGAAGAGTCAGATCCACATCACCACTCACTGAAACACAATTCATTTTATTTTCTTAGATCCGTTTGGTATCATGTACTCCTGTAGGTCTATATGAATCAAATGCTTTTCCAGATAGGAGAAATAGGGCCAAATACCATGTGTCCATTGGTCTCTGCTTCAGTCAACTGAGGCACGTACACTTTCACCTTAACTCACACACCATTTCCACATCAAAATGGCTAGAAATATTTTTAAACAAAACATCTTTTACAAACTAAAGTTGGCCTCTCTGAAAACTTTATTATTAGCTGGTTTATGTCATTTTATTTTTACTGAAGATGCTTTGTGGTTTGACACAGAAACAACCAGGAAATAAGTTTCAAAGAAGCATGCAACCAGAAAACAAACCTTTTAAGAGCCTCATATAAAAGTTAATCTTTTAGTATGCCTACCAATGATAAGCATTCAATGTATTTTAAATTAAATTAATTAAATTAAAAAAATTATAATTAAATTATTTTCTTGAACAATTTTTTTCAATCTAAGCATTAGTTTGTATTGTGTTTTAGGGTTAATAGAAAATGTCTGAAAACTTTACACTTAAAGGTAGAGTAAGCAATTGTTTTATACTGTTTTAAACATTTCTTGTAATGTTTGAAACTCTCTTCACATACTGATAGCAATGGCATCTATGCTAATGTTAGTCTCTCTGTTTATCCCGAGTTTTATGCAGTCAGCCAGATCCGGGCCATATCCAGATCAGATGGTGGACCTGCGCCTATAGGCACAATTGCTGAATGTCGATGCAATAGACATCACATCTCTGAAATGTCTGCAGAGACGTGTCAATTAAACCCCCCCCTGTAAATGCTGCATCGACATTCAACATTCACAGTAACCCCAAAATTCACATTAAACCCAACTTGACTTACCTAACCTAAACCTACCCCTAAATTTAAAACAGTAGGCCTATATATTATACAAAAGTCTCTATGGTCAAAGCATTTATTTTAGTTGTACATTCTCAAGAAAGGTAGGGCTTGATTATGGATTATAATGTAAGAATGCAGATAAGGTTACTATTGTGACCCCATTCCCTGATGAAGGGAATGGAGACATTACATCAGAACTGACAAATTGTGATCTCGCCTGAGAGCCCACTCATCTTCAGTTGTAAACTAAATGAGCCAATGCACATTGGTGTGCAAGATTTGCATAATGCGCCCACCCTACAAAGTGGGTATATAAGAAAGTGCACTTCCTTATATAGCCGAGACCATGTGTCCCAGCCATTCATCGGTGGTACAGCAATTGTGACGACGGGATGTAACATCTCAGTTCCCTCCTTCAAGGAAAGGGGTTAACAGAAGTAACCTATCAGTCAGTCACGTTCGATGAAGCTGAGCTGACAAATTGGGATCCTTACCAAAACGGCACTACTGCTTCCTCATCCAGCAATCCACATGAGCCATCTGATCCCACCGCACCTGTTAGGGCAGAAGATGGCACAGGGCTTTACGCAGAGTAGGTTGATCACTGCTGTTCCTTCTGACCTATACAGTGAGATTATTGGATGACACGGATAGATTACCTATGGAAGGGACGCTATGGAGACCACATCTAGCCTGTAGGGAGGTATTATGCGGGAATTACACTTATGGACTGACCATTATGGCAAGGCTACACATGGAAGGGCTCTGGGGTAGATTCAGCATTGAGCAGGTCCCCAGCGTTCAATGGCTACTTGTGGAGAATATACAGGAGAACACAGGCTCTACACAGAGGTGTTAAAACCTTGCAAATGTGTCCCAGCTCGCAGATCTACAGTTGTCTGTTAGCGAGGTGCCGTGCGCCTCACAGGGGGCACAGTATGCCATGATCTTGAACATCGTACGCCAAGACTATGGCATCCACTAACCAGTGGCCCAACCTCTGCTTGGAGACAGCCTTTCCCTTCTGTTGCCCTCCATAACAGGCAAAGAGCTGTTCTGAGGTCCTGAAGCTCTGCGTTCAGTCCACATACAGGCGCAAAGCAAGGACAGGACAGAGCAGAGCAAGGGTTGGGTCTGTCTTCTCCAGGGGCAGCTCTTGTAAGGTCCTTGAAGGGAGTGCTGGGAACTGTGGGTACATATCCAGGCCGGGTCTCAGGATTATGTTAGAGTTGGCCTTCCCGAATTCTAGGCATGATTTGTTGACTGAAAATGCTTGCAGTTCCCCTACCCTCTTGACAGAAGCCAGTACCTTGCTGTTTTAAGGGACGGGATTATAAGCTCCACTGACTGCAGGAGTATTCAGCCTTCTCGCACCCCTGAGGAACCTGATGACCAGATTGTGCTTTCCAACAGGAGCTAGCTTGTTCGTGAGACGTGATGTTAGGTTGACTGAGTCCAACTCCATACCAAGAAAAGAGATCCGCTACACTGCGGAGAGTTTGCTCTTTTCTGAGTTGACCTGAAGCCCTAGATGGCTGAGGTGCCTGAGAGCCATGCCCCTGTGTTCACACAATTGCTCTTGCGAGAGGCCCAGGGCCACCTCCATGACTTTCGTGAAGACACAAGGCTACAGGGACAGCCCAAAGGGGAGGACTTTGTACTGATATGCCCGACCCTCAAGTGCAAAGCGTAGGAACGGTCTGTGTCAAGGGAAAATCGAGACATGAAAGCATCCTTCAGGTCGATTGTTACAAACCAATTCATTTCTGCATCAATTTTTTGAATGGGAGCTTGTGAAGGCCCTGATTCAAAATGCGCAGATCCAAGATCGGTCGCAACCAACCACCTTTCTTGGGTACAATGAAGTAGGGGCTGTTAAACCCTGCCTTCATATCGGCTGGAGGGACCGGTTCTATCACGTCCTTTGCCAGTAGGATTGTGATTTCTGCCCATCGTTGTCCAGCACTGAGGTATACTGAATTCCCCTGAACTTGGGGGAATGCTGGGCGAACTGAATCACATAGCCAAATCTTAGGTCCCAATGAGCCAGCGAGATGGTATGGGAAGTGCTACCCAAGCCTTCAGAGACCATACAAGTGGGGACCAAGGGATCACAGATGTACCCGCAGTGGGGCAGCGAGTTGGAGTACAGGGATCCAACCCTGAAGGCACAGCGTCCCAACGTGCGTCCAAAATGTTTGAGTGTTTGGTGCAACACTTACCTGGCTCCACAGTTGGGTAGGGGGTGCGTGAGAAGGCATTACGTCCTTGGGTTGCACAACTCTGACCGCTGGCAATAGGAGAGGGGGGTGAGAGTGGCAAGGGATTGCTTTACACACTGCCATCCATGCTTTCTTGAGATCCAGAGATAGAGGAAACTGCCCTTTTTTTGAAGTTTTGAAAACTGAACAAAGGATTTTCCAACCAGCACTCCTCTGGGCCATCTACCGAAAAGCTGGTTCCTCCATCACTGGGCCACATACTCTTGGCTAGTCTGGGATGGACTGCACCGTTTTCTGCTTGCTACTGAGGCTTTTCAGAAGCAGAGGTGGAAGCCACTGGTAGGTGCCCGTGGCAACGAGCAGGCTGGGGCGCTACAGCTAGAGGCAGGGTGGAGACAGCAGCAGGCGGCCAGGGCAAGATGTGCTTGATAGCGTCTGTTTGCTTTTGTGCAGCCAAGAACTGCTAGGCAAAGTTCTTTACTGCATTACTGAAAATGCCAGCCTGGAAGATCAGGGAGTCAAGAAATCTGTATATTAAATACATTTGCGAACTTTAAAATCACCAACAAAAATAATGACAACTGCATTGTTTAGACTTGAATCCATTGTAAATAAAAATAAAAAAAACCTACAAAGCACTTATTCATGGTTATATGAAGTGAATATTGGTTTAACAAATTCATGCAGAACTGTTTAGTCTAATTACGTACATAAATGATGTACATAATTAATTAAATTATGCAAAGACATATCTGAAAGACTACACCCACCAGGTACAAATCAAAAGGATGAACTTTTGTCATGACTTGTTTATACGCTAATGACGTCTGCACAATATCAGGAGTAAATGAGTAAATACACAGAAACAAATGATACAAAATTTGGAGGTTGCAGTTATTTGCAGTTATTTTCCACATCTAAGGTGAAAAGACAAGCGATTCGTCCATGGAGAATATGGTTAACACAAAGAACACACAAAAGCTGCATCCCAATTCAGAGGCTGCATCCTCCGAAGGCTGCATTCAGTGGCTGAATGCAGGGCCGTAGCTAGAGGATTTGGGGCCCCCTGAAAAAAATATTGATGTGGGCCCCCCACCCAAATCATATACTGTACAATATATGAGAATGGAGGCCCACATGTAACCTAATAGGGGTTTATTACAAAATAACAAAACAGATAAATGTAAATAAAGATTTTTACTTAACACCAGCAAAAGCAAAATACACATTATAAAATGTGGTGGTGTTGTAAACTCTTTATTTTAAAAGGTAAATGTTTATATACATTTTTACAACTAATAAAAACTTAACAAAAACCAAGACATTTTTAAATATTAATAAATTCAAAAAGTAAACAAATAAATTGTCAAGAATGCAGTCAAATGTAAAGACTTTTGTCTTTTTTATAAGAATTACTTGTCTTATTTCAATAAAGACACTATGTAACTGTGTAATATATTATTAAATAAAGCTAATGAATGTATCCATCCAAGAGCAGTGTGTTGTATTCGTGTTTTCTTGACTGTAGCCTAATAAAATAAATCAACAGCCAGTAGGTGCATAATGCTTGTGACATGCGACATTTTTTCTGTGTGTTATACAACAAACTCTATTTACAATAGCGTAAAAGACGGGATTTTGACCACGTAATCATTTAATCAATTTGACGGCGTGTGCGTGCGGTGCCGTAATGACAGTAGGCGGCAGGCGGTAGTTTTCCTACGAAAGTAAATCTGACAGCAAAATAACAATTCACTAAGTTACTAACCTGTCTTAAAGAACGTATTGATTGGCTGGGATACAGCAACTCTCCTGGCCTCCCTCTCGTTCTTTTCAAGGCGTTTCTGGTACCCTGATTTATATTTTCTTTTCCCTGACATTTTCAGCCTGTCTGTCAGTCTCCTGTTCTTTCAACAAGTTCATCGTTAACTTCAGCTGCCGCCTTAACTCCGATTGGTTCTGTTCACGAGCTGGGGTGGGACTTACAATTTGATTGGGTCAAATGATCTAATGTTCGTCACTGACTGATTTAATTCATAAACACTAAACCGGACTGAACCATTTGTATGGAGAGGAGAGGAGCAGATATTTGAAAAACTTCTTTAACCTCTTTGCATGGTTTTGTGGTTTTCATTAAAATCTCAGGCATACATCTAATAAAAATATTATAATTATACACAGAACAGGGGACTATATAGTATAACTTCTGGATTTTGTGGGGCCCCTTGGGCAGTGGGGGCCCCTATAATCGTCACCAGCTTTCACCCCACTAGCGACGGCCCTGGCTGAATGCATCCCAGCGGTGTGATGAAGGCTGTCCCAAATCGAAAGCTCCTTTGAATGGGGCCTACAAATGGTTCCTCCTTTACCTGGGCCATGAAGGATAGAACGAGTGGTTCCTTCGCAGCCAAGCTTAGTGATGGGGACGTGCGACGGTCTTGTAGTTCGTTTATAGCCTACGTTTAGTTTTTGACTTCTGACAATTGTATTTACGCTTCAAAATTAATAAAAGTTGTGTTCATTTGTGAAGATTTTGTAATCAATGAGAAAATCTTGACTGCAATAAATGGGAGCTCTAGCGTAGTTCTACCTGGAAGACTCCAATGTTACGTTATTCACTAATTATCTAGCTATCCAATAATTCCTCATCTTCTGTAGTATATAAGTTCTGTTCCCACCCATTATTACGTTCACAGATACTGACGCCGGTGTTCACTCCCATCCTCCCCACCACCATCAGGTCGGTCCCTGTCCATACATCAGGGTATAGGCTCCGCTCCTGCCTTCATCTTCAGGCAGGAACTGCAAGCATCCGTTACCCACACATCCGACTATGGACGGGGCCTATGCCAAAGAACTGTAAAATTTCATCTGATACTCATTGTAAACAACTGTAATTAAATTGAATTCAAATGTCATTCTCACCTCCTGAGTCTTTCGGGTAGAACAAATTATCTGGGTTGCGTTTCCCAACCAACCAAATGACTATGAAAAACGGAATAATCCAAGGCTGCGGTTCCCAAAAGCATTCTGTGCCTATCGTAGAGACCTTTTGGTGCAATTGGTTTCCCATAAACTTGCTTTTGGCTCACAATGCTTTTGGGAGCACTGAATGCACCGCCCACTGGGTGACATCATCAACCTTGAATCTGATGACGCTGATGGTTCTGGGCTTGATGACAATGCTGTGAGGAAGGATCACATAAGTAGCAGTATTCATCTTTGTGTTTCTCTTTCTGGAAAACCTTGGTTGCTACAAAATAATATGACCTAATGCGAATCAGTAGAAATGCCTTGTGTCATATCAAACTCCGAACTCTATCTCCTAGTTAGATCTGACACTTCTACTTGAGCTCTGAATAAGAATATAAGAAACAACCACGGACGGTCTTAAAAACCCTCTCATGTGTGAAACTAATTTCTTCCATCACAGATTTAAATCTTAAATTGACATTTAAACATAACAGACAAGCACAACCCTCTATTAGACAGAGCGATTACCTGCCTTTAGAGCTTCCATTCTATAGGTCAAGTACATTTTCGTGAAAATAAATCACTTTGTCTGTGTACACTAACTATCTCTCTATAAGATGTGATTGTTGTCATATTTAATATATATAATATGTCTATAGGCCTATGTCTTTTAGATGGAATTAAATAAGTACTTTGGGGGTACTTGTTTGTTACATTTATTTTCATATAAAAGAAACAGAACCTAAATTACATCCAGTTTATTAGCAACACAGCACATGAGCGTGAATCCTGTTAAATCCGGCATTGATCTCGGTGTCTGAACGAGAAGAGAGAAGTGTCCATATCTCACTGCCCTCACTGAAGCCACATGCTCTCACTTAACACAGTGCAAGGGACATCTCAAATGAGCCCAACAAGATGGAGGGAAATTAGCGAGGGAAGTGCATAACATTTTTTGACTTAAACTCAGCCCAGATCTCATAATGATATACAACCAATAGTTGGCAGTGGAGACCATGTGTTAAATTCAGCATTCAGCAAGTTCAGCGACCAAACTAAAGTATCCAGATATAATCCCCACTCTCAATGGAAAAGTGCCTAAGCAACATCGAATGGCAACATCACTCAACCGTGTACCATCACCATCGTGTACACGTGTTCCAAAGTTGCTCAAAAATAATGAAGTCTAACAACATACATTCATTAATTCACAAAAATATAAATGAACACACAAATACATTCCTTATCCTTACTATGCCAACCAAATTAATATACCATATTAATCTAACAATACAGTAAAAGAACAGTTTAACATAAATGCATTCAAATTTGGCCATCTACAGCTATCATGCAATCCATATTTTGATGACATTGTTTGCTTGTTATTTGAGGTAACAAAACACTTTCAAAGCACTTCATTTTAACAATTAAATAACATGCATATGCTTGAAATAAAGGACATGATCCTTACAGTAATTATAGATTCCAATTCAATTTCATTTTTAAATCACATTAAAAACAGCAACAATGCTAATCAAGTGCTTTACAGTTTAAGGGCAAAAAATATTCATAAAACAGACAACAAAAACCATGAAAAAAAATCAATAAACTCAATAAATAGTGTATTAATTACCAAAATTATTTAGCCAAATTAAATATATTGACCTCAAATCTGTTGTTATAAGATCACGATGAAAACATTAAACCAGTTAAACACTCGTCTAAACCTCTGGATGTTACGGCTGTGATCTGACCTGAGCATACAGAGACTGATCCTCAGTGACCTTTGATTTGGTCCTTCTAGTGTTCAGAGGTTTCTGACCAAAACTAATGGATGCATAATTCATGCTGTCTTCATTCTAATATCAAGAGAGAAAAGAAACACCAATTATGAGAGGAAAATTACACATGAATGTTTTAAATATTAAATAATATTAAATTGATAAAACAGATACATTGATAAAAGTTTTAAAAAGTTCTCAAATGGAAGATAATTGTGTACGTACTTGATTGTCTTGAGGTGCGGGCACTTTGGGAAATTAAGAAACAGTCTTATTATAAATGGCAGTTGTTATTTTACATTTTAAAAAATGTTTGCATTACCATAACAAATGAATCTTATTCAGAAAGTCTTACCTTTATTCTGACCCCTGCATAGTTTTATTCCCAGAAAAACAACAAGAGCCAAAAATATGATGTTTGAAATTCCAAGAGCAAGAAGAGTCAGATCCACATCACCACTCACTGAAACACAATTCATTTTATTTTCTTAGATCCGTTTGGTTTCATGTACTCCTGTAGGTCTATATGAATCAAATGCTTTTCCAGATAGGAGAAATATGGCCAAATATTTCAACATTTCAAGCCATACATTTGCATTTCACCTTACCTCTAAAATGGAGTTCAGCTCCTTTTCCAAACAGTATCTCTCCACATGCGGCCACAGCGCAGTAGTAAATCCCAGCATCAGAGTGACTGATGTTGCTCTTGAGGAGATTGTAGATGCAGCTCTGCGTTTGAGACTCACTGCTGTTCTTACACTGACCGTTTGTCTCTCCTTTGGTGTAAAGGACTCCTTGAGAGTCTCCCAAGCTTTGTCTGAACCAGTAGACGCTGTGTTCTCCAGCACAACTCTCACTGAAGATGCTGCACTGCAAATTCACAGAATCCCCTGGATGAAGCGCATCTATCAGAGACTGCTGGAGAGTTGTGTGTGCTACGGCTGCATCTTGACAAAGGGACATAAAAGGGACACTTGATAGAAAATGCAAGTCATCCGACACAATCCCCACAAGGCAAAAATAACAAGCAAGAAAACATACCTCTGACAAGTAATCTAGTGCCCGCACCCATTCCAATTTTCCAATATGATGCGACTACACAGTAATATGTGGCTGAGTCTGAAGGCTTTGTCTTTAAAATGGTCAGATTAAAATGATAATCTCCTTTGATAAGATTAAAACGATTCATTTTCTCAAAGTCCTTATTCCAGTTGGGTTGTTGATTACGATATGAATACACAATTTGTAAAGATTTTCCTTCATCCGTCTGTTTAAACCATGCTGTTGAGTCCAGAAACTCTGAAGAGGTGCAAGTAAGATTCACATCCTCTCCAGCTCCAACTATTTCTACATCTTCTTGAACAACATCCACATTATTAGAGGACTCATCGGAGGAGACTGAAAAATAAAGCACACATTAGATAACTAGATTAGAGTTGAATGTGTTATACAGTGTTAAATAGGTGAGTTGTTTAATATTTAAAAAGCATCAACATTTAGGTATATTTACATATTGTTGAGGAAAACAAAAGAATGAAGTAATATCTCATGATCAGTCGTCTTCTAAAATGATCCTCCGGCTTTGAATTCCTCTGAAAAAGTGAACGAATGAGCACACTATCACACACGCTAAAGATTAAGGGTAGATCACTAGACCATGTGTCAGTCCGTCTCTGCTTCAGTCAACTGAGGCACGTTCTTTTCACCTTAACTTTTCTGCTTAAGTTCTCACACACCCTTGCCACATCAAAATGGCTAGAAAAAATTTAACCCAACCTTCTTTCCATCACTCCAAAAACATCTCTCATTTATTAAGAAATATATTATAGATACTACTGCTTAGTTACCAACATTGAACTCTCTGAAAACGTATGTGTTTTGACAGAAAAAAGCAGGAAATAAGATGTTCAAAGCAGCATATAAACAAAGCTCTTAAGGGCCCCACATTAAAGTGCATGTTTTTGGTAGGCCTACCGATGATAAGCATTCAAGAAATGTTAAAATTAAATTAATTTAATTTAAAATTACAAATTTAATTCAATTAAATTAATGTTTTGAATCAAGTGCTTTGCAGATGGCCATGCTTGATCAAGTTTAACTTGGATTTATGAATGCATGATTTATGTATGCACGCCTGGTTCATATTTGCACACTATAAAAGAAAAGGTAATAAAAATAGGGACTGATGTACTGTGTTGATGAATTTTCTGTGTTAAAGGTCCCTTTCTTCGCGATTCCATCTTTCAAACTTTAGTTAGTGTGTACTGTTGCTGTTAGAGCATAAATAATACCTGTAAAATTATAAAGCTCAAAGTTCAATGCCAAGCGAGATATTTTATTTAACAGAAGTTTCCTTTCAAAGCCTACAGCGAACGGCCGGTTTGGACTACACCCCTGCACTTCCTGCTTTAATGATGTCACTACAACAGTTTGTTGACTAACCTCCGCCCACAAGAATACCCAATAAAAGGGGGCGTGGTCTTGCTGCTCTCCCACGTGGAGAAGAAGAAGTGTTGTTTTTGTAGAGTGTGTTTGCCGCCATGTCATCGAGACGCTGTTATTTTCATCCCTGAGTCAAATCACCTTTGTTTGGCCTTCCCACGGACGCTCACGTAGAGATCAATGGTTACAATTTATGTTTAACTCGGTTCCGGAAAATTATAATCACATTTTATAATAAATGTGCAGCACATTTTGCTGAGGACTGCTTCCTCAATCTCAATCAGTTTAATGCCGGATTCGCAGAAAGATTATTCTTAAAAGATGACGCAGTTCCCTCTTTGTCTGGAGAAGGCGTTGTTTATGGACCACAACAGGTAAGTGTATTTTATTATTTAAGTTGGTCCGTTTAACAGTTTATGTAACTCATTACACAAAGTGCAACGCTGTTTAGCGTTGTTAACTAACGTTAGATGGTAATTGAAACTAATCCGAAAAACTTTTAAAAAGTGAATTCAGACACCATCAATTGTTGGTGTTTGTAATGATCAGTTTAAATGATTTGTTTATTATATCTGTTGTTTACTGTTTGACCACTGAACCTCTGAACCTCGTTCAGCTGCAGCCACGGATGCAATTTGTAACAGCCAAATATAAAAGCATGACAACTACTGAATAGACAGCTTACCATTGTGAAACATCCTGCAAAAGTCTTTCCTGAGCAGGTTGTAATCGATCCGTTTCGATATTCTCCGGGTCCAAGACATTTTTGCAATAACATTGAGCGCGCGTATCTCCCCGTTATGGTAAGAGGCAGGACCTTTCCGGGCAACGTGCGCTAAGCTGCTGTCGAATCACAACACGGGAAGCGCTGGCACAATCAGAACTCGTTACGTGTTTCTGAAGCAGGGACTTCATAGAACAAGGGAATCATCAGGCCGTTTTTCATCAGTGAAAACAGCGGTATACAGATAAGTAAAATGTGTGAAAAATAATGTTTTTTTTTTCAAACGAAACATGAACGCATGTTATATTGCACACTGTTAACATAATCAAAGCTTCGAAAACACGCAAAGAACGGGACCTTTAATGTTTCACAGATATTTTAGCCATATTTTGTAGTACGCATTAGATTGTATTGTGTTTTAGGGTTGAAGGAAATATCTGTAACCTGCTTTTAAACTTAAATGTTGGATAAGACAAAAACACTTTTTGTTTCTGGTTGAAAAACTCTTCACATCCTGACAGCAATCAATAATAGAAGTGGTCTAAATAGTAAAACATGTACATAAATCATTCTCAGGACCAAAACATGTTTGTCCAATGATTACATTTGGTCCAAAAACACAGAAAAAAATTATACAAGGCCTTCTGAAGCAAAGTGATGCATTTGTGTAAGAAAAATAAGCATATTTAAAACTTTATTAACTAAAATAACTGCTTCTGGCAGACAGTATTGTGCTGTGACCTCACATTCTGACCATAGTATGAGCACACAGTGAGTGTGCCATGAGGTTACACTTTTATCTTGCTGTGACCTCACAGTGTTACCACATCATGAGTATCCTAGAAGCTCATGGTGAGATCAAATGTTGACTGGGTATAGGCTATCTGATATTAGGCAGTACTGTTGAATGTAAGAATGCAGATAGCCTATATGCTATTGTATTGTGCATTTAATTATTGCATTTCAGAAGACCAAAAGACAACATGCATAAAGCTCTCTTTGTTAGAACCAAGATCCAAGAGTCATCCAGGCAGATTCTTTATTTAACAAATCCATTCAACTGAAATTGTAAGTCTGGGCTATCATTGCGATTCATGCAGTGAAGAAACAGCATTTCACATTTAATATGGTAGGACATCCTGAGGGCCATGATGCCCTCAGGATGTCCTACCATATTCACTGTGAAATACCGTGCGTCTTACATTACAGCCAACTTATATAATATAGAACTGACATTTCAAATACAGGTCCTTCTCAAAAAAATAGCATATTGTGATAAAAGTTCATTATTTTCCATAATGTAATGATAAAATTAAAATGTCATATATTTTAGATTCATTGCACACCAACTGAAATATTTCAGGTCTTTTATTGTTTTAATACTGATTATTTTGGCATACAGCTCATGAAAACCCAAAATTCCTATTTCAAAAAATTAGCATATCATGAAAAGGTTCTCTAAATGAGCTATTAACCTAATCATCTGAATCAACTAATGAACTCTAAACACCTGCAAAAGATTCCTGAGGCTTTTAAAAACTCCCAGCCTGGTTCATTACTCAAAACCGCAATCATGGGTAAGACTGCCGACCTGACTGCTGTCCAGAAGGCCATCATTGACACCCTCAAGCGAGAGGGTAAGACACAGAAAGAAATTTCTGAACAAATAGGCTGTTCCCAGAGTGCTGTATCAAGGCACCTCATTGGGAAGTCTGTGGGAAGGAAAAAGTGTGGCAAAAAACGCTGCACAACGAGAAGAGGTGACCGGACCCTGAGGAAGATTGTGGAGAAGGACCGATTCCAGACCTTGGGGGACCTGCGGAAGCAGTGGACTGAGTCTGGAGAAACATCCAGAGCCACCGTGCACAGGCGTGTGCAGGAAATGGGCTACAGGTGCCGCATTCCCCAGGTCAAGCCACTTTTGAACTCAGAAACAGCGGCAGAAGCGCCTGACCTGGGCTACAGAGAAGCAGCAATGGACTGTCGCTCAAATTTTTTATGTCATTCGGAAATCAAGGTGCCAGAGTCTGGAGGAAGACTGGGGAGAAGGAAATGCCAAAATGCCTGAAGTCCAGTGTCAAGTACCCACAGTCAGTGATGGTCGGGGGTGCCGTGTCAGCTGCTGGTGTTGGTCCACTGTGTTTTATCAAGGGCAGGGTCAATGCAGCTAGCTATCAGGAGATTTTGGAGCACTTCATGCTTCCATCTGCTGAAAAGCTTTATGGAGATGAAGATTTCGTTTTTTCAGCACGACCTGGCACCTGCTCACAGTGCCAAAACCACTGGTAAATGGTTTACTGACCATGGTATTACTGTGCTCAATTGGCCTGCCAACTCTCCTGACCTGAACCCCATAGAGAATCTGTGGGATATTGTGAAGAGAAAGTTGAGAGACGCAAGACCCAACACTCTGGATGAGCTTAAGGCCGCTATCGAAGCATCCTGGGCCTCCATAACACCTCAGCAGTGCCACAGGCTGATCGCCTCCATGCCACGCCGCATTGAAGCAGTCATTTCTGCAAAAGGATTCCCGACCAAGTATTGAGTGCATAACTGAACATAATTATTTGAAGGTTGACTTTTTTTGTATTAAAAACACTTTCTTTTATTGGTCGGATGAAATATGCTAATTTTTTTTGAGAATTTTGGGTTTTCATGAGCTGTATGCCAAAATCATCAGTATTAAAACAATAAAAGACCTGAAATATTTCAGTTGGTGTGCAATGAATCTAAAATATATGAAATTTTAATTTTATCATTACATTATGGAAAATAATGAACTTTTATCACAATATGCTAATGTTTTGAGAAGGACGTGTATATTCACAAACTTTTAAGTTACCAACAAGAAAATGACAACTGAATGTATCGTTTAAACTTGAATCCATTGTAAGTGTTCAAGAAATTAGAAATCCACAAAAAGCACTTATCTTATCGATGATTATATGAAATTAAAATCAGTTTAATAGTTTCATGCAGAACACACTGTTGAGTCTAATTGAGTACATCAATTACGTACATATGGGTGCATGTGCTTCAATATCTCGGCAGGCCTTTACTATTACTTGGAGACAATTTTGTGAGTTATTTTCAAAGAAAATATGAATTTGAAGAGTATGGTAAATATGAGAATATGGTAAAAAGTAACTTCTTGTTTTGTCAGTGTCCTGATTATTTGTTAGCTCTGAGCTTTTACAGGTGACTCATTTTATTCATAGCAAAATCTGAATGTGTTTGCTATGTGTTTTTGCTATGTATACACACACACACACACACACACACACACACACACGCGCGTGTTAATATGACTTCAGGTTAGTAAAAAAAAAAACCTCTAGCACAAAATAAAAACAATTACATATGCAATCAATAGAGAACATGTAAGTAGCTTTAATTTCCGTTTATATTTTTGTTAAAAGTGTTTTAGTGGAAATATTTTTAAATGAAATAGCATATTTGCAAAATGAAGAGTCTGTTTGGATAACTGTGTAACATTGTCACTGACGCTGAACGTGCAATAAGTAAAAAAAAAAAAGACACAGATACAGACACAATAATGAATGAAGCAGATTTTGTTTCATGTTTTGGCTATTTACTTATATCTTATATTTTTGATGGAAAGATTAAAGGCATATAGGTAGATATCACAGAGCATGCATCATTTTACATACGACACCATTTAAACAGTTGGACAACTACATACAAAAAAAGTGTGGTCTGATTTCTGTTCTATATAAATGGCAACATGTACATGCAAGCAATTAAATATAAAACTCAAATAATATGATAAAAAGGTGATACAATTACAGAATAATATGAAAAAAACTTAAAATTTGACATTAACTGTTGCAAATATGTATACGTGTATATGTGTGTTATAAAGCAGGACTGAAAATATATAGTGAAGCATGTTTTATCTCATAAACGTATGCAGCATTTAGGCTTGAATGGGAAACTGTTACTTCTGTTTTGCGATTATAGGCATTCTTTCACTATAGATGCTGTATGACACAAGAGAATGTTCTTGAGAAAGCTTTACTTTGAGTCCATTTGCAGTGAAAGAATTGTGAGCAGCATAACTCAGAATGTCTTCACCCTACAATAATGCATAAATAGAAACAAACTTCAAAGATAATGTCACATAAAATGAGGATAAAGTGATTTAAGGAGACCCACTAGCATAATCATTTGTTAACGATAAGACTTACTGTATGCTTCTAATTAATAATTATAAGATTTGAATAAAATAAAATAAAAACTAGAAACTTACTTGACTCTCTTGAGGTTTGTGGATTGTGGGTCAATAAAAAATATATATAATTAAGAAGAGAAAGAAAATCAAATCAAATATTTCTCTAGTGGAATTGTGGCATTTTTATAAACATGTGTTTATATAAATACTGTATATGTGTTATCAATGTATTCTAAAAAGAAGTCTTACCTTTTTTCTGACCCCTGCATAGTTTTATTCCCAGAAAAACAACAAGAGCCAAAAATATGATGTTTGAAATCCCAAGAGCAAGAAGAGTCAGATTCACATCACCACTCACTGAAACACAATTCATTTTATTTTCTTAGATCCGTTTGGTATCATGTACTCCTGTAGGTCTATATGAATCAAATGCTTTTCCAGATAGGAGAAATAGAGCCAAATATTTCAACATTTCAAGCCATACATTTGCATTTCACCTTACCTCTAAAATGGAGTTCAGCTCCTTTTCCAAACAGTATCCCTCCACATGCGGCCACAGCGCAGTAGTAAATCCCAGCATCAGAGTGACTGATGTTGCTCTTGAGGAGATTGTAGACGCAGCTCTGCGTTTGAGACTCACTGCTGTTCTTACACTGACCGTTTGTCTCTCCTTTGGTGTAAAGGACTCCTTGAGAGTCTCCCAAGCTTTGTCTGAACCAGTAGACGCTGTGTTCTCCAGCACAACTCTCACTGAAGATGCTGCACTGCAAATTCACAGAATCCCCTGGATGAAGCGCGTCTATCAGAGACTGCTGGAGAGTTGTGTGTGCTACGGCTGCATCTTGACAAAGGGACATAAGAGGGACACTTGATAGAAAATGCAAGTCATCCAACACAATCCCCACAAAGCAAAAATAACAAGCAAGAAAACATACCTCTGACAAGTAATCTAGTGCCCGCACCCATTCCAATGCTGTAATATGATGCGACTACACAGTAATATGTGGCTGAGTCTGAAGGCTTTGTCTTTAAAATGGTCAGATTAAAATGATCATCTCCTATGATAACAATAAAACGATTCATTTTCTTAAAGTCCTTATTCCAGTTGGGTTGTTGATTACGATATGAATACACAATTTGTAAAGATTTTCCTTCATCCGCCTGTTTAAACCATGCTGTTGACTCCAGAAACTTTGAAGAGGTGCAAGTAAGATTCACATCCTCTCCAGCTCCAACTACTTTTACATTTTCCTGAACAACATCCACATTATTAAAGGACTCATCAGAGGAGCAGACTGCAAAATGAAGCAGGTACATTTAATAGACAGAGTCCTGTTGAATAGGAAAGATTTAAGAAAGAAGTAGGATTAAGAAGTAAGAATTTAAAGAAGTGTATTTACCTGTTGAGAAGAACAAAATTATTAAATAATATCTCATAATCACTGGTCTTCCAAAATTGTCATGGAAAAAAACACAAATTAGCCCAAAACAAACCCTTCGCTCCAGGTAAGTGATAGAGGTATATCAGTAGACTGTCCATACCATGTGTCCTCCAATCTCTGCTTCAAACAAATGCACTTCTGTCATATTTATTTACGGCTGTAAAAGCTGATTGGTCACTTGAGAAGAGTTTTGAACTGAGCGAAAACCCCTTCTGTGACAGTCACGTGTGACTGGCTAATCAACTGTGGTGGAGTGAACTGCTTTTTTTAAAGTTTATAATTCAATTTAAAATGAGGAAATAATAACGAAAACTATATAATTAAAATAATAACATATATTTATTTGTCTATTTTTACACATGAAGTACCTTTTCCTGATACATAATAGTGTTTTAGAACAGCTTTACTGAAAATCCCAGACCAAGATAGCATGACAAATTTCCTAAACTGTAACTGAATCTCATAAATGCAAAAAAAAAAACCTGAATTCAGATTTTTTTGAAGTTACGGGAAATATGATTGCTGTTGTTAAACTATGCAGATGGATCAGATCTGAGTGCTGATAAGCATATGTCACTGTGTAGTTTCCAATGAGACTGACCCCTGTCCTTCGTTTCTGTTTTCACACGTCTTTCTGTTTTCACACCTCTTGCAACCTGCAGCAAAAGCACAACATGTTAAAACCCAACCCTTCCTTTACAAAAAAAAAAAAACGCAGTTAATTTATGTATTGTAGACAGACAAAGACTAACAGAGCAGAAGTTCTGCATGGCATTTGATAAACTGCCGACTACATTTTATGACTAAAGGCATACAAAACAAAGGTTGGCATCAGTATGTACATACAGGGTTAATGTCTGATCATTTTGTTAGTATCAAAAGAACAAAAACAGGAAATTAGTCTTACCACAGTTGTATGTAACAGAAAAATGACCTAATGCAGTGGATACATTTTGTGGGTGAGGTAGCAATAGATGACAAATCTTTATTCATCAAAAAAAAATATTACTGAAAGTACATAATTCTCTTTTTTCCCAGAGACTTAAATCTAAACCATGAGAACCAGTGCTGTGTGCAGTTGTTTAGGCCTTAAAATCATTAAAGTCAGAAGGGTATGGGACATGGATTTGTACTTTCAGCACCAAGGACAGAGACAACATGACTAATTTTGCGCTGCAATATAACATGACTAAACATAAATCTTTTCATTTTCATATTGATGCAGAAAACACAGGCAGACACAAAGTTTCAGAATTTTTATTGTAAAGGCTCACAAATAAATATAGTGCAGTACTTTAAACTAAACTAAACTAAACATCATCCGACAAATCGTCTTCCAAGCAGCGAACCAGGATAGCTATGAAATACATATTTAATAATAATATAATATAATTTAATATGATATACTTAAAAGATATATACTTCCACTGCACAATATCTCAACTGGTTCATTTAAAGAGCCTTAAATACATTTCATGTGCAGATATTGCTAAGTTGCAAAGTTAATATTAATGTATCCAAGACATCATAAAATACTACACGCACAACCCAGACACCAGATCAAGGAGATAAGCACTTCAGCTATATTGTGTTCACAGAAATAATGTATTTCTTGCCCACTAATAGATTCACTGTTTGGATTTCATTCATAAAACACATGATCATTTTGGGCCCTGTTTTCACCACTGTCACACTATCAAACCTTGAACCGCAGACTCAGACTCTGTCCATATAAGGAGACGATGTGACTCTGGCTGTCAGAGATGAGCTGTTTCCTGTTGCATGAGAGGCAGGAAGAAACTGATCATTACAGAGCGAGAGTTGCTGGGGTGAACGTCAGCGGATAAACTTTCCTGTGTTTAAAGTGTATCATTATTTTTTATTAATGTATTTTAACTTTACACACACACACACACACACACACACACACACACACACACACACACACACACACACACACACACACACACACACACACACACATACACACACACACACACACACACACACACACACACACACACACACACACACATGCTGCCTTTTACATTTTCAAAAACATCACTAAGTGTGATTTATAAGATGTTTTCCTCATGGGGACCAAAAATGTCCCCACAAGGACAAGGATTTTGGATATTGCCATCTTTGTGGGGACATTTTGTCCCCATAACGTAGGGATTATCAGTCCACACACACACACACACACACACACACACACACACACACACACACACACACACACACACACTTTTAACTTTTTGAAGTGTAAAATGAGATCTGTTTGCATGCACATGTTAGCGTGAGACATGCACTTCATGGCTAAAGCAGTTTCCTACCCACATGACTGACCTGTGTTTTTTTTTTTACTGCACACTTTGAAAAGAAACCACAAAAACAACATTCACACAGGCAACCAATGAACTTTTGCTTTCCATCAGTAGAAAAAAAAACATCTTAGAAAAGTTGAGGCCTAAGACTTACTCAGCTAGCCTACTCAGTAGTTTTAGTTATGACAATATGACAAGGTTAAAAATCTAGAAAAAGTTCGCTACAGGTCTATGATTAGTGTTTTAGTAACTCATTTAAACCACTAGTTTTTAGTATTTTGTCATTGTTACACGTTACATGTAGTTACTATAGTAATAAAGTAAAAATATGCATAATATCATTATGCCTCCTATAATCCTAACCCTATAGCCTAGATACCAGGGAATTAATGCAACAATACTGTTTTGGCTGTACAGCAGCTCTAGAGTAGAGTCATTGTCCAGTTTAGGTAAGTTCAGGAATGATTAATTTCCATTGTGAAAAAATCATTAGTAATTCATTTAGGGGCCGTTTATAACTGATGTTGTCATCTTGCTTTTATGACATGCTACTGCATTTGTGTTACATACTGTTGTAATACAGTTATTTGTTCTGGGAAGAAGGAGGTAGGTACCAGCAAACATTTAATAAATAGACTTTAATAAATTAATAAAAACTAAATGAAAGTAACATGGGCAGTCCCTCACAGACGACTGCCACGCACACCCATAATAAAACATAAACAAAACACAACGTAAAGTTCAGGCCTGGTCCTCTCTCGTCCTTCTCTGGTGTTGATCGTCCTTCTATGCCTCCGAGCTCCCTCATGAGAGGCCTCGAGACCGGTGAGCCTCGCAGGTGACGCTCATTCTCAATCACGCACCAGTCTCGCTCGCTCCTCCCACGTCTCTCACTCGTCCCCAGGGGCTGGGTTTATGTAAATGTTAGGGTTAGTGATGTCATTAACCCATGCATAAGCTTGTTGTAGTCCCTCCAGCTATTTGTTGTAGAAATAGATTTCTTTGAAAGAAAATATCTCCCTTTGCTTTGAACTTTGAACATAAATTTGCAGATGTTGTTTATTCTCAAATAGCAACACACACTAACTAAAGTAGAAAAAAAAATCATAATCAACCACCCCTTTAATGCGTTATGACCATTCATTTACATGACGATGGCATTTTGGAGGCCTGAGAATGCAACTTTTAAAATAGGTTTCAATGAAGTGCACTTTTTTGAAAACAATATCGTTATCATCTCCGTGTAAACTTCAAAAACGTGAATCTTGAAAAATGTGAATCTGTGAAAATGGTGACGGCATGCACATGAGTATAACGTGTGTAGGCTTGCGGATTTGAATGTGTATGTGCACAGTCTTTCTTTACAAATTGACATTGCCATTTACTTGTCCGGCATGCATAATTCAGCATTTTTAGTCGTTTTCACGGATCCATGTGTGCAGGAATCATTTTGATAATCATCGGAGGAAAAATACCTTTTTCCAGTTTTGGTACATTGTTTACATGTAAACGTACCCTTAGTTAATTTATGCGATGTGATGTCATCATCCAGCTCAGTTCAGTTCTCATACAATGTTGTCAAAGCAGGCAGATCAAAAATATTTGTGAATATTAAGTGTCCCCGACTAAGCAAGCCAGAGGCAACAGTGGCAAGCAAACAAAACTCCATCAGGTGCCAGAATGGAGAAAAAAAACCTTGGCAGAAACCAGGCTCAGTCAGGGGTTACTTAATATTACTCAATACTTAAATGTATAATTACAGTGCAACAAAGACATAATAAAGTATGGTCAAAGAAATTCAAAATTAAGTGTAACCTTCATTTTATTTTTTCCCATTAAGTAATAGTACAGTTATTTAAGCAATAACGTATGTGAGGATCCATATAATGACAACAGCAATAACTCCACAGTATTTAAATATCAAGGTCTTATTGTCTCATTGTGTCTACATTAAAAATATATATATATATATATATATATATATATATATATATATATATATATATATATATATATATATATATATATATATATATATATATATATATATATATGTGTGTGTGTGTGTGTGTGTGTGTGTGTGTGTGTGTGTGTGTGTTTCAGCGCACTGCACTGAACATTCATTTGAGTTACGAAAATTGATTTAACTTCATATGATTAAGACATTAACTTGTATCTTTATGTTTCCACATGGTTACTGACATATGACCTCTGATAAAGTATTGAATTATATATTTTTTATTATTTAAAAAATAAAATAAAATCACAATCAGTATAAAACAAAAAAAACATGCACATTTTATTTCTAAGCATAAAGCATGAGTATCATAGTAATCATTTGATGTGGTAAATTTTGGCATTAAAAAAAACGTTTGTTAGAAATGGACTTCGTACTACGGAAGCCCTGAACCGCAAAGTAAAAAAAAAAAATTCTAGAATTTCGAGATTAAAGTCGAAATATTTCGAGATTAAAGATATTTTTAGTAGCTAAAGAACTGCGCTGGTGAAGAACTGGTCCAAACTTTATGTGGCACGTTGACTCGTACGATAAGATTAAACGTACGGCCTCTGCTCGGATTCTCACGAAATGTGATGTGGTTGAAAGTGTATTTCACCAATATGGCCCGAAAGTCATGCAACATATTTTATTGAGACAGTAAAGAATAGAGATGGTTGTCCTAGAAGGATCCGTTCTGATAGTGGGACTGAAAATGAATTGGTATGGAGCAGATGCAGATCTTTCTTCGATGAGATGCTATGGCAATAACTGCATTATTCATATAAATATGGAAATACCCCAAGATGGCTTGAAAAATACACATAAACCATATATGATCACATCGTGTGTTAACTGTCCTCATGTTTCAGTCAAAATGTTCTGCTTTTTATTCAATATAGCAGGATGACCCCATTTACTGGAACGTCATATCTACGGAAGAGTACGAAAGAGGATTAGGGCCAAGATAAAAAAAACAAACAAACTGCATCTCGAGATTGAAGTAATTATAATGCGAGATTAAACTCGTTAAATTTCGAGAATTTTTTTTTGAAAAACAATCTTGAGAATAAACTCATTGAATATCGAGAATAAAGTTGTTGTGTTTCGAGAAAAAACTTGTTATATTTTGAGAAAAAAAAGTCAAAATAAAATCTTGAGAAAAAACTAATTAAATATCGAGAATAAAGTCGTTATGTTTCGAGAAAAAAAGTCGAAATAAAATCTTGAGAATAAACTCAATAAATATCGAGAATAAAGTTGAAATATTACGAGAATAAAGTTGAAATATTACGAGAATAAAGTTGAAATATTACGAGAATAAAGTCGAAATATTACGAGAATAAAGTTGAAATATTACGAGAATAAAGTCGAAATATTACGAGAATAAAGTCGAAATATTACGAGAATAAAGTCGAAATATTACGAGAATAAAGTTGAAATATTACGAGAATAAAGTCGAAATATTACGAGAATAAAGTCGAAATATTACGAGAATAAAGTCGAAATATTACGAGAATAAAGTTGAAATATTACGAGAATAAAGTCGAAATATTACGAGAATAAAGTCGAAATATTACGAGAATAAAGTTGAAATATTACGAGAATAAAGTAAAATATTACGAGAATAAAGTTGAAATATTACGAGAATAAAGTCGAAATATTACGAGAATAAAGTCGAAATATTACGAGAATAAAGTTGAAATATTACGAGAATAAAGTTGAAATATTACGAGAATAAAGTTGAAATATTACGAGAATAAAGTCGTTATATTTCGAGAAAAAAAGTCAAAATAAAATCTTGAGAATAAACTCAATAAATATCGAGAATAAAGTCGAAATATTACGAGAATAAAGTCGAAATATTACGAGAATAAAGTCGAAATATTTTGAGAATAAAGTTGAAATATTACGAGAATAAAGTTGGAATATTTTTACTTTGCGGTTCAGGGCTTCCATAAAAGGCTAAAATTAAACTGCTAAAAATGCTCAATAGATGAGGTGAACGTCAAACTTGTCCTGCCAGTTTTATTCCTTGAGCCGTCTAAAGGTTAAAGACGTTTGTGGTACATTGTATAACTGACTGTAGTACTGGTATCATCTGCCTGAAACAGAACCACAGTTATGATGATACCTTGATTCAAATATTTTGATTATGAACAAACAAAACGATAAAAAACAAAACTGATTAAAACATTGTGCAGACATTATGCAGTTTCACGTTTTATCTGTAAAGGTATATTGGCATTAAGCACACCTAATTTTAAATCGAGTCTGAAAGCAAGTAAATAAAAAAAAAGATCTAGTCTTACCATGGATTGATCAAGCACAATAAATGGGATCCCATCTTGAATAAACAACAATAACTTGTATATTATGACTGCACTTAAACTAATAGATACTGCTTTGAATACTAGAGTTAAATAAAGCATGCAAATCTTACCTTTCTGCTGATGCATGTACAGATGTGAGCCCAGAATTATGATCACAATCACTGATAAACAGTTTGAAGCTGCTAAAACCAGGGCAATTGTTCTCCATGGTGTATCTGCAGATATGAAAAAAAATAAATGTATTAGAGATGCAACAACACCATGAGCCCACATGAAATGTAGGTTATTTTTTGTAGTAAATTCAGTGGATACCTGGTGAATCAACTTTTCTTCCGTCTCCAAACTGTATCTCTCCACATGCGGCCACAGCGCAGTAATAAATCCCAGCATCAGAGTTCCTCTTGGGCAGGCTGTAGAGACATCTGTGTGTGGTAGAGTTCCCATCATCAGAGCTCCTCTCACACTGGCCGTTCCTGCGCTGCTGAGTGTAAATGATTCCTGGAGGAGATTCTCCAGACTCATGTCTGAACCAGTAGACGTTGTGTTCTCCTGCACAGCTCTGAGTGACGACGGCACACTGCAGGGCCGCTGCAGACTCCTCTGGATGCTCTGGATCTGTCTCAGCTCTCTGAGGCTCAGAGTCGATGCTCAGCTGTCCATCTGAAAAGACAATAACATCAAGATAATGCTTATTTGACCAGACACAATGTGTAGCACAGTAATATTGAAGTGAATATTCTGCTTACCTTTAACAATCAGATCCGTGCTCTCCCCTAATTGGAAATTATAAACATATATAACACAATAGTATGCTGCAGTGTCTGATTCTTCTGTGTTTGTGATGCTCAGATTAAAACTCTGCTCGTCTTTTGCTACTGTAAAGCGTTTGTCAAAGCCATTTTGAAAGTCGGCATCTAAAGCTTGATATGATAAAACAATTGAAAGGGGCTTCTCTCCGACTCTTTGTTTGATCCAAACAACACTTGTTCTTGACTCTCTTGGAAAAACACATCCAAAGTTAACACTGTCTCCAGCTTGAACAATCTTCAGATGATTCTGTGCCACGGCGTCTGCATTATCTGAGCTGCCTGGAAAAATATGATATGAAACATCATGGCTGAGAAGATGGTTAATATTGTTTGCGGTAGATTTGCTTCATTATGCATTATACTTACATTTTGAAAGGTAAAGCAATAAGATGAAAAATTGATGAATCATTTTTAGGAGATAGTTTCAAAAAGATGAATTTCGAACATCTAAAGTGAATCATCTAGGGAGAAAAAAATGTAAAAATGATAAAGACAGCAATGGTTAAGTCATGCATTTCAAGTTACAAAATGAAACCTTAAAGGTGACCCTGGACCACAAAACCAGTCATAAGGGTCGATTTTAAATTGAGATTTATATCTTCTGATTTACATCATCTGAGATAGCTGAATAAAGAAGCTTTCCATTGATGTATGGTTTGTTAGAACAATATTTGGCTGAGATCTGAAATCTGGAATCTGAGGGTGCAAAAAATAAAGAAATTGAGAAATAGTTGTCCAAATGAAGTCCTTAGCAATGCATATTACTACTACTAATATTTTCTATATATATTTACAGTAGTAAATTTACACTCTCACAAAAAAAATCTCTTTTAGATCTTTACTTAATATCCTAGTGATTTTTGGCATAAAAGAAAAAGCTATAATTTTGACCCATACAATGTATTGTTGGCTATTGCCACAAATATACCCGTGTGACTTACGAATGGTTTTGTGGATTTTATATTACCTGACAGTTTTACACTGTGTGGATCATAAATATGGGTTTAAACATATATTTTAATGCAAGAGCACATGTTGTTTATGCCTGTAAATATGTGGTAAAAATCTTGTTTAAAAAGCAGATTAAAAAAAATCTAAAAATCAATCCAAAACCAATCAGTCAATCAAATGTGATATATATAGCACTTTCAAATCAACGTATTTCGAAATGCTTGAAAGACAGGAACAAGCAATTGACAATAAAAATAAGCAAATTAAAAATGTTATTAACAAACCTCCATAAAGAAATAATAAAAAGCGGTTCTGTTTTTAATCTCAACTTACAGACTTCATTAAACATCAAGGTTGGTTTTCATGTAGAGCCTATGACAGGTTTCATCTTCCCTTCAACACAGTCCTAAAGAGAAAGACAGAGAGAGACTCACCTTTTTATACTGTACCTCCCTGTACTAAAGAAAGACACATTTACGTGATTCTATTGGCTGATTCACCTTAATGTTAGTGCTGTGTTCATCGTCAAGGTGACCACATCTACAGTTTTAGATTGACACATTTAATATGTAATATCTACAAATTGTATGAATGTTTAAGTAGTTACAGTATGTTCATTTAAATGTGTAGCATGACATCCATTGTCACTCCATGCTATTGGAAAGAGATGTTTGTTTGTTGCTTTTCAGCAGAAGAGGCTGTACGTGTAACATTGACGAATACTGAATATCTGCAAGGTTTCATGTGGAAATATATATTTTTTTTACAGCAGTTATAGCTGTGACAGCAAGAATATGTTTTTCTTCCTTCCTGCTTTCACACTATGACCACAGCTAAAGGATCCTGCAACACTATTGTGCAACAACAGAAATTCATGACCAGATCTAAGACCATTACCAGTGCAATGGAGTTGGTCCACCCTTTGCAGCTATAACAGCTTCAACTCTTCTGGGAAGGCTTTCCACAAGGTTTAGGAGTGTGTTTATAAGAATTTTTGATCATTCTTCTAGAAGCGCATTTGTGAGGTCAGGAACTGATACTGGACGAGAAGGCCTGGCTCGTAGTCTCTGCTCTAATTCATCCCAAAGGTGTTCTATCGGGTTGACGTCGGGACTCTGTGCAGGCCAGTCAAGTTCCTCCACACCAAAGTCACTCATCCATGTCTTTATGGACCTTGCTTCGTGCACTGGTGCGCAGTAATGTTGGAACAGGAAGGGGCCATCCCCAAACTGTTCCCACAAAGTTGGGAGCATGAAATTGTCCAAAATGTCTAGGTATGCTGAAGCATTAAGAGTTCCTTTCACTGGAACCAATGGGCCAAGTCCAACCCCTGTAAAACAACACCATACCATAATCCCCCCTTCACCAAACTTTACACTTGGCACAATGCAGTCAAGTAAGTACCGTAGAGAAATGTGATTCATCCCTCCAGAGAATACGTCTCCACTGCTCTAGAGTCCTGTGGCGGTGTGCTTTACACCACTGCATCCGACGCTTTGCATTGCACTTGGTGACATAGGGCTTGGATGCAGCTGCTCGGCCATGGAAACCCATTCCATGAAGATCTCTATGCACTGTTCTTGAGCTAATCTGGAGGCCACATGAAGTTTGGAGGTCTGTAGCTCTTGACTCTGCAGAAAGTTGGTGACTTCTACGCACTGTGTGCCTCAGCATGTGCTGACCCTGCTGTGTGAGTTGCTGTTGCTCCCAATTGCATCCACTTTGTTATAATACCACTAACAGTTGACCGTGGAATTTTTAGTAGTGAGGAAATTTCACGAATGGACTTATTTGCACAGGTGGCAACCTATCATGGTACCACGCTTGTATTCACTGAGCTCCTGAGAGTGACCCATTCTTTCACAGATGTTTGTGGAAGTGTCTGCATGTCTAGGTGCTTGTTTTGATACACTTTTGGCCATGGAAGTGATTGGAACACCTGAATTCAATGATTTGGAGGGGTGTCCCAATATTTTTGGCATTACAGTGTACATACAAATTGGTCGTGAGATAGTGTTGGAACAGATAAATGTTAAATATTCCATATTGCCATTCTCTTATAGCAATTACCATGTTAAGCTAATGCTATCAAATCATTGTGGTTACAATTAGCACGTTAGCATTTGTTGAATTAGTTGGTTAGAGTTTCCACTACTAAAAATATTTAAATTAAGATTACATGATAATTTTTAATTCAATGCGTGAATTAGTTTACTCAAATATTTCAAATTAAGAGAATTAAATGTATGACTACAAAATAATAAATAGAAAATTTTGATGTAACTAATTACCTCAATTTTTTTGAGGCACTCATCACAGGAATGCACACAGAGTAACGGCCGAGCTCAGTGTTTTGACTTAATAATACCGTTTCTTACTCGCAAAACCTAGTATGCCGTCTGAACACTTTCCATATATGGCACGCGTCTCACTGTATCATTGCGTGATACTTTTGTATATTTTTTGTAATGTTGAAGTCTGGTTACTATTCAGTCATTATAGGAAGGAGCGCATTCAGGACTATTTTTTTAAATTTCTGCTTTTGAGGTCCGAAAAGGATAGAAAGACACAGGTCATTGGAACAACAACCGGGTGAGTAAAAGATGGCTTTATTTTAATTTCAGGGTGAACTATCCCTTTAAGGGGTAAAGAACCAGTAACGTCTTCAGCTAGTCAGCTTAAGATCCTTTCCAAATAAACTGGTTATATCTCTTAAGTCTAGTAGTGAATGTTTTATGAGCAGTAGGATAATCATTTTCATCTTCACAGTCACGCAGAGCAAAAGCAAAACCAAAACAATGTTCTTCCGCAAAATGCACTCAGTTTTGTTTTTTAACTACTAGAGGGCAAAAAGTTACATAGTGTACCTTTAATTAGGAAGAAAATTATCATATAAAATTGAACATTTGGATACAGAATAAATGCAATATTATTCATTATTAGCCATTATTATTCTGCTCTTCAGTTAATTATTAATATATATACTATTATTATTATTATCATAATACAATAAAATGTAAATGCTATAAAAAAATGTGCCATTTTGGCAGTTGTTGAACTTTCTCTATAATTAGCCTCATAAAAACAACAACAACAATGCATGTAATGGAAAAACAATCTGCTCAGAAAGGTGTTTGTGGGCTGTGAATGAGTGTGGGTGGTAAGTTCCTGTGGTTGGAAAAGTACAAAAAATATACAGGCCACATGAACTACCTGATATATAAATCATATCATTTGATTCACTCCTAATTCAGTAATTCATCCACCTTTTGTAAGCAGTTAAATAGTATAATTGATTCCTCTGATCCAAAAAAACAGCCATTTTATATCATCCTAAAGCCATTCGTTAGAGTGAAGCACCTGCAATATTGTATTTGTTGTTTTTTAATGAAGTGGACCTCAGAAAGCCTAGAAGTTTATGTCATCCTTTCATTACATTAAAATGTGTTTTCTTTTGCCCTCTGTCTTCATGTGATTTGGAGTTTAGTTGGACTAAACATGCCACAGTGGTGCCTCAATGTGAAAGAGAAAGTGAGAAATTTTCATTTTAGGGCATAAGGGAAAAAAAAACATTAAGGGCTTGAGTCCATCGGCCTGGTCATCCTGCTGCGAAATTGATTGCACAACAAGACTTATGGCCTATTTTAATGGCTTCAGCTACATTTCTCCACCAGAAGGAGCTTATGTGTATGATTTGTCAATCATACCATATCCTCCTGTATTATTGCATATACATATTTCACTTTCAGAGACTCTTAAGTGCTTGAATGCTTGTACAATCATGTATCATCTGAGATATACTGCTACCTATAATCTTTTTTTTTTCTTTTTTAAAGGGAATATTATAAATTCAGGCAAATGGGAAACATAGCCTTGTAGTCTAGTACTAAAATACAGAAACATTATCACAATTTGTGGTTGCACTTTATTTTACAGTCCTGTTCCCCATGTACAACATACTATGTACTTGGGTTAGGTAACTAGTTGTAACTGGGTTATAACTAGGTACTAAGCCTGACCCTACCTCTAAACCTAACCTTAACCCATGTAGTTACCTTATATTACCCAGTACTCTCTTAGGTAAGTACACTGTAAGTACACATACTGTAAAATAAAGTGCAACCCAATGTGTAAAAATTTTAATATGAAAAATTCAAATTAGAATAAAATCATTTTCTTAACAATATTTACTGCAAGAGTTAACTGCATATTAACTATTAGCTACCTGCACATCATAGACAATAACCCATGTCCTCATCTTTGTTTGTTTGCAGGTAAAAAGACTGCTCAGCTTCAGTTATCTACAGTATGCAAAATAAAAAATGTCATTTTGACTCATGATCTATGGACATGTCAAAGGTCAAGATGAACTATTAGTACAATCTGTTACTGAATTAATAATTATATTGCACAAGGAAAATGTACAGGATACAAGATGCATGAAAAGTGTATTAATGGGTTGTCATATCTTTGTAAACAATCATGCCGTCAATTTCTGGATAGATTCATTATCAAATGAAATCATGCTACTTACGTTACAAAATCATGTGACTCAAGAATGTTATTTCAGTACCACGGACAGGGGTTTAGCACAATTTCACACATTTTATAGCTGTGATGTAATTCAGTGTAGAAACAACTCAACAGAAAGTCAGCAGGTCTCATTTCTTTAGTAATCTATCAAGTACATTATTAGATGCACATTCATTGTCAGATGATAAATTCATAAATGTACAGGACAATGATTACGTTTAACATACTTGAGTAGAATTTAATTAAACACACATAATTTTAGGTTCATAAATTGGTCTTGGTGTCGGTATCTGACATGAAACGTCAACTTTTATAGCTTCTGAGTAGAAACCTCTGAATACTGTGTAAGTAAAACATTGTTATCTTACATGTGTCACTGTATATATTGAATTATCTCGTGTGTTTCTTTCTCTGGGTCTTCTAGAGGTGGAGGGATTTTGTTGAAAGCTCAAAGCTGTATAATTCAAAGCATCTGCGTCGTCAGCCTGTCACAGAAAGTATGAATAAGTATCATTCTGTCAAATATATTGACTAAAACATACAGTTTAGTAATTAAACTCATTATCAAGATATTTGTATATCAAGGAAAACAAAGCATTTCAATTGCTTACCATCAACTGAGCGTGCTGAGTGTTGTACATCTCATCTTGAAGGAACAATGAGGATAAATTTTACAACTGCAGTGACATTTAAAACCATTTAAAACATAAAATAATGCGTACCTTTTTGCTGGTACTTGTACAAACATGCAGCCATAACAATAATCACGATCACAGATAAAATGATTATAATCAAAGTGGCTATGGTCCAATGTGTCTGAAAGCATTTGTCTGTATTAATGCAAAAAAAAGTATTAAAACATATCAAAGCCATCACATTATATAATTTTTTAATAAACTAAAACTGGGCACCTGGCAAATTAACTTTTCTTCCATCTCCAAACTGTATCTCTCCACATGCGGCCACAGCGCAGTAATACATCCCAGCATCAGAGTTCCTCTTGGGCAGGCTGTAGAGACATCTGTGTGTGGTAGAGTTCCCATCATCAGAGCTCCTCTCACACTGGCCGTTCCTGCGCTGCTGAGTGTAAATGATTCCTGGAGGAGATTCTTCAGACTCATGTCTGAACCAGTAGACGTTGTGTTCTCCTGCACAGCTCTGAGTGACGACGGCACACTGCAGGGCCGCTGCAGACTCAGCTCTCTGAGGCTCAGAGTCGATGCTCAGCTGTCCATCTGAAAAGACAATAACATCAACATGATGCTTATTTGACCAGACACAATGTGTAGCATAGTAATATTGAAGTGAATATTCTGCTTACCTTTAACAATCAGATCAGTGTACCCCCCAATTGCGAACATATATGCATATATAACACAATAGTATGTTGCAGTGTCTGATTTTGCTGTTTTTGTGACACTCAGATTAAAACTTCCATCATCTTTTGTTACAAAATAATGTTTATGTTTGTCCAATTCATTTTCATATTTGACATCTAATGCTTGATACGATAAAGCGATCAGAATGGGTTCCCTTTCGAGGGAACTCACACTGTCGAACGAACGACGGGATGCTCCCTAAGCATCAGCGAATCTGAAGTCTGAATGAACACTAGTCCAATCCGATTGGTCGTGCGTGATGACGTCATCGTGACGGCATACCCGGAAGTATAAAAGGGGAGCCGGCGCGTAATGGCGGCAGTTATTGCTCTTCAGCATAGCGCTCTCTGTGATTGTCTGTCTATTTACTGTTGTTTGTCCAGTTGTGCAAGTGTGTGAAAGAAGTAGGCGAGAGAAAGCAAGAGAGTTTAAGCAGTGTGTGCATCCGTGTCCCCGCTACATTTCGGGCTCGGATGCACACCTGCTTTGTGTGCAATGCCTGGGTGTTCAGCATGCTCGGGCGGCTCTCGAGGGAGCCGCCAGAGCGCAGAGAGCTGACACTCAGGCTGCTCCGCTCGGCTGGCCGTGTTCGATGAGGCGGCCAGCCTCGTGAGCCCGTGGATCGGTCCCGCATTCGCCGAGGCGGTGCGGCGAGACCGGTCATGGGGCTCACGGATGGACATGTCAGCGAGACTTGGGACTGCTGAGGCATCTTCCCAGTCTTTGTCTGTCAGTTCAGATGTTCTCCTTCCCCGCGTGGAAGCCCGCGATGCGGCTTCTTCCCCCGGGGCGGAGGACCCGATGCTTGAACGGTCTGATTCTGGGGAATTAGACGTGCTCAGCATCGGGCAGTCGGTTTTAACGAGCTCGCCACTTCTTATATGCAAGACTCAATCTCACGATTGCCGAGGCAGCAGGTATGGTCTGCTATTAAGGTGAACACACGCGATCGGTGTGCATGGAATACTGGTTGACGATAAAACAGTATTGCCTGATGATTAGGGCTGCATTTAAGTCTGAGGATTTAAATGAAATATTATTCGACTCTAAGGAGTTAGATATTCAGCCTGTCATTCAGACCATGTTTCACCGTGATACTGTTTGGCTTTTTTCTCGAGCGATGAAAGCCGATTTGTACTATGACGGGTTGAACCACGTTGCTGAGGCAACGTGTGGTTTATGAGTCCGTATAAATACAATAAAACAGTGTCGTCTGAGGATTATGGCTACATTTAATTCTGAGGAATTAAATAAAATATGATCTGACTTTGAGGAGTTAGATATTCAGCCTATCATTCAGACCATGTTTCACCTTATTGTGGCTGTATTTAATTCCAAGGAATTAAATTAAAATATTATCTGACTTTGAGGAGTTAGATGTATTTTTATTCAGCCTATCATTCAGACCAGGTGACTTGTCTGGATATTCATCTAGGTGGAGCCCTCCTGAAGTTGATGTCGTTCGCCGCCTTGTGGCCTGCGGGACACATCAGTTTCAGGCAATTGCTATTCCCAGTGTCCGCCCTAGCGTGCGGCCCTGTAGAGCTGCTCCCTTAGATGAGGCTCCCGCGAAGGGGCAACTGAGGTTGCTTCTTCCGCGGCGCTCTGGGGAAATCGATGTGGTAATCCCGCCGTCTATGACGCTTCGGTCCACATCGATTTCCCGCGAACGCACGCTGCTCCAGCCGCCTCTGAAAAGACCTGCGGCTGGGCAGCTCGCGTCCGCACACAGAGGCTCGTTCCCAACTACTCCCTGCCGGTCAGCCGCTTCAGGGGGTTGGGGACGAGGCTCGTGTAACACCGACGCCCCTCTACCGGGTCGGAGCGATCGAGGTCGCCTCCTGTGGAGTTTTCGAATCGATGCTGTGCTCCCGCCATCCAGTATGCTTCGGGCCACATCGCTTCCCCGCGCACGCGTGCTGCACCAGCCGCCTCTAGCAAGACTTGCGGCGGTCCAGCGAACGCGTACGCACACCGAAAATCTTCCTCGATTTCGCCCTGCCGGTTAGCCGCTTCAGGGGTCGGGGAGGAGGCTCGGTTGACACCCAAGGCCGGCCTCGAGAGGCTGGTTCCCTTAGCAGATTATCTTGGCGCAGGGTTATGCCTCCGGATATATCTGCAGGTTCGGGTAATGGAACAGGAAGTTCACTCCCCGTTGGTAAGGAGGCCACAGAATGTGCTCCTCCGCCAGACAGGAGTCCGGGATTTACAGCCGGCACTTCATAGTTCCTAAGAAGGATGGCGAGTTGCGTCCAACTTTAGATCTGAGGTACTTGAATCGTTCTCTGAGGAGATTCAGATTCAAGATGCTTACAGTTCCTCCGTTGTGATTCAGATCCAGTCTGAGGACTGGTCTGTCACGACGGGTCTAAAGAGGACGCATGCTTCCCTGTATCCATCCTTCTGTGTCACAGGAAGTTCCTGAGGTTCGCTTTTGGGGGCAAAGCGTGCCAATATCGGAGTTCTTCTATACCGGCCCCCCTCGCCCTCGCAGTGGTAGCAGCAGTTCGGCATTGAGGTGTCGTCCTTGGGTGCTCTCACTGCTTGGGGTTGAGACTCTACACGCAGTAGCGTGTTGACGCCTTCCCAGAGAACTGTGTTCCTGGGAGTTGTATGGGATTCTCTACGTTGTGGGCACAATTGTCTCCCGCGTGCTCCCGAGTCCATACGGGCGGTGGTCTCTAAAATGAAGCTAGGCCACAGCATCACTGTGAAGCAGTTTTAAGGACTGCTGGGGCTCATTGCGGCTCGTCCAACAGAATATCTTTTGGCCTGCTGCACGAGACCCTTACAGTGGTGGCTGGAAATCAGGGGTTTTCCTCGAGGAAAACCGTTCTGTATGATCAGGGTAACGCACAGATGCCTTCGTTCTCTAGTCATATGGAAGAAACCTTGGTTTCTGTCCCAGGCCAGTGTTGGGAGCATCACGTTGCCGGAAGACCGCTTCAACGGATGCCTCTCTCACTGGCTGGGGCGTGGTCATGGCGCTTTGCAAGAGGTCTGTGGGAGACCCGGCATTTCTCCTGGCACATTTACTGCCTGGAAATGCTGGCGGTCTACAAAGCTCTGAGGGGCTTTTTCCCAGACCTCCGCGGCCACCATGTCCTGATACAGAAGTAAACCAGGTGACTTTCCTTGAGGGGAAATACATTCTGTATGATCAGGGTAACGCGCAGTGGCCTTCGTTCCCTAGTCATATGGAAGGAACCTTGGTTTCTGTCCCAGGGGCCAGTGTTGGGAGCGTCCTGTTGCCGGAGATCCGTTTCAACAGACGCCTCCCTCACTGGTTGGGGCGCGGTCATGGACGGCCGCTTTGTGAGGGGCCTATGGGAGGGCCGTCATTCCTCCTGGCATATAAATTGCCTGGAGATGCTGGCGGTCTACAAAGCTCTCAGGAACTTTTTCCCGGACCTCCGGCCAACATGTCCTGGTGCGGACAGACAATACGGCTGTCGTAGCGTACCTCAATCATCAGGGAGGGTTCAGGTCGCGCCCTCTGTGCAGACTGGCGCATCTAATCCTCCTGTGGTCCCAAGGGAAACTGTTGTCCATTAGGGCAATGTATGTCTCGGGGGTCCAAAATCAGGGAGCAGACATCCTGTCGAGGCAGGGGCTGAGGCCCGGGGAGTGGCGACTCCACCCAGAGGTGGTGGAGGCCATGGGCAAGAGGTTCGGCCCAGTTGAAGTGGACCTATTTTGCGTCTCGAGAGACGTCCCACTGTCCACTGTGGTTCTCCCTCACGCATCCAGCCCCGCTGGGGTTGCATGCCATGGTTCAGACGTGGCCGAGGCTGCGTCTGTACGCATTTCCCCTGATTGCTCTGCTCCCGGGAGTCCTGGGGAGGGTCCGTCGACAAGGGGTCAGCCTACTTCTGGTAGCACCCTGTTGGCCGACTCGAGTATGGTTCTCGGATATCATAGCTCTGCTGGCAGGTCATCTGTGGCAGATTCCTCTGAGGAGGGATCTCCTGTCTCGGGCGGCGGGCGCAATATTTCACCCCCGGCCCGAGATTTGGAACCTTTGGGTCTGGTACCTAGAGGCTGGCCTGTCGGCAGAGGTGGTAGAGACGTTACTCAGTTCCAGGGCTCCGTCTACAAGGAGACTGTACAGCCTCAAGTGGAATGTATTTTCCACTTGGTGCAGGGAGCGTGAGGTGGACCCAGTTAACTGCCCGGTGGCTTCAGTGCTGGAGTTCCTCCAAGATCGCTTCTCTGCGGGTCTAACCCCGTCCACACTCAAGGAGTGGCTGCCATTACGGCTTTCCACACTCCTACGGGTGATGGGCCTTTGGGTAGGCACCGGCTGGTTGTACAGTTCCTCCGTGGGGTTCGGAGGATGAGGCCTGTGGCTCAATCCAGAGTTCCAACATGGGATCTGGCAGTGGTTCTCGGAGGGCTGGCTGAGGCCCCCTTCGAGCCATTGGAGTCGGCTGAACCAAAGAACCTGACCCTTAAGGTGGCTTTTCTCCTCGCCATTACCTCTCTGAGGAGAGTGGGTGATCTCCAGGCCTTGGCGGTAACGCCCGACTTGCCTGGAGTTTGCCCCGGTGGAGTAAAGCCATCTTACACCCTAGGCCAGGCTACGTGCCTAAGGTCCCATCAAGGGTGGTCAGGTCTTTGGTTCTGCAGGCATTTCATCCTCCGCCTCACGTGACGGCGGAAGAAGGGAGACTTCACCTGCTCTGCCCGGTTAGGGCGCTTAGAGTGTATTTGGCGAAGTCGGCACAGTGGAGGAGATCTCAACAACTGTTGGTGTGTTTCGGCTCACCCAAGAAAGGGTTGCCTGCGTCTACTCAGACAATCAGTAGCTGGATTGTCCAGGCGATAACCATGGCCTATCAGGTGCGCAGTTTGCCTTCACCTATGGCCGTGAGGGCACATTCCACCAGAGGCATGGCCTCTTCGGTGGCCCTCCTTTCTGGGGTCCCCTTGCAGGATATCTGCGAGGCGGCTGGGTGGGCTACCCCGCACACCTTCATCAGGTTTCATAGCCTGCATCTCCCTACGACGCCTGGCGCTAGGGTGCTCCAGTCCTAGTTGTGCCCGGTCTCGGCTTCACACTAGGGCAGGCGCTACCTCGGTGTGGCCTAGTGGGTACTCGTTCCCCAAATCGTCGTTCCGGCGCGGTGTGAGTTCCTCGAAGGCGGCTCGGGTTATGTATATAACCCTTGTTCCCTGAGAAAGGGAACGAGCACTGCGTCGCGTCGCCACACCTCACGCCTGGGCGCATGCTTCAGAGCAATAGCTGCCGCCATTACGCGCCGGCTCCCCTTTTATACTTCCGGGTATGCCGTCACGATGACGTCATCACGCACGACCAATCGGATTGGACTAGTGTTCATTCAGACTTCAGATTCGCTGATGCTTAGGGAGCATCCCCAAATCGTCGTTCCGACGCAGTGCTCGTTCCCTTTCTCAGGGAACAAGGGTTATATACATAACCCGAGCCGTTTCTCTCCGACTCTTTGTTTGACCCAAACAACACTGTTTCTTGAATCTCTTGGTAAAACACATGCAAAGTTAACACTGTCTCCAGCTTGAACAATCTTCAGATGATTCTGAGTCAGGACGTCTGCATTATCTGAGCTGCCTGGAAAAATAAGAGGACAGTTAGTTTTGCCTGCTGTTGATTTGGTTTCTTCATGAAGTAAAATGAAGGGAAAAAAGTTAACAGAATACAAAATAGTAACTTACACATTAAAAGGTAAAGCAGTAGTACAAACAAATGCTGATACATTTTGTCACAGTGACTCCAAACAGGTTAAATCATCTAGAGGGACACAAATATAAGATAACTAATGAGGCCTATTATATGCATTACATTTTAAATAAAATTATACATTTTCATATTATAATCAAATAATACATCAAATAACACATTGGTAAACAAAATTCACTCATTTACATTATTTTGCAGAATTTTAATAGTATACGTTATGTGTTTATGTAGATATGTCATCCACTTCTGTTCCATTTTGTCCTCAAAAGCTGATTCACAAAATCCAACAGAAAAGATAAATAATCCTAAATTTAATAGTGCATGAAGGTAAAGAAACAGACTTTACTTACAAGCTTTCTTTAATTGTTGTGTCCCGTAGAAACAAAGATAGTCGCTGCAATAAATCTTCTCTTCCTTCTGTTGGTTGACTGAATGAATTTCTTTTCCTATGTATATTAACAAAGCTGTTTATGGATTTACTTGATTACAGTACATGAAAAGACTGTTTTCAGATGTTAAAAAGGACCGTGTCATTATGTTACACACACCCTGTACTTCATGTAAAGTTGCAGATTGGCTGAGGCAGGAAGTACAGGGAAGACAATCTCTGTATTACAAAAATGACCTGCTCAAAAGATTAACACCCCAATACGAGTGCCTCTGAAGTGTGAAAAACAGAAAGAAAGAAAAAAACACACCACATGTAACACACAAGTAGGACTTTCGTCTGAAGCACGCACAAAGTGTACAGTATACAGGTCCTTCTCAAAAAATTAGCATATTGTGATAAAAGTTCATTATTTTCCATAATGTAATGATAAAATTAAACTTTCATATATTTTAGATTCATTGCACACCAACTGAAATATTTCAGGTCTTATATTGTTTTAATACTGATGATTTTGGCATACAGCTCATGAAAACCCCAAATTCCTATCTCAAAAAATTATCATATTTCATCCGACCAATAAAAGAAAAGTGTTTTTAATACAAAAAAAGTCAACCTTCAAATAATTATGTTCAGTTATGCACTCAATACTTGGTCGGGAATCCTTTTGCAGAAATGACAGCTTCAATGCGGCGTGGCATGGAGGCAATCAGCCTGTGGCACTGCTGAGGTGTTATGGAGGCCCAGGATGCTTCGATAGCGGCCTTAAGCTCATCCAGAGTGTTGTGTCTTGCGTCTCTCAACTTTCTCTTCACAATATCCCACAGATTCTCTATGGGGTTCAGGTCAGGAGAGTTGGCAGGCCAATTGAGCACAGTAATACCATGGTCAGTAAACCATTTACCAGTGGTTTTGGCACTGTGAGCAGATGCCAGGTCGTGCTGACAAACGAATCTTCATCTCCATAAAGCGTTTCAGCAGATGGGGGAAGCATGAAGTGCTCCAAAATCTCCTGATAGCTAGCTGCATTGACCCTGCCCTTGATAAAACACAATGGACCAACACCAGCAGCTGACATGGCACCCCAGACCATCACTGACTGTGGGTACTTGACACTGGACTTCAGGTATTTTGGCATTTCCTTCTCCCCAGTCTTCCTCCAGACTCTGGCACCTTGATTTCCGAATGACATGCAAAATTTGAGCGACAGTCCAGTGCAGCTTCTCTGTAGCCCAGGTCAGGCCCTTCTGCCGCTGTTTCTGGTTCAAAAGTGGCTTGACCTGGGGAATGCGGCACCTGTAGCCCATTTCCTGCAGCGCCTGTGCACGGTGGCTCTGGATGTTTCTACTCAGACTCAGTCCACTGCTTCCGCAGGTCCCCAAGGTCTGGAATCGGTCATGAAGACCTGAAATATTTCAGTTGGTGTGCAATGAATCTAAAATATATGAAATTTAAATTGTATCATTACATTATGGAAAATAATGAACTTTTATCACAATATGCTAATTTTTTGAGAAGGACCTGTATGTCCAGCAGTCCTTCTCAATGGCAACAGTCACCTACTATGTGGTTGTTTTATTGTGTCATCATGTTGAGTAGGTACAATGATCATCAGCACTCCTAACAGACCTCACTACATAACCCTGTTGCCACATGTGTAATCATACACTATGAAGATTAATAAAGATAAACAAATTGTACTGTATTGTGGTAGTGTATTTGGAAATACTCTAGTATTATAAACAATCACCTAACAAATACTTATTTATACCTGAGCAGGCCTACCATTCTATGTTTTATATCCATGTTTACATATTCAAATTATGCAAGAACATTGGATTTCTAATACAACATACTGTACATATTTCTCTCTTCTTTTTTACAATTTTTCTATACATTTTCTCTTTTGGGAATACAGTACTGGATTTTAATTTTTCTATAATGCAAAACAATATTTGCTATGGTCTCCCATGTGTGTCTGTAGAAGTGTAATCAGCTGTAATTTGCTTCAACGTTCCAAACTCAGAAATGGGGAAAATTGTAAAGTTTTTATGTGAGTAATCATGGAAATGTAGACCTCTTCTTCATACAAAGCAATTTCTTGACTTAAGAAGAGTTTCAGAACAGAGCATACAATGTATGGACTACTGACATTTAAAAGTTGTGATAAATATCAAAATATCTAATTTTGAAAGCACCAAATTTGGTTGATACAGCACAAAATTACAGTTTTAAAAACATTATTTTCATGTGTTTAAGTTGGTGGTTGTGATGGCGAGGGCCCATCAAGTGTTTTTATTGCACTGGAACCTGCATGCCCCTGAAATTGTCACGTAAAACGAGGGACAAACAGGTGCGAGGACTCAAGTGCAGTGAAGAGGGGATTTAATTATAAAATAAAACATAAACACAAACAAAAACCCACAATGGGGTAAAACACATAATCAAAGACACAAATAAACTCAAACACATACCAAGTAGGAAATCACGGGGAAACGGGAGACGTAGACATACAACGATCCAACCAAGACTGACAAACACAAGGAGAATATAAAGGGAACAGGTGGATGAAATCAAAGTATAATCGGATAACAAGGGGGAGGGATCAGACAATGACAGAGGCATATGGCCACACTAACAAAACCCATATGTGCACACAAGACAGGACAGGCATGTGACAGAAATGCTCTGATACAGTATGTTTTTGGGCTTAGGTTAGGCCATTAATATCACAAAGCACAGACTCCTCCTCGAAGTCAGCATTTGTTCATTTGAGAACATGTGATGTCAAGCAGAGCTCCAGTCAGAAGGGAAGAGACAGTGTACATCATTTCCTGTAGAGTGACTGACAGGAAGAAGCTGCTCAGTACAGACTGAGAACTGCTGTGGTGAACTTCAGCGGAGAAACATTACAACTTTAGATATGACTGACAGCATATACAAAAATTCTACTATTGTGATAAATCACATGTATATACTGTATATACATATATTTATATAATTTGTATTATATATAAATATAAATGTTATATATAAAATATAAAAAATCTTAAATATATACATGCATGTGTGTGTATTTATATATTGTATACACAATAATTATACACACTAGACACATATATTATGTAAACACAAATTTTTATTTTGTATGCGATTAATCAAGATTAATCGATTTGACAGCACTCATTTATACACACACACACACACACACACACACACACACACACACACACACACACACACACACACACACACACACACACACACACACACACACACACACACACACACACACACATGTTGTGTTTCCATGTTTTATGGGGACATTCCATAGGCGTAATGCATTTTATACTGTACAAACCATATTTTCTATCCCCTACACTGCCCCTGCCCCTAAACCTACCCATCACAGGAGACATTGCTGCATTTTACATTTTCAAAAACATCACTTAGTGTGATTTATAAGATGTTTTCCTCATGGGGACCAAAAATGTCCCCACAAGGACAAAAAATTTGGATATTGCCATCTTTGTGGGGACATTTTGTCCCCATACCGTAGGGATTACCAGTCCACACACACACACACACAAAGTAATTTTTTTAATATATATATGTAGAATGCACACAAATTTACTTGCAAGGATTTGCCTATAATAACCTAATAAATACAGAGGTTTAGTTTGTGTGTACAGGTGTGTTCATGCACCTCTGTGCTATTGTATGCAAACTTGTGCATGATTGTGCACAGTGCGGTCTGAGCATTTTTCCAACCACAGGACTGACCCACTGGTGTGTTTTTGCACCTTTCTCTAAATCAAAACCACACACGCATCATTCAGAGACGGTTATTTACTTCACCTTACACCGGTAGAGGAAAGAAAAAACCTAGTGATAATTACTGCTGGGTGACAAAAAAAACATATTATATAAATACACTATAACCAATAAACACATATACTATTACAGTACATACACATATACATATACTATATATACTATAATAAATGTATTTACATGTATATACTATTAACATTTATTTCAATATATTTATGTTTGTTTGTGCAGCTGGGTGTACAATGTGGACGGTTGGCATGCTTAGTTAAGCTTGTTAAAATATAAACATTTAAGGAAAATGGAAGCAATAAAATAACTATTTAATGGAAATTACATTAAGCTTAGCGTTTTTCTGATAGCAGAAAGAGACAGAAAGTCTATCTAAAAGCTGGAATAGTAAGCACAGAATTTTAACATTAAATTAAACTTGTGATTATTGAATACCAGTCTTTTGCACTGCAGGCCTCACTGCCTATTTTCATGGTCTCATGGTGGAGGGTTTTTCCCCACATGTGTCCACTAGAGGGACATCCTAAGCCGTTTATCAATAATATTGGGCAGCATCAGATTTTTTCTGGTATGTAGACTAATGCTATCCAATTCCCATGATTGATTAACATCTCAAACGACCTATTACTTTCTAATGTAGTCTAACTAATTTATTAAAGCAGGGGTCTGCGTGACTAGAAAATAATTTCATAATATAATTTTCACATAAAATGTAGGTACCACGGACAGAGAATTCAGCTTATTTTATGGCTTCTCAACTTCAGACTCTTTCAACAAACCAGTCGAACTAAAACTGATGCGCCATCAGTCGATCTACTGCATGTTAGCATGTGTTGATCAAAAATCTAGTAAAACATGTTGATGCAGACATCCAAAGAACAGGCTTCCATGAAGGCTTCTTTAAATTACATTATTGTCAAACAGTTTAATTTGACAGATAATTTTACATCAAACATTGAATAATGTTTAAAGCTTAAGTGCAATTAAGAGCTTAAAATGTCTTATCAATTAAAGCACATTAATAGTCACATCAAGAGTAGTTTTATGTGAACAATAGATAATTTATTTTTAGTAAAATGCATTGATTCCTTGCATGTGCATATTGAATTATCGTATGTGTTTTTCCCTGGGTCTTCTAGAAGTGGAGGACTTTTGTTGAAAGCTCAACGCAGCATAATTCAAAGCATCTCTGTCTTCATCCTAGAACAGCAATTTCCATTCATTCAGTCAAATAAATTCCATTTGAAGACATTTATATTGAATTACAAATGCAACATATGGTATAAAACATATGCTTACCATTAAGTGACCAATCGGAATGTTCCCATCTTGAAATGCAATAAGAATTGGATCACATCACTGCACTGTCACTGAAACACGTTGCTTTGACTATTCAGACTCAGAGAAGTGTTATAATTCCTACCTTTTCTCCTGTGCTTGTACAACTGTGAGCCCAGAATTATGATCACAATCACTGATAAACAGTTAGAAGCTGCTAAAACCAGGGCAATTGTTCTCCATGGTGTATCTGCAGATATGTAAAAAAATAAATGTATTAGAGATGCAACAACACCATGAGCCCACATGAAATGTAGGTTATTTTTTGTAGTAAATTCAGTGGATACCTGGTGAATCAACTTTTCTTCCGTCTCCAAACTGTATTTCTCCACATGCGGCCACAGCGCAGTAATAAATCCCAGCATCAGAGTTCCTCTTGGGCAGGCTGTAGAGACATCTGTGTGTGGTAGAGTTCCCATCATCAGAGCTCCTCTCACACTGGCCGTTCCTGCGCTGCTGAGTGTAAATGATTCCTGGAGGAGATTCTCCAGACTCATGTCTGAACCAGTAGACGTTGTGTTCTCCTGCACAGCTCTGAGTGACGACGGCACACTGCAGGGCCGCTGCAGACTCCTCTGGATGCTCTGGATCTGTCTCAGCTCTCTGAGGCTCAGAGTCGATGCTCAGCTGTCCATCTGAAAAGACAATAACATCAACATAATGCTTATTTGACCAGACTTAATGTGTAGCACAGTAATATTGAAGTGAATATTCTGCTTACCTTTAACAATGAGGTCCGTGCTCTCCCCTAATTGGAAATTATAAACATATATAACACAATAGTATGCTGCAGTGTCTGATTCTTCTGTGTTTGTGATGCTCAGATTAAAACTCTTCTCGTCTTTTGCTACTGTAAAGCGTTTGTCAAAGCCATTTTGAAAGACGACATCTAAAGCTTGATATGATGAAACAATTGAAAGGGGCTTCTCTCCGACTCTTTGTTTGATCCAAACAACACTTGTTCTTGACTCTCTTGGAAAAACACATGTGAAGTTAACACTGTCTCCAGCTTGAACAATCTTCAGATGATTCTGTGCCACGGCGTCTGCATTATCTGAGCTGCCTGGAAAAATATGATATGAAACATCATGGCTGAGAAGATGGTTAATATTGTTTGCGGTAGATTTGCTTCATTATGCATTATACTTACATTTTGAAAGGTAAAGCAATAAGATGAAAAATTGATGAATCATTTTTAGGAGATAGTTTCAAAAAGATGAATTTCGAACATCTAAAGTGAATCATCTAGGGAGAAAAAATTGTAAAAATTAAAGCTGCAGGCAGCATTTATCGGGGTTCAAGCATTTAAAGCATTTAAAGCCTTTAAGCATTTAAGGCCTGTTGAATTTAAGGCCTTTAAACAGTTTCGAACATCTAAAGTGAATCATCTAGGGAGAAAAAATTGTAAAAATGATAAAGACAACAATGGTTAAGTCATGCATTTCAAGTTACAAAATGAAACCTTAAAGGTGACCCTGGACCACAAAACCAGTCATAAGGGTTGATTTTAAATTGAGATTTATATCTTCTGATTTACATCATCTGAGATAGCTGAATAAAGAAGCTTTCCATTGATGTATGGTTTGTTAGAACAATATTTGGCTGAGATCTGAAATCTGGAATCTGAGGGTGCAAAAAATAAAGAAATTGAGAAATAGTTGTCCAAATGAAGTCCTTAGCAATGCATATTACTACTACTAATATTTTCTATATATATTTACAGTAGTAAATTTACACTCTCACAAAAAAAATCTCTTTTAGATCTTTACTTAATATCCTAGTGATTTTTGGCATAAAAGAAAAAGCTATAATTTTGACCCATACAATGTATTGTTGGCTATTGCCACAAATATACCCGTGTGACTTACGAATGGTTTTGTGGATTTTATATTACCTGACAGTTTTACACTGTGTGGATCATAAATATGGGTTTAAACATATATTTTAATGCAAGAGCACATGTTGTTTATGCCTGTAAATATGTGGTAAAAATCTTGTTTAAAAAGCAGATTAAAAAAAATCTAAAAATCAATCCAAAACCAATCAGTCAATCAAATGTAATATATATAGCACTTTCAAATCAACGTATTTCGAAATGCTTGAAAGACAGGAACAAGCAATTGACAATAAAAATAAGCAAATTAAAAATGTTATTAACAAACCTCCATAAAGAAATAATAAAAAGCGGTTCTGTTTTTAATCTCAACTTACAGACTTCATTAAACATCAAGGTTGGTTTTCATGTAGAGCCTATGACAGGTTTCATCTTCCCTTCAACACAGTCCTAAAGAGAAAGACAGAGAGAGACTCACCTTTTTATACTGTACCTCCCTGTACTAAAGAAAGACACATTTACGTGATTCTATTGGCTGATTCACCTTAATGTTAGTGCTGTGTTCATTGTCAAGGTGACCACATCTACAGTTTTGGATTGACACATTTAATATGTAATATCTACAAATTGTATGAATGTTTAAGTAGTTACAGTATGTTCATTTAAATGTGTAGCATGACATCCATTGTCACTCCATGCTATTGGAAAGAGATGTTTGTTTGTTGCTTTTCAGCAGAAGAGGCTGTACGTGTAACATTGACGAATACTGAATATCTGCAAGGTTTCATGTGGAAATATATTTTTTTTTACAGCAGTTAGCTGTGACAGCAAGAATATGTTTTTCTTCCTTCCTGCTTTCACACTATGACCACAGCTAAAGGATCCTGCAACACTATTGTGCAACAACAGAAATTCATGACCAGATCTAAGACCATTACCAGTGCAATATTTTGACCTTTACCTAAACCTTTGACCTTTTTTAACTAAAATAAGTATTTGTGCAATGTGGCCACTTAAAGGTATATGTAACTTTTCAAAATTTACAAAATGGAAATAATAAATCATCACCATCATGGTGATGAGTGGAGCATGAGCTTAGTCGAAGTGGCTAATTCGTATGACCTCACTTTTATGAATTTGTAGGATTTTTGCAAAATCGTACATATACTATATTGCTAAAAGTTTTGGGACGCCCGCCTTTACATGCAAATGAACTTTAATGACATCCAATTCTTAATCCGTAGGGTTTAATATGGAGTTGGTCCACCCTTTGCAGCTATAACAGCTTCAACTCTTCTGGGAAGGCTTTCCACAAGGTTTAGGGGTGTGTTTATAAGAATTTTTGATCATTCTTCTAGAAGCGCATTTGTGAGGTCAGGAACTGATACTGGACGAGAAGGCCTGGCTCGCAGTCTCTGCTCTAATTCATCCCAAAGGTGTTCTATCGGGTTGACGTCGGGACTCTGTGCAGGCCAGTCAAGTTCCTCCACACCAAAGTCACTCATCCATGTCTTTATGGACCTTGCTTCGTGCACTGGTGCGCAGTAATGTTGGAACAGGAAGGGGCCATCCCCAAACTGTTCCCACAAAGTTGGGAGCATGAAATTGTCCAAAATGTCTAGGTATGCTGAAGCATTAAGAGTTCCTTTCACTGGAACCAATGGGCCAAGTCCAACCCCTGTAAAACAACACCATACCATAATCCCCCCTTCACCAAACTTTACACTTGGCACAATGCAGTCAAGCAAGTACCGTAGAGAAATGTGATTCATCCCTCCAGAGAATACGTCTCCACTGCTCTAGAGTCCTGTGGCGGTGTGCTTTACACCACTGCATCTGACGCTTTGCATTGCACTTGGTGATGTAGGGCTTGGATGCAGCTGCTCAGCCATGGAAACCCATTCCATGAAGATCTCTATGCACTGTTCTTGAGCTAATCTGGAGGCCACATGAAGTTTGGAGGTCTGTAGCTCTTGACTCTGCAGAAAGTTGGTGACTTCTGCGCACTGTGTGCCTCAGCATGCGCTGACCCTGCTGTGTGAGTTGCTGTTGCTCCCAATTGCATCCACTTTGTTATAATACCACTAACAGTTGACCGTGGAATTTTTAGTAGTGAGGAAATTTCACGAATGGACTTATTTGCACAGGTGGCAACCTACCACGGTACCACGCTTGTATTCACTGAGCTCCTGAGAGTGACCCATTCTTTCACAGATGTTTGTGGAAGTGTCTGCATGTCTAGGTGCTTGTTTTGATACACTTTTGGCCATGGAAGTGATTGGAACACCTGAATTCAATGATTTGGAGGGGTGTCCCAATATTTTTGGCAATACAGTGTACATACAAATTGGTCGTGAGATAGTGTTGGAACAGATAAATGTTAAATATTCCATATTGCCATACTCTTATAGCAATTACCATGTTAAGCTAATGCTATCAAATCATTGTGGTTACAATTAGCACGTTAGCATTTGTTGAATTAGTTGGTTAGAGTTTCCACTACTAAAAATATTTAAATTGAGATTACATGATAATTTTTAATTCAATGCGTGAATTAGTTTACTCAAATATTTCAAATTAAGAGAATTAAATGTATGACTACAAAATAATAAATAGAAAATTTTGATGTAACTAATTACCTCAATTTTTTTGAGGCACTCATCACAGGAATGCACACAGAGTAACGGCCGAGCTCAGTGTTTTGACTTAATAATACCGTTTCTTACTCGCAAAACCTAGTATGCCGTCTGAACACTTTCCATATATGGCACGCGTCTCACTGTATCATTGCGTGATACTTTTGTATATTTTTTGTAATGTTGAAGTCTGGTTACTATTCAGTCATTATAGGAAGGAGCGCATTCAGGACTATTTTTTTAAATTTCTGCTTTTGAGGTCCGAAAAGGATAGAAAGACACAGGTCATTGGAACAACAACCGGGTGTGTAAAAAATGGCTTTATTTTAATTTCAGGGTGAACTATCCCTTTAAGGGGTAAAGAACCAGTAACGTCTTCAGCTAGTCAGCTTAAGATCCTTTCCAAATAAACTGGTTATATCTCTTTAGTCTAGTAGTGAATGTTTTATGAGCAGTAGGATAATCATTTTCATCTTCACAGTCACGCAGAGCAAAAGCAAAACCAAAACAATGTTCTTCCGCAAAATGCACTCAGTTTTGTTTTTTAACTACTAGAGGGCAAAAAGTTACATAGTGTACCTTTAATTAGGAAGAAAATTATCATATAAAATTTAACATTTGGATACAGAATAAATGCAATATTATTCATTATTAGCCATTATTATTCTGCTCTTCAGTTAATTATTAATATATATATATATATATATACTATTATTATTATTATCATAATACAATAAAATGTAAATGCTATAAAAAAATGTGCCATTTTGGCAGTTGTTGAACTTTCTCTATAATTAGCCTCATAAAAACAACAACAACAATGCATGTAATGGAAAAACAATCTGCTCAGAAAGGTGTTTGTGGGCTGTGAATGAGTGTGGGTGGTAAGTTCCTGTGGTTGGAAAAGTACAAAAAATATACAGGCCACATGAACTACCTGATATATAAATCATATCATTTGATTCACTCCTAATTCAGTAATTCATCCACCTTTTGTAAGCAGTTAAATAGTATAATTTATTCCTCTGATCCAAAAAAACAGCCATTTTTATCATCCTAAAGCCATTTGTTAGAGTGAAGCACCTGCAATATTGTATTTGTTGTTTTTTAATGAAGTGGACCTCAGAAAGCCTAGAAGTTTATGTCATCCTTTCATTACATTAAAATGTGTTTTCTTTTGCCCTCTGTCTTCATGTGATTTGGAGTTTAGTTGGACTAAACATGCCACAGTGGTGCCTCAATGTGAAAGAGAAAGTGAGAAATTTTCATTTTAGGGCATAAGGGAAAAAAAAACATTAAGGGCTTGAGTGCATCGGCCTGGTCATCCTGCTGCGAAATTGATTGCACAACAAGACTTATGGCCTATTTTAATGGCTTCAGCTACATTTCTCCACCAGAAGGAGCTTATGTGTATGATTTGTCAATCATACCATATCCTCCTGTATTATTGCATATACATATTTCACTTTCAGAGACTCTTAAGTGCTTGAATGCTTATACAATCATGTATCATCTGAGATATACTGCTACCTATAATCTTTTTTTTTTCTTTTTTAAAGGGAATATTATAAATTCAGGCAAATGGGAAACATAGCCTTGTAGTCTAGTACTAAAATACAGAAACATTATCACAATTTGTGGTTGCACTTTATTTTACAGTCCTGTTCCCCATGTACAACATACTATGTACTTGGGTTAGGTAACTAGTTGTAACTGGGTTATAACTAGGTACTAAGCCTGACCCTACCTCTAAACCTAACCTTAACCCATGTAGTTACCTTATATTACCCAGTACTCTCTTAGGTAAGTACACTGTAAGTACACATACTGTAAAATAAAGTGTGAAAAATTCAAATTAGAATAAAATCATTTTCTTAACAATATTTTCTGCAAGAGTTAACTGCATATTAACTATTAGCTACCTGCACATCATAGACAATAACCCATGTCCTCATCTTTGTTTGTTTGCAGGTAAAAAGACTGCTGAGCTTCAGTTATCTACAGTATGTAAAATAAAAAAGATGTAATTTTGACTCATGATCTATGGACATGTCAAAGGTCAAGATGAACTATTAGTACAATCTGTTACTGAATTAATAATTATATTGCACAAGGAAAATGTACAGGATACAAGATGCATGAAAAGTGTATTAATGGGTTTTGTCATATCTTTGTAAACAATCATGCCGTCAATTTCTGGATAGATTCATTATCAAATGAAATCATGCTACTTACGTTACAAAATCATGTGACTCAAGAATGTTATTTCAGTACCACGGACAGGGGTTTAGCACAATTTCACACATTTTATTGCTGTGATGTAATTCAGTGTAGAAACAACTCAACAGAAAGTCAGCAGGTCTCATTTCTTTAGTAATCTATCAAGTACATTATTAGATGCACATTCATTGTCAGATGATAAATTCATAAATGTACAGGACAATGATTACGTTTAACATACTTGAGTAGAATTTAATTAAACACACATAATTTTAGGTTCATAAATTGGTCTTGGTGTCGGTATCTGACATGAAACGTCAACTTTTATAGCTTCTGAGTAGAAACCTCTGAATACTGTGTAAGTAAAACATTATCTTACATGTGTCACTGTATATATTGAATTATCTCGTGTGTTTCTTTCTCTGGGTCTTCTAGAGGTGGAGGGAATTTGTTGAAAGCTCAAAGCTGTATAATTCAAAGCATCTGCGTCGTCATCCTGTCACAGAACATTAAGTATGAATAAGTATCATTCTGTCAAATATATTGACTAAAACATACAGTTTAGTAATTAAACTCATTATCAAGATATTTGTATATCAAGGAAAACAAAGCATTTCAATTGCTTACCATCAACTGAGCGTGCTGAGTGTTGTACATCTCATCTTGAAGGAACAATGAGGATAAATATTACAACTGCAGTGACATTTAAAACCATTTTAAACTTAAAATAATGCATACCTTTTTGCTGGTACTTGTACAAACATGCAGCCATAATAATAATCACGATCAGAGATAAAATTATAATCAAAGTGGCTATGGTCCAATGTGTCTGAAAGCATTTGTCTGTAGTAATGCAAAAAAAGTATTAAAACATATCAAAGCCATCACATGATATAATTTTTAATAAACTAAAACTGGGCACCTGGCAAATTAACTTTTCTTCCGTCTCCAAACTGTATCTCTCCACATGCGGCCACAGCGCAGTAATACATCCCAGCATCAGAGTTCCTCTTGGGCAGGCTGTAGAGACATCTGTGTGTGGTAGAGTTCCCATCATCAGAGCTCCTCTCACACTGGCCGTTCCTGCGCTGCTGAGTGTAAATGATTCCTGGAGGAGATTCTTCAGACTCATGTCTGAACCAGTAGACGTTGTGTTCTCCTGCACAGCTCTGAGTGACGACGGCACACTGCAGGGCCGCTGCAGACTCCTCTGGATGCTCTGGATCTGTCTCAGCTCTCTGAGGCTCAGAGTCGATGCTCAGTTGTCCATCTGAAAAGACAATAACATCAACATGATGCTTATTTGACATAATGTGTAGCATAGTAATATTGAAGTGAATATTCTGCTTACCTTTAACAATCAGATCAGTGTACCCCCCAAATGCGAACTTATATGCATATATAACACAATAGTATGTTGCAGTGTCTGATTTTGCTGTTTTTGTGATGCTCAGATTAAAACTTTCATCATCTTTTATTACAAAATAATGTTTATGTTTGTCCAATTCATTTTCATATTTGACATCTAAAGCTTGATATGATGAAGCGATCAGAATGGGTTTCTCTCCAACTCTTTGTTTGACCCAAACAACACTGCATCTCATATCTTTTGAGAAAATACATGTGAAGTTAACACTGTCTCCAGCATGAACAATCTTCAGATGATTCTGTGCCACGGCGTCTGCATTCTCGGAGCTGACTGGATGAAATCAATATGAGAAAGGGAAAGGGTGAAAAGATTTGTTTGCTGTGGAATTGCTTCTAAGAATATTTATTAAGCACATCCAAACAAGTATGAATTTAGTTGAACAAAAATACATAGTTACTTACTCTGAGGAATATAAAACATTATGATGAAAAAATTAAGCATTTTGATTGGCTTCAAGTGGGTTGAAATGAAAACTCTAGCATGAGAAAGAGAGAGAGAGAGAACGTGTTCAAATGTATGTTTATACAGTCAAAACTAAAATTATTCAGACTCCAGATTACATTTATTACAAGTGGGCAGGACTCTATAGCTCATTTATGTAAGTGAGGATAGCAAAATAAAGTAAACTATGACATATTATACCCAAACATTCTTCATACAGAGGACTACCAGTAAAATGTGTTAAAAAATTTGGGACCAAAATTATTCAGACACTTTGACCTCACTATGTTTTGCTTAAGTGTTTTATCTTTGCTAATGCAACCTTTTACACCACAGACTGAACAAAATGAAGCATTGCTGGTCATTGGTTGGCCCTAAATTGGTATTATCTAATTGTGTATTTAAATTTAACAGCTGACTGGTTGGAATCCATTGCATACCTTTCTATAAAAGTTATCTGACATTATCAAGATTCATTTGTTCTGATGCAGAGTTCTTGTCATATTTTATTACCATTTTCTTAACTATAGTGAAAAAAAATGTATAATGTGAAAAATGTTGAAGGTTTCTGAGTAAATTTTGGTTTGACTGTAAGAAATTACAGACAATTCAAAGCGTCGTCTTTAGCAGGTTCATTGTTGTAGTTAACTAGCTTGAAATAATCCAAATTCATGCTAAAAAAGTTAGTCTAGAAAGCTCCCAAAAGTGAGCATATAAAAATGAATAAATTAACAATCAAATAAACTAACAAATAAAACAAACTTACATCATTCAGATTTCCTTAATGATCTCAGGTTTGTGCCATGTAAACCATCAGACAGGTTTTATGTCCATCGTTGATAGTGAGACTGAAAGAGAGAAACACAGAGAGGTTTGACTTTATATACACTTCCTTATACTAAAGAACAGCATCTATACTCTACACACACACACACACACACACTCACACACACACACACACACACACACACACACACACACACACACACACACACACACACACACACACACACACACACACACATGTTGTGTTTCCATGTTTGTGGGGACATTCCATAGGCGTAATGCATTTTATACTGTACAAACCATATTTTCTATCCCCCTACACTGCCCCTGCCCCTAAACCTACCCATCACAGGAGACATGCTGCATTTTTACATTTTCAAAAAACATCACTTAGTGTAATTTATAAGATGTTTTCCTCATGGGGACAAAAAATGTCCCCACAAGGACAAAAATTTGGATATTGCCATCTTTGTGGGGACATTTTGTCCCCATAACGTAGGGATTACCAGTCCACACACACACACACACACACACACACGCTCACACTCATACAAAAATCAACATACCAAATGCAAACAGATTGCTCTAATCATAACGCTAAATAAATATTGAAATGGTAAACATAACAGTTGAACATCTATTTATAGATTTTAAAGACGTCTATTCAATCCTTTAATCATCTGTCATATTAATTTAATGTTTTCGAATTAACTTCATTCTGTAGCAAATACTGATTGACAGTCCTACCTTACATTCATCATCACTTCAAAGCATTTATGATGAATTAAACTTTGTTATAGCACCCAAAGGTCACTTCAAGCCTTTGAGTTGCAACTTCCTGTACAGCGCTGGTTGAAGAGTGAAAAGAAAATAAATAACACTTATCTGATGGAAAGAGCGAATAGGGTCTCTTTTGAATGATGAAATGGGTCTTGGGTGTAATTGTTAAGCAGAGTAAAGCAGAGTGGCCTGTCCTGTGGTTGGAAAGACTGCTTATTGGTGTGTAAAGTGTTTTTAAAAACACAATGTATGTTGTTCTGTGAAGTTTACCTCAGCAATTTAAAAAAGTTACCGCTGACATGGTGCTGAGCATGCTCAGTTCAAGTTCCGCTTATAGGGAAGTTGACATATTAAAACAAAGATAATATGGAAAATGTATTGTCACATTTCTGAAAAAAATCAGGTCTATTTTGTGATACAACAGACAGATTAAGTCAGGTTCATAAAGGTCAATTTCAAAATGTCTATTATTTTATTAGATTTACACAGATCATTGGAAACCCAGAAATAATATGCAATACATATGGTTTTAAACATACAGTCATTCTACCACATCAGAGGTCTTTGCTAATTAACTTTTGATCTGAAATCAAGAGGTTGTTTCAGCCACATGTTTAGCACAGATGTCTACAAGCAACTGCACCCCAGACATGACATCAAAATAGTTAAAAGCATTATAAAGATATAAAAGACTGTGGGCTTTAGGCAAGCACTACCACAAATCACATCATTTGTCCATATAAGGAGAAGATGAGATCTTAAACAGAGCTCCAGTCAAGAGGCCACAGTGTATGACATAATTTCCTGTAGAGTGACTGACAGGAAGAAGCTGCTCAGTACAGACTGAGAACTGCTGTGGTGGACTTCAGCGGAAAGACATTTAACTTTAGCATGGACATCATAAAACTGTATTACGATTTGATCTTTTTTTCTCTTTACCTGAAATATATAAAAATACATATATACAGTGCATATTTACCCAATCCACTTAAGTGCAAATATACTGATCGGCATAACATTATGACCACTGACAGATGAGGTGAATAACACTGCTTATCTCTTCATCATGCCACCAGTTAGTGGGTGGGATATATTAGAAAGCAAGTAAACATTACAGTAACAGCAAGCAAAATCTTTTAAATGAACCCACAACTGTCACGTTAATACAAAGGGAAATAGTGCGAGGACTCAAGTGCAGTACGACAGTGATTTATTATAAAATAAAACATAAACACAAACCAAAAACCCACAATGGGGCAAAACACATACTCAAAAGACACAAATAAACTCAAACACACACCAACAGGGAAATCACAGGGACCCAGGAGACGTAGACATTAGAACAATCCGACAAGGACTGAAAAACACAAGGAGTATATAAAGGGGAGAAATCAAGCTGGGAATGAGGGAACACAGGTCGGGCAAATTAAACCAATAACGAGATAACAAGGGGGTGGGATCTATAAAATGACAGAGCACATGGCCTAACATGACAAAACACAGCATGTGCAACACGAGACAGGACAGGCATGTGACAACAACAGTGACTTGTGTGAAACTGAAAATGTTCTTTGAATCGTGGTGATAGGAGTAAACCCATAGGTTAAGATTAATAATTTGCGTAAATATTGAAACCATACTTATCAGGCTCAGTGTAATAATAGGGAGATGTACCCTCACGAAAAAGTATGCTTAAGTAATTTTTATTATATTTTAAAGTCAACTTTAGTAAGTATACTAATATCAATGCAATGTACTAGTACTTATCGTGTACTATTTCAATACTGCTTGGGAGTGCATAACTAGTTCACAACTACATTTGGCTGAGAAAATTGCATTTTAGTCAAAACATAGTGAGTGAAAACATAGATGGAGTATCGAGTCTATCAACGCCCCCAAAGCTTGACAGTCGTTTCCTTTTCTTGGGTTCAACTTTTCATTCAGTAGCATCAAGCAGGTGCATTAAGCAACACCTGAAAGCAATTCGGATGCAGCTTCTTGCATGCTATTTTGATTGGGAGCTGGGATTGGCAATAATCTAATAAATAATCTAACTGCAAAACAGAGTGCCCTTGAGCTAGTCCCATGGGATTTGTAGGATGTGCTGGACCAACAAGAATTAGAGAGGCATTCTAATATATTGTTGTACATGCAATTTAGCATAGATAGCATCATTCACAACTAGAGCTTGTTCATGTAGTGATAGACTAATTTATCAGCTAGGCCTTTTAGTGAGCCGATACTTGCCTTTTTTGAGAATATTGGGCATTTATAAATTGTAGAACACTCTAAATGGGTTTAATTGGCAGCTTATCTAACATTATTTAGGGCTGTGTTTCATATTTAATTTATTAGTGTCATCATCATACAGGTACAAGTGTATGTAAAGAGACTATTAAAGGAAATCTGGTTCTGCCCCTTTCTCTAAAACAACCAGTCAAACATCAAAGTGTCAGTCTTTGATCTTTGAATGGTGCTGTGTATAAAAGAGGAAGCAGTGTGAAATGAGACATACTACCAAATTTACTTTAGTTCTCTTAAATACATTCAGTGTTTGAATTCTGTTGTATGTTTTAATCTGTGTTGAATATAGTGGATCTGTTTTACTTCCGTGAGCCTCAATCACTATAATATCAAATTAACATCTTGTAAGGTTGTAAGTAATCCCTTTAAACTTTCAAGAACTTTATCAAATTAATAATTGCACAATGATTATTCCTTATTCTTACTATACTAACAAAATTACTAAAAGGTCTATCTAATTTTAGCACTTATATTCAGATGTTTCAGACTTTTGGTCAGCATGTTACAATTGTTAGTGTTCTGGTCTCTTGAAAACTTTTCTAGACGTGTGTTTATTTCTCTTTTAGACCAAGTACAGGTGCTACAAAATGAAGTTCTGGATATTATTTACTCTCCTTCTCATATTTGCAAGTATGTTAAAACTGTATTTTAACTGAGCATTTTGTTTCACATTTCTCTTTGTTACCATATTGCTTGTTTGTTTTATAGATGGGACATGTGAAAGAGAGGATTTTATTCACCAAATTCCTCTGCTAGTTGCTGTACCTGGAAGCCGTGTGATTTTACCCTGCTCTCACTCAGATGACTTTATAAATTCTATTTTGTGGTATAAACTTTCAATTGGCAAGAAACCTCTTCTTATGGCATATTCAGAGCATGGCTCAGGAAGCGTTACATATCAAAATGGCTTTGGCGAGTCAAATCGATACATTATCAGAATTGGAAGTGGCTCTTTTAATTTGAGCATTACTCACTTAGAGGAATATGATTTTGCAATCTACTATTGTGCTGTGAGTTTCTTGAACATTATTACATTTGGAGAAGGGACGATTCTGCTACCAAAAGGTGAGTTAATGACAATATTTGTGTTCTGAGCTTCTCCCGCAATCCACAATCTGCCTGCACGTACATGGGTATTGTTTTGCTGTATTTACAGAATGTTGCGTTTCTTTCAGAAAGCGACAGAATAAGAAGCACCACCGTTCTCCAGCAGCCTGTGTCTGACAGACTTCATCCAGGAGATTCAGTGACTCTGCAGTGTTCGGTCGTCAGTGAGATCTGTGCAGGAGAATACAGCGTCTACTGGTTCAGACATTCATCAGGATATTCTCATCCAGGAATCATTTACACCCACGATAACCGGAGTGATCAATGTATGGAGAGATCAGAGAACGGCTCTTCTACCCAGAGCTGTGTCTACAGTCTCTCTCAGACTGAACTCAGACCATCTGATGCAGGGATTTATTACTGTGCTGTGGACACATGTGGGAAAATACACATTGGAAATGGAACTAAGTTGACTATTGAAGGTACAGCAATATTTAATTTCGATATAAGCAACATATAGTGCCACACTTCAGTCAGCCAATTATTAATACTAATTATTAATGTCTTTGTATGTTTGGTTCATTTGTTACCATTTCAGCATCTTCAACCTTTTGGAATCCGGTAGTTTTTACTCTGTCCACAATATGCTTAATATCCATGATTGCGAACATAATTCTGGTGAGACTGATTCAAAAGCTCAAAAAAGGTAAAAATATTAAAATAATCTCATGGCAAAATGAAATAATAAAGTACAAATATTCATCACAAAATTGCTATGTTTGACATTCTGATCAGTGTAATTAACAATGTATATTTCATTATTATACAAAGACGCTTCAAAACAACCCAAAAATCAAAGGAAGGAGGTAATCAATTTTTATTTGTCCTGTAAATTGTAGAGAATGAAAAGATCAAATGTTTTATAATAACACATTACATAAACCCGGCCTCTTTGCATGTACACGTTGGCACACTGATGACATCAGGAAAATAATTATATGTGGATCAATGTCAATCTGTAGCTAACTAAACTGGTTTCCCCAAAGTTTTGTTTTAACCTATTTCCTACATATTTTTCAAGTAAATCATCTACAAATCTTTAATATATACGGTCAAAAGTTTGGGGTCAGTACAGTTTTTTAAAATCTCTTATTTAGTCTCTTATGCTCACCAAGGCATTTGTTTGATCAAAAAAATAAATAAAATAACTGTTAAACTGAAATATTCTGAATTATTATTACAATTTCAAATGACTGTTTTCTATTTGAATACATGTGTATAATGTAATTCATTTCTGTGATGCAAAACTGAATTTTCAGCTGCCATTTCTCCAGTCTTCAGTGTCACATGATCCTTCACTCTTATTAAAAAAAAAAAAGAAAAAAAAAAGAAAAAAAAAAAAATAAATAAATATATATATATATGTTGTAGCAATGTTAAGTCTTTACTGTCATTTGAACAGTTTAATGTCCTTGCTTATGACAGTGTGCATATTAATTTCTTGCTTGTTGAAATATGCATATTAACGTCTCGGTTACATATCTAACCCTCGTTCCCTGAAGGAGGGAACGGAGACATACGTCATAACTGACCGACTGAAAGGGAACTGTAGGCCTACTGTATGTACTGATAAATATAGTGCAAATATATATAGATGATATAATCAAAATGGTAACTTGAAGTGCAGATATTGTTTTTATCCAAAGCAACATGGAACAATATGGGTAGAGCAAGATTAACATTGTTTGTAGGTATTCATTTATTTTCCTGTTGTTTGTGTGGTTTCTGTCGTGTATAGAAATGTATAAAATGTATGATTTTCAGTGATATAGGCTGATCATGTTTGTGTTTTTCCTGTGCAGGTTGAGGAAGCAGAGGCTTTAAATTATGTAGCCCTGAGGTTTTCCAAAAAGCCTGCCACCTCAAAAAGATCTGCAGTGAAAAACAGCCAAAAAGAAACAGTTTATTCACAAATCACCTAGTTAAGATCATTACAAATGCTAAGAAGTCATTGCTACTGTTACATATAGCTTGGTTATATATATCATTTTGATTTTGGTTAACTGTAAATATATTTTTTAATATCAACAGGAATATCACCAATAAACATACTGTCCGGAAGATTCCTTTTTGTCTCTGGTTGCTGGTGCAATTTTTTTGTGTGTTCTTTTTTTAAAATTAAAGCAGCACTAGGTAGGTTTTGCTCTCGGGATCCCCCCACAGTTGGGAAACAGAATTGGCCCTCTACTACTGTCGTAAACTCTGTCATTCTACATCAGGGGATGCGCACATGCATTTGTTGACATGACAACCATGGTAGCCCTGAACAACGAGCAAACGCTGGCCCAATGTTGAGCCTCGATCGTCCTGCCTTTAATCCGATCACTTTCTTGTTTCCTCTTTTTGCTTTCCTCCATCAAAACCTTTGCTTTCTTATTTTTCTGTGCTGCTTCGGCCATGACTATAACATCCGGCAAACAAGCGATAGTTGGGCTCGCACGTCCGATTTTTAAGGAAGTTAGGGTGATGGTGGAAGTGATGTCTTGCCGTAAAGCAGTCGAATTTTGTAGTTCATTTTGTTCTCGGGGTTACTACCCGAAACCCGAAGTTTAAAAGTACGATTAAAAACGATACAGACCCCGTCAGACTATGGCAGACGTGTCATTCAACCTATTGTAAGTCGATGTATCGTCACAGGAGTCTTGAAAATATATTATAAAGGTTGAAAAGTTACCTAGTGCTGCTTTAAAGGGGCTATATGCAACTTTTTCCCCAAAATAAACGTAACAATAGCCTTTTTATTTTACCATTTATGACTCAAACATCTCCTGATGAGCATACTGACACCTTGTCCGCTCACAGTGGGTGCACCTATAAGCCTGTATCCTATTTTTCCTATTTTCTGTCGGGTCGGATTTTTGCCGTGCTGTCTGCGGATGTGACGTCAAGCGCGTTCATGTTAAACGTTTCAGATCACTCTGCCACCACCGCTAGTCAGCAAGTAGCCTACACTCGCAAGCAGTGCAATGGATTTAACAAATACACAGTTCTTACCTCTGTAAACATAATGTTGACCTCCTTGCAGCAGATGACTTGTGAAGTGTGCACGTACGAGCGCGTGCTGGGAGAGCGAGCAGAAAGGAAGAGCAGTTCTGTTTTTTGGCCACAAGTGTCAGTCGCGAGTTTAAATTTCAGAAAAACGCATATAGCCTCTTTAAGAACGATAAAGCAATACAGATAAGAAACATACATTTAAGAAAGAAGGTGCAACATTTTCTTAAACTGTTGCGTCATTTGATTCTCCACAATCAGTGGGAACTGGGAACGCCCTCCGATTGATTTGCAGCTGATACACAAGAAGCCAAAACCTTTTTTTACGATTCTTACCTGGAACAAAATGTTAAATTTAATATCTTGTTACATATATGGGCAATTTCTTGACAAGTGCTCCAAACATGAACCAGCAGTCCAAAGGAACATATCCGATCGAAAAAATAAATAAAATAAAAATAAATAAATAAATAGACCATATATTTATGCTAATAGCATTAATATAGCAGTATGAACCATCAACGCGATGACACAGTGGATTATGGGAATAAAGAAGGCAATGATAAAACCGGAAAATGGACAAATGGTAAACATGCTTTTATTCTCCTACTAAGTTCCTGCTTAAACCGAAGTGTTATTTGGTCAAAGAAGGGCTTATACAAGTGATATGGGCTTTATAGTGCCTTCACGTGCTATCGGAATTATCGTAAATACTAGTTGCCTCAAGTCAAAATTTTAATGTAATGAGCTCGTAATCACATCTTCAAAGAAGTGGGAAGTAGGACATTTCCGACAGCACGTGAAGGCAGCATTAGTAGGCCAACTTAGGTTTTCTAATTGCAGAAATTCTATTATTATTATTATTATTATTATTATTATAGTATTATTGTGGTGGTGTTTTCCCTTAATGACAAAGAAGTCATGTCATGCACTTTGATTCCTGTCTGTGAAGAGTGACTGTAGTGCAAATCTGAACAAATCTTTTTTGGTGAATGGATTCAAAAGAATCGACTCAATGGAATGTTTTCCTTGCAGTATTTATATCAACATGGTTCAGACATTCATCATTTACACCACGATAACACAAGTGATCTATGTATGGAGAGATCAATGGACGGCTCTTCTACCCAGAGCGGTGTCTCCCTCAAGATCAAGACCCCCTTTTTTTTTTTTTGGTTGACTAAAAATGCATTAGGTGGCTTTTCATGATCACTCCCAAGCCACGCCTACCGGTTACATCACTTGCCCACTGTGGCACCACTCCACCATTGTTTTGTTTTTTATAGTAATTAAATAATTTAGTTCAGTTAGAGGACACACACTACAAATAAAAACTGAACATGTCTGCTCAATACAGCATGAGCCGAATGAGAGTCGCAGCACAGACCAGCATCAGGAGTCAGATTTCATTCATCATGAGAGCAAGGAGCTGACAGACCACATGATTGTGGAAGATTTGGTTTCAAAGCGAAATGCGCCCATTTAAGTGAGTTTGTCATTGTAGCGTTTTGTTGTTGTGTTTTTCATTAAGAATAATAGGCTAATGAACCCACAATTCAAGCAACCTGCCCCCGAATTGGCTAGCCTGGATGCCAGCCGAATTTAGCCCCGCCCACAACATTTTTTGCTTAGGGAATTCGGTCTGGACTCGATCCATAGAGGAGTTTTTATGCCCGAACAGAAACTGTTTGGACCAATGAAATTGTCAGGGCAGGCTTTAGACGATGATGGACAGATGATCAACAGTAACGTAATCATCCACGTCATCAAAGGCGCTTTGTGTTAAATTTGCTCTTGTCCTAAACGGAGAACTTGTTCGTATGTGCATTCACCTTCACTATTTCTCTCAGAAACGATGATCATGTTGGTAAGTAAGTTACTCTGTGTATCCTTAAATTCTTTTTTTACAACACTGGCAAAGATCGTTTACACTCCTCTTTTTCTTCTAACGTTACGTAATCCAGCGCGCGTGCAGACAGGGTTGGCAAGTTTTTTTGAAATGTCGCGCAATTGCTACTCAAAACTATAGCCCAAAACAACAGCTTTCCGGGGGAAAAAAATGGCATTTGGTTGGCAAAATATGTTATTTTGGCAAGGTTGCCTCTTAAAATTCCAACACGATCTCATGACAATGCGTATAAATAGTACGAGTGTGCAATCTCGTAGAATGTATCATCAAAATGAGATTTTAGGCGTGTACATGATGCGCCGTTTTTGGCGTGCATATGATACGCACTTTATGGCGTGTATATGACACGCTTTTGGGTAGGGTGAGGGTGGGGGTGTGGGGAGTTCGTACATATAATACGCCATAAAGTGCGTATCATATGCACGCCAAAAATGGCGTACCATGTGCACGCCAAAATGAGTTTTGGCGTATACATTCTACGAGATTGCACACTCGTACTATTGATACGCATTTTCGTGAGATCGGGCTCTAAAATTCACGTAATTGGGGTCGTTTCAACCCGCAGATATGGAGAATAACCCGCGGGAAAAACACGGACTTGGCAACACAGTGCAGTTGAGTTCTGTTGACATTTGACAACTAACGTTACGTGTTGCTCCGTTGCTCCGATTGGTTGTAGGTCTATCCAATTGAGGTCTTATAGTTCGGTTGAAACGCCCCATAATCAAAGCCCAATGGAGTGGAAGCAGACACATATTCTCACTAGAATTGAGTATGACCACGTCAGGCTATGAATTGGCGCTAATTCTAAACCTAAACTAAAATGAGCACGGCCGCACGGGCATTCGCACACATTCACAGCACACAATCATTCACGGTGCGTGTCCAGTCTGACACGTTTTCAGTTCATGCCTATGGAAGCTTAAATTTCATTGGAAGTCATTGAAAACACTTGCTTTGCTCCACACTGCTCGGTTATGAATGCCCAAGCAGCTTTGCACATTTTACATTCTCACCCCCTATGGGTGGGTTGAAAACATGCGGAACTAGCTCCTGCGGAAATAGTCTCTGGCGATTTTTGCGTCATGGGAGGCTTTTTTCCAGACATAAAATACAGAAATCTCTTGTCTCAGGGGGATATGTGGGAGGGAAGCACGGTCATTCGAATACACTACCGGGTTTCTACAAAGCTTAATGATAATCGGTGAGGTAATCCTTTAAGAATATTCTTGTGAATTTTTACAAATATGTCTAAATATGTCTATCTTCTGAAGATGAAGGATTAAATGTGATATGAAAATCTGCCTGTGTTAGTAATTCATTAGTAATGCTAATGATAAGCTGAATGACTAAAGTATTTAGACTAAAGTATAATTAAAATCATAAGATGACCTGATTAATACACACCCCTTCCTTTTTATTTTTATTATTTATTTTACCCTTTCTGTTACCGAGAGTGATCACACTATAGGTACAGTAGTGCTCATAAATCTGCATACAGAATATGCAATATTTTAATATCAAAATAACAGAGATTATAAAAATTGCATGTTATTTTTAATTAAGTACTGCCCTGAATAAGCTGTTTCACATAACATATGTTGACAAAGTCCACAAGACCAAATAATTGAATTTAAAGGGGTCATGAATTGAGAAATCAACTTGATATATAACTTTTGATATATAAAAGGTCATGGTAATATAAGAATATCCTGTAAGTTTCAGAGCTGAAAACTTCCTTGTTAGTCAAAGAAAAGCTTTTTTTGACACCAGAAAACAATAGATCTCAGAATTTGCCAACCCTTGACGTCATCGTGTGGTGAAACACCGCCTCAACATAAGATGAACAACGCCTGATTCTGTAGACTCGCCCACCAACTAGTGTCTGATGGATCACAGATTAGTTTGTAAACAAGAGACTGGATTTGCAGACAGGATGAGATTACATGAATGAATGAAGCAACACACTAATGTAAGTAAAACATGTTTTTTATGTGATAATATTGCATTGTTACAGATTGTTTGATATAGATCTATTGATTATGTGTACATGTCTAACTGAACATATCTTAGCAAGCTGTCAAAGGCTGGAGAATCCTTTATTTGTGGTGTTGTTGGTTCATTGCAAATCGGGATCAGACTCGGACATGTATGGGCCAGGGCTTGCAAAGCCCAACGTTCCGGGGGTATGTGATTTCCAGGCGGGATATCGTAAAAAGTGAAGTAACATTGATTGCTGTTGTTCACTCTCTTGACTTGATATTTGTGTGTGTGTTTGATGCACGGTTTGCGAGCCCTGTGGGACGAACCATTCCGGTTGCGGTTTCTCCACACGCTTTCAAAACAATTCCCATATGTACTGAGGGAGCTGAAGCTCATTATATATGCAAAGCTTATTGTCACGAAGCTGCCACGTGACTATGTACAGACTATGGGGCACGTTCCCGCATTTCGCACATACACACACATATTATACATTTATATTGATATGTTGATGTTATAAAAGGGTTGGGGGAAATATATTTAATTATTATGTGTAAAAATGTGTGAGTTAAATATGTAAATGTTAGAGGTGTTATGTGTGATTTCCTCATGGTTTGGTACATTCCAGAGGTGGGGCCATGGTGTTAAGATGGGCACCATAATACCCAGTAGGGCGGTCGCCTGAGCGTGTAAGGGGTACCACCACTTTGTCCGTGTGCAGTGTAGCAATAGACTTTTGCAACTTGGCACCTGTCCTGTATGGTCTAATTTTATTTATTTATTTTTTGATTTATTGTTGTTTTTGCTGTTATTTTTTTGTAAATAATTTTGGCATACGGATTCCTGTTGTCCCGGTCACTTCATTGCCTCCAGCTGTAAGGGTTTTCTACAACACTTATCCAATCCGAGCTGTGGGCATTTACTTCCAAGTCTTCAGTGCGGCACGCCCATAAAATCCGTGCGTTGCAGGATAGTGTCACGGTTCATGGATTCACTGACTCATTTCTCGCTTGAGGTTGTTTGGTTGTGTTGGAGGCGTGGTCACTGATCATTGCAATCACCACTTCACCAGCTGCACCTCATTTCACCTGCCTTATATTTGCCTCACCCACATCCTGTGTTTGTCGATCGTTGCAGTTCTCCCTGTGTGTCCTCGTGTGCAGTCGTCTTCCCGTGTCTGGTGTTGTGGATTGTCCTTCCGTGTCTTCTGGAGTGTTTCCGTCCTGGAGTTCCCGTTAACTGGTCCTTGCCCATTGCGTCCCTGTGTCATGTATGCTGCACCGTCTCCGGATCTCCTGTCACCGTCTGCCTGCCACGAATTCTCATAGACTGCTGTGCTTTACTGCTGTATACGCTGAGTCATTACTAGTATTAAAGAGATTATTTTGCACTCGCTATTAGATCCGCCTCTGCTTTGCTTCACACACACCGTGACATAACGATCGACCACGATGGATCCAGCGAGAGCAGCCGAGTTACAAGAGTTCCTCTCCAATACACACCAGCGCATGGCTCAACAGGATGAACAGGTACTCGCTACCACACAAGCGGTGCAGGCATTAGTGACACAGGTGTCCGAGCTCACCACTCAAGTACAACAGCTGACTTCACCCACTGCGCCAGCCCCACCCGCCATCTCCCCCCGAACCAGTTAACACCAGCTACCAGCCTGAGCTGCGCATTCCCACACCGGAGAGATATGCGGGTGAGCCAGACCTCTGTAGATCCTTTCTTACCCGATGTTCCGTGTTCTTTTCATTACAGCCACGAACATATGCTACAGAGGAGTCAAGAGTAGCATTGGTGCTAACCCTGCTATCGGGATGCGCGGCTCTGTGGGGAACGGCGGTGTGGGAGAATCATCATCCATGCTGTTCCTCTTTCCCTGCACTCTCCGAAGAAATGAGACGGGTCTTTGACCGCGCGGTCGCGGGTCGCGAAGCAGCCCGCAGGCTCGCGGATCTTCGCCAGAACAACCGACCCGTCTCTGACTATATGATCGAGTTCCGAACATTGGCCGCAGAGTTTAAGTGGAACGAGGAGGCGCAGTGGGACATCTTCCTGCATGGGCTGGCTGACCGTGTGCAGAAGGAAATCTACACTCTGGAGCTCCCCACAAGCCTCAACTCGCTCATGGACCTGGCTCTGCACGTGGATGCTCGCATTTAACAGCGGGATCAGCGTTCTCAACCCAGCGTGTTTCCTGAGTCGCCTGGGAGTTCCAGAGAGCACACCGTCAGTCCACCCCTCGATCTCGAGCCCATGCAGGTTGGTAGAGCTCGGCTTTCCCGGGAGGAGAGAGAACGACGACGAACAGGAGGACTTTGTCTTTACTGCAGTGGGATGGGGCATTTCCTCAACGGCTGCCCAGTAAAGACTTTACTTCCAAGTCAAGCCCGACAGTAGGCGGAGGCTACTGTCGGGCGGTTCCAGGTTGGGGAAATCCTCATCTACCACTCTCCTCCCGGTAAGACTGCAATGGGCAGACCGGTATCAGAGCTGCCAGGCGATGGTGGACAGTGGGGCAGAAGGTAACTTCTTGGACAGTTCCTGAGCAGATCAGCTCCAGATCCCCATCAAGCCTCTCCGTCATCCCATCACTGTGCATGCTCTTAATGGACAAATTCTTCCTGCCATCACCCACTCCACTGACTTTCTTACTCTGATCACTTCTGGCAACCACACAGAGACTATCGACTTCCTCATCACCGACTCACCCCTGGTTTCCATCGTCCTCGGTCATCCCTGGCTGGTCAAGCATAACCCCAGGGTTGACTGGGGTCGCAGTACTGTTTCTGCCTGGGACGATCAGTGTTACGCCTCTTGTCTTGTGTCTGCCCGTCCGTCTGTGTCTAGTTCTGTGTTGCAGGATGAGTCGGTGGATCTGTCAAACGTGCCCACGGAGTATCTTGACCTGAAGGAAGTGTTCAGTAAGTCCAGGGCTGCTTCTCTACCTCCTCATCGTCCCTATGACTGTGCTATAGAATTACAGCCAGGTACGTCTCCGCCTAAGGGCAAATTATACTCTCTTTCCACTCCTGAGAGGGAGGCCAAGGAGAAATACATTTCTGATTCTCTAGCTTCCAGGTTCATCTGTCATTCCTCTTCTCCGGCGGGGGCGGGGTTCTTTTTTGTGGGTAAGAAGGATGGATCTCTGCGACCTTGCAATGATTACCGAAGGCTGAATAACATCACGGTAAAGAATACCTATCCTTTGCCGCTGATGTCTTCAGCCTTTGAGAGGTTGCAGGGAGCATCCATATTCACAAAATTGGACTTACGTAATGCATATCATTTGGTTCGCATAAGGGAGGGCGATGAATGGAAAACAGCGTTCAACACCCCCAGGGGCCATTTTGAATACTTGGTCATGCCTTTCGACCTGTCGAACTCTCCTGCTGTTTTCCAGGCACTCGTCAATGACGTGCTGGGAGACATGGTAGATCAGTTTATTTATGTCTACCTGGATGACATACTATTTTTTCTTCTTCTCTCCAGGAACATGTCCAGCACGTCAGACGAGTGCTCCAGAGGTTGCTAGAGAATGGGCTTTTTGTCAAGGCGGAGAAATGCGCGTTTCATTCACAGTCTGTTCCGTTTCTTGGGTATATCGTCTTATCCGAGGGAATGCGCATGGATCCCAACAAGGTTAAGGCTGTGATAGATTGGCCAAGTCCAGATTCCCGTAAGGCCCTACAGAGGTTTCTGGGGTTCGCCAATTTTTATTGACGGTTTATTCGTAACTTCAGCCAACTAGCCGCGCCTCTGACAGCCTTGACCTCCCCCAGAACGACGTTCAGGTGGTCTAGTGCAGCCGAGGCTACATTTACCAAACTGAAGAGCTGCTTTGTTTCGGCTCCTATTCTCATAGCACCTGATCCTTCACGTCAGTTCGTGGTGGAGGTCGATGCGTCAGAGGTGGGGGTAGGAGCGGTTCTAGACCAGCGCTCTTCCTCGGATGACAAGATGCATCCATGCACGTTTTACTCCCATCGTTTGTCATCAGCCGAGCGTAATTACGACAATGGCAACAGAGAACTGTTGGCAGTCAAACTGGCATTGGAAGAATGGCGTCATTGGTTAGAAGGAGCGGGGGTTCCTTTTATAGTCTGGACAGATCACAAGAATTTGGAGTATATCAGATCTGCTAAAAGACTCAACTCTAGGCAGGCTTGGTGGGCTCTTTTTTCCGGACGTTTTGTATTTTCACTCTCGTACCGCCCGGGTACTAAGAACATCAAACCCGATGCTTTATCGCGTATTTTTGACCGAACGCCCGTCTACTCCCGAGTGCATTTTTCCCGAGAGACTCATTATCTCCACACTCACATGGGAGATCGAATCGAAGGTCAGAGCGGCCTTAGAAGGGGTAACGCCCCCGCCCGGTGGTCCACCGAGTCGATTATTCGTGCCAGAGGGGTTACGGTCCGACGTCATCCGATGGGGTCATTGTTCCAATGTAGCATGTCATCCAGGGGTCAGTCGGACCAATTTTGTGGTCAAGCAACGATTCTGGTGGCAAGGTATGGCTCGGGATATCCGAGAATTTGTTTTGGCTTGTTCGGTTTGTGCCATTGGTAAGACTTCCAATCGTCCCTCAGATGGGTTACTCCAACCGCTGTCTGTCCCTTCGAGACCCTGGTCTCACATCGCGCTAGATTTTGTTACCGCCCTCCCGCCCTCCCAGGGCAAGACTGTGGTTTTGACAGTGGTAGACTGGTTCTCGGCGGCTCATTTAACTCCTTTAACTGAATTACCCTCTGCTAAGGAGACAGCGGTGACTGTCGTGAACCACGTCTTTCGTTTACATGGCCTTCCGATAGACGTGGTTTCCGACAGAGCTGGTTGTGTCAAAATTTTGGTGAGAGTTTTGTAAATTACTGGGGGCGACGGTTAGTTTATCCTCGGGTTTCCATCCACAGAGCAATGGACAAACCGAGCGAGCCAACCAGGGCCTTGAGAGAACGTTACAATGTTTAGTGTCCAAGAATCCTTCCTCCTGGAGCCAACAGATCTCATGGGTTGAGTACGCACATAACTCGTTGCCAGTGTCGTCTACGGGCCTCACTCCGTTTCAAGGTAGTATAGGTTACCAGCCACCAAATTTTCCTAGTCTGGAATCCAAGGTTGCGGTTCCCTCCGCTCACGCCTTTATCCAGAGGTGTCGTCACACCTGGAGCAGAACTCGAGAGACTCTGCTTCGGGTGAGGGCACGCACCAAGGCCCAAGCCAACCGCCACCGGTCTACACCTCCCGTCTACGTCGTGGGTCAAAAGGTGTGGCTTTCATCCAAGAATATTCCTCTGCGTTCCGTTTCTAATAAGCTTGCTCCTAAATTTATTGGCCCATTCCCTGTCACCAAAATTCTTAGTCCGGTGGCAGTCCGCCTTAAACTACCTCCTGCGTACGGGAGAATTCACCCCGCCTTCCATGTATCTAAATTAAAGCTGGTATTTCATGCCAAGATTAATCCGCCAACCCCGGTTCCTCCCCCGCCACGACTCGTAGATGGGAAACCCACTTATTCGGTCAACCGTATTCTGGATTACAGGCGGAGGGGACGCGGATTTCAGTACTTGGTGGACTGGGAAGGTTACGGTCCGGAGGAGAGAAGTTGGGTTCCTGCTAGGGACATACTGGACCACTCCCTTATCGATGATTACAATCGACAGGTAGGGTCCCCTGGGAGCGTCAGGAGACGCTCCTAGGGGGAGGGATACTGTCACGGTTCATGGATTCACTGACTCATTTCTCGCTAGAGGTTGTTTGGTTGTGTTGGAGGCGTGGTCACTGATCATTGCAATCACCACTTCACCAGCTGCACCTCATTTCACCTGCCTTATATTTGCCTCACCCACATCCTGTGTTTGTCGATCGTTGCAGTTCTCCCTGTGTGTCCTCGTGTGCAGTCGTCTTCCCGTGTCTGGTGTTGTGGATTGTCCTTCCGTGTCTTCTGGAGTGTTTCCGTCCTGGAGTTCCCGTTGCCTGGTCCTTGCCCATTGCGTCCCTGTGTCACGTATGCTGCACCGTCTCCGGATCTCCTGTCAACGTCTGCCTGCCACGAATTCTCAGAGACTGCTGTGCTTTACTGCTGTATACGCTGAGTCATTACTAGTATTAAAGAGATTATTTTGCACTCGCTATTGGATCCGCCTCTGCTTTGCTTCACACGCACCGTGACAGACAGAGCCTCAAAAATAGCCTAGAAAAAAGAACTGGACCACGGAGCAATGGAAGTAGGTGGCCTAGTCTGATGAATCACATTTTCTTTTACATCACTTGGATGCCTGGGTGTGTGTGCATCGCTTACCTGGGGAACACATGGCACCAGGATGCACTATGGGAAGAAGGTGGAGGCAGTGTGATGCTTTGGGCAGTGTTCTGCTGGGAAACCTTGGGTCCTGCCATCCATGTGGATGTTACTTTGACACGTACCACCTACCTAAGCATTGTTGCAGACCATGTAGACCCTTTCATGGAAACGGTATTCCCTGGTGGCTGTGGCATTTTTCAGCAGGATAATGTGCCCACAAAGCAAAAATGAATTGAGGAGCACAACAAGAAGTTTGAGGTGTTGACTTGTCCTCCAAATTCCCCAGATCTCAGTCCAATCGAACATCTGTGGGATGTGCTGAACAAACAAGGCCAATCCATGGAGGCCCCACCTTGCAATATACAGGGATTAAAGGATCTGCTGCTAACATCTTGGTGCCAGATACCACAGCACACCTTCGGGGGTCTAATGGAGTCCATGCCTCGATGGGTCAGGGCTGTTTTGGCAGCAAAAGAGGGCCAAGACCAATAATGTTATGCCTGATTGGTGTATATCCTTGAATCTAAATATTGTGAGTTGTTACCTGGATGATCAATGACTGTTTTTATGTTTATAGTAGCTATTCTACTATTGTTTGTCCTGAGTGCTGTTCTTCAGAAAAACCCTCCTGCAGAATTATTGTTTTTCTAGCATCTTTTGCTTATTTGAACCTTTACAGTGAAAACATTCACTTGTCCTCAAGATGGCAACACAATGCATTAAGAGCTAAGGGGGTGTACGCTTTTCCTATTTTGTTTAAATATACATTTATTTCATTTAGCACTTCCCTTTAGAATCTGCATGAGATATTTGCATGTTTCCTAGACAAAATAAGTACAATTTACTCTGATCCTCCAATTTAAAACATGTATACCCACCGGCTCTTAATGCATATTCTGCAAGAGGTGTGTAAACTTATGAGCAGAAATGTACATGCCAAGTTTGTTTCAAGTTCACTTGTCTTCAGTTAATTGACTGTACATAACTGACTTTGTCAGGTCTCACACTAACAAATTGAATGTTGTTTAATGTTGTAGAGGTGCCATAAATTCATAGGAATTACAATTGCACGAATAATTTTATAAAATTAATGTTTTAAATTTGAAATTAAAACTATGAAACATGAATTAGTGAATACAAATATTGTTTAAATTAAAATGTAAAATGAAATGCCTACATTATGTAAAATAGATTTTCTATCATGACAAAGGTTAAGGTCGCAGTGATTGATAACATATCATTTTCACAGAAGCAAATTGTAACAGAGTGCAAAAAAAAATAAAAAATAAAAATAAAACATCAATACTTTCAAAAGGCACTGAAAATGTTTCTTATAACTCAACCAGGGCCCTACCTAGCGAATCCGGTGCCCTGGTGGGGGGTGTAGGATGGGCAGCAGGGGTCCTCTGAAAGCCAGGGGCCCTAGAGTCGTCACCGCCTTTCACCCCTCTAGTAATGGCCCTGAACTCAACTCAACTCAAATTTTATTTTTAAAGCACTTTCAAACCTATAGATATGGACCAAAGTGCTGTACATAAAATAGCATAAAATTACTACATAAATCAAAACAACATTTAAAAGCACACACAGTAAGAGTGTTTAACATAAGCAGAATTTCACTTGTGTTTTGTGACAAGCGGTCTGATAATCTGTTTATCAGCGTGTGGCAGCATAAACAACGTTTGGTTCAACATCCCTCATGCTTCTTACTGGTCTTCTGCTCTTCTTCTTGTCTAAATTTAGAGCTGCATAGTTTAAGTCTTCATCTTGCTCCTGGCAACACACACAAAAAATGCAAACATGATATGAATTCACACAATCAAAGAGGCGAAACTGGGGAGGTTTGTAACACGTTTTTAACCATAAAAAACATGGATATCATTTTAACTTTTGTACATGCATTAAACAAATTTACACAACACATTTTTTATACCAACCCCCCTTCAGTCCACTCTCTCAATTTCATACCATTTCATTTTCAAAATCTGGGAGCGAAAAAACTAAATCAAACTACAAGCAAACTATCAAATTCTGCTGGTATTTAGTTTCATTTTCATGGACTTTCTTCTCACCAGTTAGTCACCATGGTGGATATTCATTAATTACATTACACTATTCAGTTTGTTATCTTTGTCCTGTATTGTTGTGTTATGCACGCTGTTTTGTTGCTGTCTGCCTGTGAATTTACCCGAATTTCATTGTATTTAATAAATATCCACTTTAATTTTGAAATCTAATTTGGAGATTTTTCATTGGACTTTGTTACACAAACAATCTGAAAAATATAGGACTGAAATATGTGCAGACAATTGAAACAAACATAAAGTGTGCATGTAAGTCACTTTTAGTCATAGTTGAGTTACAACCCTCCCTGTCTGCTCAGATATAAAAATAAAAAAACATTTATAAACCTGAGCACAAACCAAATCATATATATATATATATATATATATGATTATTTTTGTACACAGACTTATAAAGTACTTTCACCTATAGGGATTTTATATTACAGAGAATGAAATACCTTTTGCTGCAACTGTTTGTTCATCTCTTTATTGTTACCATGGCGCTGAGTATCTAAAAAACAAATAAACAAGTCCTTTTAGTCCATTATTATTTACAGCACTTATCATTATTGATACCAGCAGTACAGAAACGTATTATCAATTAATCTAATGGTTAAAGGTTCTTGTTATTAGGCATGTGTGTTGTTTACGTGCCTTGTCTCTGCTTGTTTCTTTCCTTCAATCTGATCAAGAGTACAATCGTAAAAACAGTGGGCAGCAAAACCAAAGCGCTCAAGATCAGTGTCAGGGTATAATACACACGGCAGGATCTTGATGTTTCTTCAGTCGCCCCTGTTAAAACCATTCAAATAAATAAAACAAGAGAGGAGGGGAAAGACAGAGAAAACAAGATTATTATCGTAAGCTAGAAATAAAGAAAAGTTGCAATGAACGAGTGCCAAATTTAGTTTCTCTTTTAAACTGTACATACCACAATCTGCATTTGCAATATCCTCTTTAAACTGATTAGTCTCTTTGAAGATAAAAAAATAAATAAAAATAATTAATATTAACAGTCTGAATATTTTTGGAATAAATAAATGATACCAACAGATCAAATGAAGACTCAAATATTACCATTTATTACCACTAACTGTGTTTTGTCATGAAACTTCATGTAGTTCGTCACAAAACTTCCACAGTAAAACATTCCTGAGTCAGAGACGTCAACATTGACAATCTTCAGGGAAGAAGATGTTTTGTTCACTGACATCTCTATATGATCCTTCTTAAAGCCATTCAAATATATGGAGTCCGCTTGTTTATCACCAACATATTGAGTAACAATGCAAAGTGGTAGAGATCCATTTATCTGCTTGAACCAGGCTATGTAACTGGGATCTTTTAAGATGTTTGAACACAGAAGAGAGACAGTAGTTCCACTGTTCACCGTTTTCACCAAAGTTAAAGATGTTCGTTTTACAAAGATGAGACCTGAAAACAAACAATAATGTCATTAGAAAAAGAGCAGCAGACATTGATTCAGATTCAAATGTAGGCTGGGTTTTTTATTTAATTTAAATTGCATCTAAAAATTGTTGCGTCATGTCTGAACTTATAAAGTAATTACAAATGTCACAAAGTACTTTCAGTGATATGATGTGACTTTCTTCTGTGGAGCTTAAAAGAAGATCTTATGAAGATCATTGGAGTCCAAAAACATGGTAAAGCACTTTATTTTACAGTACATGTACTTACAGTGTACTTACCTAAGAAAGTACTGGGTAATATAAGGTAACTACATGGGTTAACTTTAGGTTTCTGGGCAGGTTTAGAGTTAGTACACAGTTATAATTAGTATAATAAGTACATATTATGTATGGGGAACAGGACTGCAAAATAAAGAGCCACCAAAAACATTGTTGGAGGCCTTTTAAAATTAAAATTATTAAAGTAAAATAGTTAAATTGAATGAACACTCCCTTTAAACTGCAAAGGAAACATATGAAAGTAAATGTCCAATGATGAGATTGTTCAGAATCGAGTCCTAAACCCTGAAGTAAACTCAAAATCAAAATGTGTTTTCAAAATAATTTATTTAACAATATTTAAACGTTAAAGCATTGGCAAATATATGATATAAACAGATTTTATAGAACATATATAATTATGTCTTTATTGTATATTACACCTGGTACAGTATAATATATTAGCTACACATTTTAATATAATATTTATTAAAGTCATGGCAATCATTTATTGTCCCAAATTCTATAGCAAATATCATAAATGTATATTTACCTAATAAAAAGAGCTTCAGAGAAAGTGTTGAAGAAAAATTCATGTTTGCGTTCCAGTCAAATCGACTCATCTGAACAGAATTGAATTCAGCTTTATTTATTTGAAGGGGGAGTGGCTTTTACCCTGTCCATGCTGCCGTCAGTATCAAAGCTGGTTTCAATTTACACGCTTTATAACAACTTTGATAGCGGGCTTGAGGATTTTCTAAAACCTGTGTTGCATTTTTATGAACTAATAAAAATAAAACTCATTTCTCAGAGATCTTGAATTCTCTAGGTTTTGATTTCTTTTTGCAGAAAGAGAAAAAAGTTAGCATCACAGACCTAGCTATATATAATTTACTTACATATAAAATAATAATCATAATAATAAAATACACCAGTTATTTGTTGTTTAATGCATTTTAAAATCTCACATTTGACACCATCACAATGAACTGAAGGCTAAAGGTCTGAAGTAAAAGGGTTATGGTGTCAGTGTCTAATTGCTAAATCTTCTGAAAGTCTCAGAACATTCTCAAAACATTTCAAATAAAGCTCAGCCATTAGGTGGAGACATTTCTGTCATAGTATTAATTATTGTGAACATGTTTGAAATGTTGTAGGCTGTCAGAGCTGGCCTTACATGCATATATAAACAGCAAATTGGCAAAAAGAAGATTTTTTATGTTTCATAAACATGTAATACATGTGTGTGTGTGTGTGTGTGTGTGTGTGTGTGTGTGTGTGTGTGTGTGTGTGTGTGTGTGTGTGTGTGTGTGTGTGTGTGTGTGTGTGTGTGTGTGTGTGTGTGTGTGTGTGTGTGTGTGTGTGTCGGTGGTCAACAAGCTCATTTTTGCATAATAAGTAAAGTCTGTGAAAAGATTTTTTAGAGAATCATTAAATAAGTTGAATGCTAATCATCTTATTTTTATTTTATTTATATTTCTTTTTTGAAATATGTGAGCACAGTGATTGTAGACCAACCACACCACAGACCACATGGCCGTGTTTGAACATAAGCAGACTCTCATCAAATACAGAGGCAGGGGTTGTAAACAAAGAATCATTTCCTGTAGGGAGTGACAGGAAGTAGCAGTTCAGTGTAGAGCGAGCCCTGGTGAGGTGAACTTCAGCGGACCAACACACGCTGAATGAGCTTTACTCCAGTTTAACGCTGACAATAGTTGTTACATTTCAATATTTACCAAAACCTTAGCAATAACTGTTACATGTGGTTGGGTCTTAACTTAAATTAGGATTGTTTGTTTAGCTTCTCTGCCTGTGTGTGTGTGTGTGTGTGTGTGTGTGTAACAATATTTAAAAGAATATTTTTCAGTTGTCTGATGTTGGTGGAAGCAGTAGCATGACACTTTATACACTTGTGGTTTTGGACTATGAGCCCAGGCCACAAAAAACTTGCAGTCACCTAGTAAGAGCGAGAATGGAAAGAAAGTGCTCGCACCTCAGCGGCTGAAAGTTTCCATTGAACCGACTGACTAAACTGCAACTAAACTGTGATGTTTGACCTCGTGTTTTAGACCGATTGTGTCGCATTAAAGGCCTAGTATATATAGTGTCAGAATATCACACTAATTTTGACCTGAAGTAATTTAAAATTACTTTCACATCATTAACAGATCGGGACATAATTAATCTAATCTAATGCAAAATATCAGGATCCCATGCAAAACTTCATCAGATGGAGGTGTTCTGTTGCAACACACACTCTTCATTAGTAGGATTTCAGCACCATGGACAGGGACACGTTATATTGGTTACATTTCACGTTATATACATTTTTAATCAAAGTGACTAAATAGAAGGTGTGTGTATACATATTATACTTTGATGGATGTTTAAAGATTTGATTAAACATGCAGTTAATGTAGTTGTTAGATGAACTAAGGCCTAAACCAGATAAAAAATATAAAATAAGGTCTGGGTTTTATTATGCAACAAAGACAAGGCCAAGTAATCTGCTCAATGATTTAATAAAACATTTTTTTTTTTTTTCTTGCTGGCCTTGACTGTGTTATCCAACAAAAGTTGAGTGAGTCTGAGAAGAAAGATGGATGCATTGGCTGAGAAGAAGAATTCGATGTCCAGGTTGTCTCTGATAGTGCTGATGAGGGCAGAATGAGTATGATTTTTTATTGCCTTCACCACAGCAGTTGTACAATTCAGCCCATTTATGAATAATGAATGGCAGTATAAAAATATGCTACTTTTATATTGTTATAAATGCATTTTATTTTTAGTTGCACAACTTTATCACCAAAGATGAGCCTTAATGGTAATCATATGATTTAGTCATGTGTTTGTCTGATTTGACTGTAGACACAACCTACCACAAAGAAAGATAAACGTTCATATACAAACATTAATGGTAACACTTATTTTTGATAGTCCACATAAGGGTTAGTTCACCCAAAAACGGAAAATTTGTTAATCCCTCACCCTCATGTTGTTCCAAACCCGTAAGACATTCGTTCAGAACACAAATTAAAATGTTTTTGATAAAATCTGAGAACTTTCTGACCTATTCTACTAACTATAAGTAACTACATGTGAACTACAAGTTATTGATTAGAGTATTAGTAGACTATCTTCTTAAAGGTGCAGTATGTTTTGTTTTTTTTTTGACTGTACTAAAGCATACAAATACCATAATATTTGCAGATATTTAGGAAACATGCCAAGTTCACATACTTGTTTTTATGAAAACCAATGCTAGAGCCAGTTATTCTACTTTGAGATGTGTGTTCCGAGTCTGATTATCTGTATTTGTTTTGGTCTGTGTGATCCCTCCCACTGCCAATTGACCCGATAGTATTTCGACACACTGGGTTGCCAGTTTGTGAAAAACACATTGCTGCCATGGAAGCCAACAAACAAACCAGGTCAGTTATCACAGCTTCCACGTGACCTAAAAAGCCTCTAAAAATCACTATGAAGAGGAGCATTTTAAATCGCGAAACAAACCCTCATCAAGCAGGAGGCTGTATGAGTGGATTTATTCTGTGCTGTCGTCCACGCCGGTTTCAAAGCATGTCTCCATTATACTGTCATTTTCTGCTTGTCCGGCACTTTACAACAACACAACTTGTTTTTACAGGGCTTTTAGCTTGTTTCCTCCCAATTCATATAAATTCGTACAAATGTCCCACCCCTAACCCCGTCCCTAAACATACCCGTCACTGGGGTTTAGACAAACTGTATTACATCATACGAATTAGCCACTTTGTAAAATATGTACAAATTGGTCGAGATAGCGTTGGATATGCACAAAAATCAGATTTGAACATGCAGTCTGAACATAGGGGGTTGGAGAACAACTATCTCCAATATTTTGAATTTGAACTGCACTACCCATTTCAACCACTAGCTGTCAATGTTACATACTGCACCTTTAATCTGCTAACAGTTTAGGGTAACACTTTATTTTGATGGTCCCTTTTGAACATTCTGTTGATTATAAGTAACATTGCACCTACATGTCAACTAACTCTCATTAGAGTATTAGTAGACTGTCTGCTTAATATCTGCTAACACTTTATTCTTCTGTCAACAGACATTCTATTGACTATTAGTAACTTTGCAACTACATGTCAACTTATTCTAACCCTAACCCTACCAGTCTACTAACATTCTACTAACACTCTAATGATATTTAGTGGACATGTAGGTGCAACGCTACTTATAATCAACAGAAAATGTTAAAGGGACCATCAAAATAAAGTGAAACCCAGTTTAGTTTGATAGTCCCTCACAGACATTCTGACTATAATTAACTTTGCAACTAACTGTCAACTAGCAGTCATTAGAGAGAATTAGTAGATTATCTGCTTAATATCTGCTAACACTTTATTTTGAACCCTAACAGACTGACTTTAAATAACTTAAATAACTTTTATGAGTTATGTAGTTGCAAAGTTTCTTCTGGTTGGTAGAATGTCTAAAGTGGACTATAGAAATAAAGTGTAACCACATGAATTTTGCATCTTCAGCCAGCAGACTTGGTTAGTTTGAACGCCTCCAGTGCATGCAATTAGTAAACAGTTTTTGACTCATTTTAGTAATGTTATGAACCACATGGGGAATTTGCCCATTACTGTGATGATCATTTCTTTTCAGAAAGCATGTGGTCATGATGTCAAACTGACACTTCCATCTTATGTGTCATACCTATGCGTCTACCGAGGTGCAAATGAACACCTTCCCTGCACATAAAACAACTGATCAGCTCAGTTCATCAGATTATCTGATCATCTTGAGATATGCTCTCTGATTTGGGTTAATTTTAACATCATGGTTAGCCCAAACCACAGGCTCTTGTACAAACAATGCATAGGATGTGACAGAGACTGAGGCTCCAATCAGGAGACAGAGATTGTTAGCAGCATCACTTCCTGTGGAGGTGTGACAGAGAGAAGCTGCCCAGTACAGAGAGAGAAGTGTTGATTTGAAATTAAGCGGACCAGCATTGACCATCACAGATGTGTTAAATATTTGACTGATCTAACAAACACCTTTAAATACAATAATACTTTAAAAAATGACATGTCAGAGCAGAGTTGCTGTTTAAAGCTTCTTTACCAAAATAAAAAGTATTACAAATTTAATATTTAAATGCATATTCAAGTGTGTACAGTCCCTGAAAAAAGTTGTGTCGCTAAAACCCTCCCAAATGATGTTTAATGCACTGAAATAAATAAGTTTCACTGAAAAAAGATTTATCATTTAATCAAGACAGAAAGGTCAAATTTTGGCAAGACAAAAGTTTTGTCGACTATACAGAAATTGACAAATTTACTGCAAATGCAAAAATATGTCAGCAAATTAAGTAGTGGTGCTGTGAGATCCAAATGTAATATCTTGTATGACTTCCATGAGCTTGAAGGACTGCATCCTGTTCATCAATATTCTTTGGTTTCGTCTTCCATGCTTCCTCTTTCATCCTACCCCACATATGCTCAATGATGTTCATGTCTGGTGACTGGGCTGGCCAATCCGGGAGCATCTTGATCTTTTTCGCCTTGAGGAACTTTGATATGAAGATGGAAGAATGCGATGGAGCACCATCCTGCTGCAGAATTTGGCCTCTTTCATGGTTGAGAATATAAGAGGTATAAGATTTCTTGGTATTTTAGACAATTGAAGTTGCCTTCCACCCTGCAGATCTCTCGCACACCCCCATACTGGATGTAACCCAAGACCATGATTTTTCCGCCACCAAACTTCACTGTTTTCTGGGTGAATCTCGGATCCATGCGGGCTCCAGTAGGCCTCCTGCAATATTTGCGGTGACAGTGGTGTAATTCAACAGAAGATTCATCTGAAAAATCCACCTTCTCCCTCTTTTCCAGCTTCCATTCTTTTAGCAGGCTGTGGACTTTGGCAAATGCCACACGGTTTTTCAATTGTCTTTTGTTTAGTGCTGGCTTCTGGGCACTGATTCAACCATGGAGGCCATTTCGAGACAGAATCTGACAAACTGTTCTGGTTGACAAAGGGACTTCAGGTGACCAGGTCTCGTGGAGCTCTGCTGCAGTGGAAAATGGGTTGGCCTTGGATTTTCGAGCCAACAAACAGTCCTCTTGAGCAGTTGTCTTGCAGGATCTGCCTGAACTGGGTTTGTCATAAATGTCAGCACGACCTGGTCATCAGGTTCCTGAGGGGAGCAAGGAGACTAAATCCTCCTCACGCTCCCCTCGTGCCCTCTTGGGACCTCTCAGTAGTGTTAGATGCTCTGCAGAGGCCTCCCTTCGAGCCATTGCGGTCAGTGGAGCTTAAGTTCCTGTCTATGAAGACGGTGCTCCTGACCGCGTTGGCCTCCATCAAGAGGGTAGGGGACCTGCAGGCATTTTCGGTTGACGAAGCGTGCCTGGAATTCGGGCCGGCTAACTCTCACGTGAGCCTGAGACCCCGGCCTGGATATGTTCCCAAGGTTCCCACCACTCCGTTCAGAGACCAGGTGGTGAACCTGCAAGCGCTGCCTTTGGAGGAGGCAGACCCAGCCTTGGCACTGCTCTGTCCAGTACGCGCCCTCCATGCTTACGTAGACTGAACGCAGTGTTTCAGGACCTCAGACCAGCTCTTTGTCTGTTATGGTGGGAAGCTGAAGGGAAAATATAAGGGAAAGGCTCTCTTATAACAAAGGCTGTCTCACTGGATAGTGGACACCATTGTTTGGCGTACCAGCAGCAGGGGCGCCCATGCCCCCTTGGGGTCAGGGCTCACCCGGAGTGTGGCCTCCTAATGGGCTCTAGTGCATGGCGCTCCGCTAACAGACATCTGCAGAGCTGCAGGCTGGGCGACACCGAAAACATTAGCTAGATTCTACAATCTCCGAGTGCTTTCAGTGTCCGACTATGACCTCGCCTCTACAAGTGGCCGGTAAAGGACTAGGCTCAGGTGTCTTCGCTTGCTCGCCATTCCACTCCACGGACCGGATACGCGCAATATATTCTCAGGTGAGCTTCCCGGAAGCCCTGAGGTCCTCCAGCACTGTCGACGCCGACACCAGTAAGTCTGCCCTTAAGCCCAGACCCTCGTGTCAGGCCAGGTGCCTCCGTGTGCATGGTTCCCCTTCCGGGCGACCCCCACATGTGTATTCCACCGTAAGCCTCCCTGAGCGGGTGTCTTTCCCTTGGCAGGCTTGGCAAGCCTTGCCCCATCTGGGGTTAAAAGTCAACCTTCGGCTGGTACCCCAGAGTTCTTCCATATGCAGCCCTTATGGCCATTTGTGTTTTCTTAAGTCCTCCCTACGGGTAGGCAGCTTGGCGCATACTTCCACCTGGAATATGCTTCCCAGTGTACCTTGGTATTCCTGTGCTAAATAGGAGTCCTTCGTCCATACTAGTCTTACGACAGGGAACTTGCACTTACGCAGGGCACTGGAAGACAGCCGAGTGGCGTGATTATATTGGGACCCCCATTCGTCAGTCACTGACGTTACTCGGAGTGACTGAACGAAAGGGAACGTCTCGGTTACGTATGTAACCCTCGTTCCCTGAGGAGGGAACGGAGACGTAACGTCCCTCTGCCACTTCCGCTGTACAGCTGAAACGGCCAGGAGTTCAGCCTTGGCTCCTCAGCAGGTAACATAATGCGATCATGCCTGCGTTCTTCCTGATATACCCACGCAGTGGGGCGGAGTCCGCTATGCAAAATCTGCATGCCCATGGCATTGGCACTGCCATTGTGCGCTTTCTAGATCTCAAAGTTGAAAGGCTTCTAAGCAAAACCCCCATTCGTCAGTCACTGACGTTACGCCTCTGTTCCCTCCTCAGGGTCTAGTAACAGGTGAAGCTCAAATGACAAGGCGACAACACTTATGTCTTTGCAAAAATGCACTCAATGGGCTTTACCAAGCTGTGAATATTAGAATATTTTTTGACAGTTTTATTTTTCACTGAAAAATTATAACAAAAGCTGTTGGGATTAAAATGTGCCATTTCTTGTAAAAAAATCTTGATAAGAAATATAATTCAGCGGCACTTCAGTTCAATTTGTGACAAGACTTTTGTCAGGGACTATATATATATAGTCATCATTTAATAAATAATAAGATCATGAGATCTTTTAATTATTTTTTTTATTTAAAATTAAAAATTAAAAAATAATATTGCTTTTAATAAAAAAATATACAGACAAAAATGAAGATGAATTAGATCATGAGATCTTTGTTTGCACTTCGGCACGTACCTTTGTACATGCATTGCTTGCGCACATTGTGGTTGGATCATTTTCCACCCACAGGACTGACCCTTTTGCTTCTGTTTTGAAGCCCCTCTCTGAATCAAAACCACAAAAACATCCTTCTCAACAAACTAACATTTCTGTTTAATTAAAGAAACACAAGCATGTACTGCTGACTACTTAATATATATATATATATATATATTAATTGTAAATAACATAAACATACATTTCAGCATATTGGCTCATTGGAAAGACATACCTCTACATTTTTTCAAAATTCTTTTGTTGATTTGCATGTTAAATCATGCATGTGTTGAGATCCTGAGATGTGACTAATAAGAGAGTACATTTAATGAGCCAACTGATCTTGCTTATCATATCAATATTTTAATGTATGCTGTAAACAGATATTCTGTGACGTGCACATAAATGATCATAAATTAAATAATTTATTATGCAACAGACGAGACCACTACTGCAGACTTTCACATGTTGACCTCTTTGCCACATGAAAGGCCGCTCTCTATTACAGCTCTATTAGTTGAACATCGCCTTAGCATGTCTCACTTTGCACTGAGTGGCTTCTTCCTGTTTCAGTTTCTACAGGAAATGATGCGTTCTATTGTCGCTCTCTGACCGTAGCCACATTGTTGCACAGTCACGATTGTGAGGGTGAGAATATACCTATCAATAATGTCTGAAACATACTCACTTCAAAGTCTGAGATCACAAATTCTCAAACAATGCAATGCTGACTGCAGTGATCTACACACTATTTGAAAACTGCAAAATCGTTATGAATTTCAATGTAATAAATGTAGTTGTCTATAAATTTGTCTATAAAGGTCTGTGAGTTTAATGTCTTTCATTTACACATGACTGAGATTGGTTTCATGGTTTAATTCACAAAGTTTTGTGAACCCTAACTGCAAAATGCAGTCACATACTGCCCTCTATTGATACTTCTTGTCACTTGCTGTCAACATCCTCACCAAAAGTATTCAGATTATTACTGTCAGGAATTCTTTTCTGCTTGATTACCAATTTTTCCTGTTTTTAGGATATTCTCATCCTGGAATCATTTACACCCATAATAACAGGAGTGGTCAATGTATAAAGAGCTCAGAAAATGGCTTTCCTATCCTGGGCCCTATCATGCAATGCAGCACCAGGTGCCACACAAGTATTTTTCACAGTGATCATTTTCACATCCAGAGCCAAGTTATTTAAATAGAAAATGCACTCGCACCATAGATCTTTTCGCCCATAGGGGTGCTGGTCTGAAAACGAGGTGTGCTCAGGTGCATTGTTGGCGCGTTACTATTTTGAGACAATTGACTAACAGTAATATAGTAGTAATATGCGCCTATAGGCTAGTCCACAACGCGCAGCAACTCACAAACTTTTTAAACATGAAAAATTAAAGGATTAAAATGTAAAAGATTATTATTGTGTACATAAATATATAAATGCCTACATGTCATGATGGAGAGTCATTGCATGTATCAGAATTAGCCTACCAATTTGCAGTAATGAGCAAGCAGGCTTCATTGGATGAGTGCATGCAGTCTTTCTGCTTGCAAATTCCGCCATGTAAATAGCGAATCCGCTTTGACGCATCACCAATTACTCATTAAGAGACTATTTACATCCCTTTTGGACCATGCGCCGCGCGTGCCAATTTTTTCCCCCGTTGTTTCATCTTTTGAAGACCGAAAACACATTATGTAACCTTAAATCTAAAGTTAAAGCTAAAATGTTATGTAGCTTTCTAAAATACCTCAAATGTCTCAATTGAAAACCTGGCAAGAAGAGACTATTTATTTACAGATCACACATTATTAACAGATTATTATCATTCAAAGTAGCATTAGTAGTTTTTATAGCAATAATTTTGATGAGCAGTTTTTTTGATTAAAATATTTCTGTTGCTGTCATATTGCTTTAAGAATCTTAAAATTGAAATGAAATTGTCTTTTAAAGGATTAAATGTGATATGAAAGTAATACTAATAAGATGAATGATAGTTCCCTTTCGTTCAGTCACTCCGGGTAACGTCAGTGACTGACGAATGGGGGTTTCGCTTAGAAGCCTATCAACTTTGAGATCTAGAAAGCGCCCAATGGCAGTGCCAATGCCATGGGCATGCAGATTTTGCATAGCGGACTCCGCCCTACTGCGTTGGTATATCAGGAAGAACGCTGGCATGATCGCATTATGTTTTCTGCTTCGGAGCCAAGAGCACATACACTCTTCACTCCTCAAGCCTTCTGAGATTATCGTCAGCTTCTTCAAGACGAGCAGCCTTCCAGTCGGTGTTGGTGTTACGGCACGTTCTAGCGATCGCATACTTACTGCCTGCTGGTCTGTGCAGTGGTCTGCATCTAGCTGGTGTGTGTTTCCCTGGGCGCTTCGGCATCGACTGCAAGGTTTTCCTCTCACTAAAAGAGCTCACACGCGGCGCGTCCTTGTCAGGATGTCTCGCCCGTGTGCTTCTGGGTGCGGTCGGTCTCTGCCGCCTTCTGATGGGCATGAGTGCTGTCTGCTTGGGCTTACAGCACGCGCAGGCAGCGCTCGTGGATGAGTCATGTTTCCATTGCGGGAACATGCCCATGTCGGTGTTACGGTCGAGATTCAGTGATCTCCGTGCAGCCGCCGGGGTGAGAGTCCCCTCTGCCACACCCCAATCTGCGGTCTCCGCGAGAGGCGGCACTTTGGCTGGTGGCCAGGGTGATCTGAGTGTGTAATGGTGTGGAAAAAAGCTCCGACGCTCATGCCTCGGCCCACATCCCCCTCTCATGCACCGGACCAGCCTTCCTCTCAAGCGGGTACATCGCGGCCGGCCGCGGCAGTCCAAATTGTCTTGCTTGGGGGTGGGGAAGACGTGGAGATGTCAATCGCCGCATCACAAGGTGGGCTGGAGTCCTCTGAGGATGATGTTGCTGTGCGACATGCACGAGGGTGGGGCTGACCCAGGACTCAGAAATGAGTTGCGTGCCACCGCCGACCTCGCTCTTCGGGCGACGAAGGTGACCGCACGCTCCCTGGGTCAGGTGATGTCCACAGCTGTGGTCCAGGAGAGACACCTGTGGCTCAGCCTGGCCGATATGCGTGCGATGAGCGGACCCCGTTCCTCGACGCTCCCATATCCCAGACCGGGCTATTCAGCGGCGCGGTTGAGAGCTTCGCCCAACAGTTCTCAGCTGCCCAGAGCGGGAGGCTATCAAGCACATACTGCCCTGGCGGCCAGCTGCTGCCTCCACCCAGCCGCCTGCGCAGTCTCAGTCTGCTTGCCGCCGAGGGCGCCCTCCAGCGGCTCCCACCCCTCGTTGCGCCACCCCAGCAGCAGCCTTCTCCGGGGCTGATATGAAGCAAACCGAGTGGCGTTACTGCGGCTGCAGATGCCATATGCCCCAGGAGCCTCTGAAATAGTTTCAGTGGACACCAGTAAGTCTGCCCTTTCGAGCCCAGACCCTCGTGTCCGGCCAGGTGCCGCCGGGTGCATGGTTCCCCCTCTGGGCGACCCCCACATGTGTATTTCCACCGTAAGCCTCCCTGAGCGGGTGTCTTTCCCTTGTCAAGCCTTGCCCCAACCAGAGTTCTTCCATGTGCAGCCCCTCCGGTCATATGTGTATTCTTAAGTCCTCCCTACAGGTAGGCAGCTCGGTGCATACTTCCACCTGGAATATGCTTCCCAATGTACCTTGGTATTCCTGTGTTAAATGGGAGTCCTTCGTCCGTACTAGTCTTACTACAGGGAACTCCAACATAAGCAGGGCACTGGAAGACAGCCGAGTGTCGTGATTATATTGGGACCCCCATTCGTCAGTCACTGACGTTACTCGGAGGAAAAGTCTCGGTTACGTATCCAACCCTCGTTCCCTGAGGAGGGAACGGAGACATAACGTCCCTCTGCCACATCCGCTGTACCACTGAAACGGCCGGGAGTTCAGCCTTGGCTCCTCAGCAGGTAACATAATGCGATCATGCCAGCGTTCTTCCTGATATACCCAAGCAGTGGGGTGGAGTCCGCTATGCAAAATCCGCATGCCCATGGCATTGGCACTGCCATTGGGCGCTTTCTAGATCTCGAAGTTGAAAGGCTTCTAAGCGAAACCCCCATTCGTCAGTCACTGACGTTACGTCTCCGTTCCCTCCTCAGGGAACGAGGGTTACTTACGTAACCGAGACGATATCTTCAGGAATATAATTAAGAACTGATAAGTATACACCCCTTCCTTTTTATTTTATTTTATTTTAATAAAATTTTTTGCTGACTAAATTGGTTCAACACCCCCACCCCACCCCATAAAAGAGATCATAAAAACTGCATATTATCTTTTATTTTATACTGCCCTTTATAAGCTGTTCCACATGATGTTGACATATACAGTATAGTCCATTGTACATAATTAACATTTTCAGGTCTCACAACAACAAGCAAGAAATACCACAAAATCTACATTTGCACAGATTGTTTTATGTTGCATATGTGCCATAAATGCATTTACAAAGAAATTGAAATTGCAGAAGTAATTTGATCAATTGAATGTTTTAAAATGTGAAATTATAAATTCAAATTTTAAATTATACATGTAAGATAGATTTTCTGTCATGACAAAGTTTAAGGCCGCAGTGATTGTAGTTCCATAACATTTGCACAGAAGCAAGTTGTAACAGAATGCAAAAAACCCCAAAAAACAATACTTTCAAAAGGCACTGAAAATGTATTTGTTTCTTATAACTCAACTAGGTCTGTAGCTATGGTATCCGTGGTCCTGTGGTGGTGGGGGGTATAGAATGAGCTACCAGGGCCCCTAGTCATCATCGCCTTTCACCCCTCTTGCTACACAAAATAGCACATGGTAAATCATAACAAAATTTAAAAGCACAACTAGCTACACAGAGTGTTTAACATAAGCAGAATTTCACTTGTGTTTTGTGACAAGCGGTCTGATAAGCTGTTTATCAGCATGTGGCATCATAAACAACGTTTGGTTCCACATCCCACATGGTCTTCTGCTCTTCTTCTTGTCTAAACTTAAGCCCAAAGTATACTTTGGCCGTCCATGCACCATCTTCATGACGTAATTTTCGTCATCAGGAGGGTTTTCGGACATGGTTGATGCACTACTTTTGTTGAAGACACGACTGAGTGCTGCCCTCCAATGTCTGATGGAGCATAAAAAAATTGCACCGTGCATGTGTTGAACTCGGCCATCCATGCTGATCCCACGGTTGAGTTTACTTTGAAAGCTGTGTGGACACGACATCTAGACACGGAAATTGAAGTATACCCAGGGCTTTAGAGCTGCATAGGTCAAGTCTGCATCTGTCACATGTAATGTAGGCTCTGTTTTGCTTTTTTTGTCCCTACGTTTTAGTTTGACCTAGTTTTCTCAGTTTTCCCGCCACTTGTTTCTTACTACTGGTTCTGATTAGTTCGCACCTGTTCATTGTTCTGTTGATTGCCATCCCTGTGTATTTAAGTCCTCAGTTTCTTCAGTCATTTGTCTTGTGCTGATTTTGATATCATTATGCTAGTGTGTTACTCTGTTCGCATATTCAGCAAAATGCCTTTTGTTTCAATTTCCTCTCGTCTTTTGGATTATATACACAGCATGTGTGAAAACATCTTGTTCCTGGCAACATAAAAAAATGCAAATGTGCTATGAATGTACACAATCAAATAGGCAAAACTAGGAAGGTTTCAAACACCATAAAAACATGGATATCATTTTAACTTTTGTACATGCATTAAACAAATTTACTCCCTACTCCATTTCATTTTCAACCCCAAAAAAGCAAGCAATCTCAAAAATATAATTGAAATGTGCGCCAACAATTGAAACAAATATAAAGTGTGCATGTTAGTCACTTTTAGTCATAGTTGTCAAATGTCGTATTACTTATTTCCTGTGCTCTTTGTGTGTATAGAAAAGTAAATCAAATGTTTAAATTTTTTTTTTTTTACATCCCTACACTGTTAAAAAAATGTTTTGTGTAAAATTACAGTATGTTTCAGGTTAATAGTTGCATGACTTTCACAGTAATTCCACAGCAGAACTTCTATTTAACACTCTTGGAAATCTTTAGTAAAATCTACAACATCATACTGTATTTATACAGTGCATATGTACTATCAAGGTACCCAGCATACAGTGCTGTGGAATTTCTTGATTCTTGTTGGTTTTAACTGTGCTGCTGAACTTATTGTCACCATTGTTGTGTTTTGTATGTAAAGTATTGATGTCTGTACATCATTAAGTGATGAAAAATGATGTCACACCTTTCAAAAATAAATCTCAGCAGCTGCTTTACTACTTTGAAATATTCATCTACAAATAATTATGATTTTGAAATAAGATATTGGTAAATTTTTATGCTGAAATAACACTAATAATAATATAGTTTGACTAACTTAAAATCAGCCAACTAGCTCATATATTTATTATTATTATTATTATTATTATTATTATTATTATTATTATTATTATTATTATTATTATTATTATTACTTTAATTATTATAAAAATTTAAAAGTTTTGAATCATTGACTTGCACTAATTTTAGAATGAAAGTATGTTTTACCAATATCAATACTTTAGCTTAAAATGCATATGAATGTGTAAGGGAAAGTGTATATCTTAGATCCTGTAACTGTCACAATTTATTTAAAAACAATCACAATTTTTTTACTTTTTTTTTTTTTACTTTTCAAAGTGTGACAAATAAATAAATATAAATAAATGTAAACAAATTCCAGTAGCATCTCAATTAAAATCGTACATAATTATAAAAGAATAAGCAAAATAGTTTCAAATAGTTGTTATGTATGAAACAATATTTTTCAGTTGTCTGATGTTGGTGGAAGCAGTAGCATGACACTTTATACACTTGTGGTTTTGGACTATGAGCCCAGGCCACAAAAAAACTTGCAGTCACCTAGTAAGAGCGAGAATGGAAAGAAAGTGCACCTCAGCGCTGAAAGTTTCCATTGAACCGACTGACTAAACTGCAACTAAACTGTGATGTTTGACCTCGTGTTTTAGACCGATTGTGTCGCATTAAAGGCCTAGTATATATAGTGTCAGAATATCACACTAATTTTGACCTGAAGTAATTTAAAATTACTTTCACATCATTAACAGATCAGGACATAATTAATCTAATCTAATGCAAAATATCAGGATCCCATGCAAAACTTCATCAGATGGAGGTGTTCTGTTGCAACACACACTCTTCATTAGTAGGATTTCAGCACCATGGACAGGGACGTGTTATATTGGTTACATTTCACGTTATATACATTTTTAATCAAAGTGACTAAATAGAAGGTGTGTGTGTATACATATTATACTTTGATGGATGTTTAAAGATTTGTTTAAACATGCAGTTAATGTAGTTGTTAGATGAACTAAGGCCTAAACCAGATAAAAAATATAAAATAAGGTCTGGGTTTTATTATGCAACAAAGACAAGGCCAAGTAATCTGCTCAATGATTTAATAAAACATTTTTTTTTTTCTTGCTGGCCTTGACTGTGTTATCCAACAAAAGTTGAGAAGAAAGATGGATGCATTGGCTGAGAAGAAGAATTCGATGTCCAGGTTGTCTCTGATAGTGCTGATGAGGGCAGAATGAGTATGATTTTTTATTGCCTTCACCACAGCAGTTGTACAATTCAGCCCATTTATGAATAATGAATGGCAGTATAAAAATATGCTACTTTTATATTGTTATAAACGCATTGTATTTTTAGTTGCACAACTTTATCACCAAAGATGAGCCTTAATGGTAATCATATGATTTAGTCATGTGTTTGTCTGATTTGACTGTAGACACAACCTACCACAAAGAAAGATAAACGTTCATATACAAACATTAATGGTAACACTTATTTTTGATAGTCCACATAAGGGTTAGTTCACCCAAAAATGGAAAATTTGTTAATCCCTCACCCTCATGTTGTTCCAAACCCGTAAGACCTTCGTTCACTTCAGAACACAAATTAAAATGTTTTTGATAAAATCTGAGAACTTTCTGACCTATTCTACTAACTATAAGTAACTACATGTGAACTACAAGTTATTGATTAGAGTATTAGTAGACTATCTTCTTAAAGGTGCAGTATGTTTTGTTTTTTTTTTGACTGTACTAAAGCATACAAATACCATAATATTTGCAGATATTTAGGAAACATGCCAAGTTCACATACTTGTTTTTATGAAAACCAATGCTAGAGCCAGTTATTCTACTTTGAGATGTGTGTTCCGAGTCTGATTATCTGTATTTGTTTTGGTCTGTGTGATCCCTCCCACTGCCAATTTACCCGATAGTATTTCGACACACTGGGTTGCCAGTTTGTGAAAACACACTGCCATGGAAGCCAACAAACAAACCAGGTCAGTTATCACAGCTTCCACCTGACCTAAAAAGCCTCTAAAAAGCACTATGAAGAGGAGCATTTTAAATCGCGAAACAAACCCTCATCAAGCAGGAGGCTGTATGAGTGGATTTATTCTGTGCTGTCGTCCACGCCGGTTTCAAAGCATGTCTCCATTATACTGTCATTTTCTGCTTGTCCGGCACTTTACAACAACACAACTTGTTTTTACAGGGCTTTTAGCTTGTTTCCTCCCAATTCATATAAATTCGTACAAATGTCCCACCCCTAACCCCGTCCCTAAACATACCCGTCACTGGGGTTTAGACAAACCGTATTACATCATACGAATTAGCCACTTTGTAAAATATGTACAAATTGGTCGAGATAGCGTTGGATATGCACAAAAATCGGATTTGGACAGGCAGTCTGAACATAGGGGGTTGGAGAACAACTATCTCCAATATTTTGAATTTGAACTGCACTACCCATTTCAACCACTAGCTGTCAATGTTACATACTGCACCTTTAATCTGCTAACAGTTTAGGGTAACACTTTATTTTGATGGTCCCTTTTGAACATTCTGTTGACTATAAGTAACATTGCACCTACATGTCAACTAACTCTCATTAGAGTATTAGTAGACTGTTTGCTTAATATCTGCTAACACTTTATTCTTCTTTCAACAGACATTCTATTGACTATTAGTAACTTTGCAACTACATGTCAACTTATTCTAACCCTAACCCTACCAGTCTACTAACATTCTACTAACACTCTAATGATATTTAGTGGACATGTAGGTGCAACGCTACTTATAATCAACAGAAAATGTTAAAGGGACCATCAAAATAAAGTGAAACCCAGTTTAGTTTGATAGTCCCTCACAGACATTCTGACTATAATTAACTTTGCAACTAACTGACAACTAGCAGTCATTAGAGAGAATTAGTAGATTATCTGCTTAATATCTGCTAACACTTTATTTTGAACCCTAACAGACTGACTTTAAATAACTTAAATAACTTTTATGAGTTATGTAGTTGCAAAGTTTCTTCTGGTTGGTAGAATGTCTAAAGTGGACTATAGAAATAAAGTGTAACCACATGAATTTTGCATCTTCAGCCAGCAGACTTGGTTAGTTTGAACGCCTCCAGTGCATGCAATTAGTAAACAGTTTTTGACTCATTTTAGTAATGTTATGAACCACATGGGGAATTTGCCCATTACTGTGATGATCATTTCTTTTCAGAAAGCATGTGGTCATGATGTCAAACTGACACTTCCATCTTATGTGTCATACCTATGCGTCTACCGAGGTGCAAATGAACACCTTCCCTGCACATAAAACAACTGATCAGCTCAGTTCATCAGATTATCTGATCATCTTGAGATATGCTCTCTGATTTGGGTTAATTTTAACATCAGGGTTAGCCCAAACCACAGGCTCTTGTACAAACAATGCATAGGATGTGACAGAGACTGAGGCTCCAATCAGAAGACAGAGATTGTTAGCAGCATCACTTCCTGTGGAGGTGTGACAGAGAGAAGCTGCCCAGTACAGAGAGAGAAGTGTTGATTTGAAATTAAGCGGACCAGCATTGACCATCACAGATGTGTTAAATATTTGACTGATCTAACAAACACCTTTAAATACAATAATACTTTAAAAAATGACATGTCAGAGCAGAGTTGCTGTTTAAAGCTTCTTTACCAAAATAAAAAGTATTACAAATTTAATATTTAAATGCATATTCAAGTGTGTACAGTCCCTGAAAAAAGTTGTGTCGCTAAAACCCTCCCAAATGATGTTTAATGCACTGAAATAAATAAGTTTCACTGAAAAAAGATTTATCATTTAATCAAGACAGAAAGGTCAAATTTTGGCAAGACAAAAGTTTTGTCGACTATACAGAAATTGAACAAATTTACTGCAAATGCAAAAATATGTCAGCAAATTAAGTAGTGGTGCTGTGAGATCCAAATGTAATATCTTGTATGACTTCCATGAGCTTGAAGGACTGCATCCTGTTCATCAATATTCTTTGGTTTCGTCTTCCATGCTTCCTCTTTCATCCTACCCCACATATGCTCAATGATGTTCATGTCTGGTGACTGGGCTGGCCAATCCGGGAGCATCTTGATCTTTTTCGCCTTGAGGAACTTTGATATGAAGATGGAAGAATGCGATGGAGCACCATCCTGCTGCAGAATTTGGCCTCTTTCATGGTTGAGAATATAAGAGGTATAAGATTTATTGGTATTTTAGACAATTGAAGTTTCCTTCCACCCTGCAGATCTCTCGCACACCCCCATACTGGATGTAACCCAAGACCATGATTTTCCGCCACCAAACTTCACTGTTTTCTGGGTGAATCTCGGATCCATGCGGGCTCCAGTAGGCCTCCTGCAATATTTGCGGCGACTGTGGTGTAATTCAACAGAAGATTCATCTGAAAAATCCACCTTCTGCCACTTTTCCAGCTTCCATTCTTTTAGCAGGCTGTGGACTTTGGCAAATGCCACACGGTTTTTCAATTGTCTTTTGTTTAGTGCTGGCTTCTGGGCACTGATTCGACCATGGAGGCCATTTCGAGACAGAATCTGACAAACTGTTCTGGTTGACAAAGGGACTTCAGGTGACCAGGTCTCGTGGAGCTCTGCTGCAGTGGAAAATGGGTTAGCCTTGGATTTTCGAGCCAACAAACAGTCCTCTTGAGCAGTTGTCTTGCAGGATCTGCCTGAACTGGGTTTGTCATAAACGTCAGCACGACCTGGTCATCAGGTTCCTGAGGGGAGCAAGGAGACTAAATCCTCCTCGCGCTCCCCTCGTGCCCTCTTGGGACCTCTCAGTAGTGTTAGATGCTCTGCAGAGGCCTCCCTTCGAGCCATTGCGGTCAGTGGAGCTTAAGTTCCTGTCTATGAAGACGGCGCTCCTGACCGCGTTGGCCTCCATCAAGAGGGTAGGGGACCTGCAGGCATTTTTGGTTGACGAAGCGTGCCTGGAATTCGGGCCGGCTAACTCTCACGTGAGCCTGAGACCCCGGCCTGGATATGTGCCCAAGGTTCCCACCACTCCATTCAGAGACCAGGTGGTGATCCTGCAAGCGCTGCCTTTGGAGGAGGCAGACCCAGCCTTGGCACTGCTCTGTCCAGTACGCGCCCTCCATGCTTACGCAGACAGAACGCAGTGTTTCAGGACCTCAGACCAGCTCTTTGTCTGTTATGGTGGGAAGCTGAAGGGAAAGGCTCTCTTATAACAAAGGCTGTCTCACTGGATAGTGGACACCATTGTTTGGCGTACCAGCAGCAGGGGCGCCCATGCCCCCTTGGGGTCAGGGCTCACCCGGAGTGTGGCCTCCTAATGGGCTCTAGTGCATGGCGCTCCGCTAACAGACATCTGCAGAGCTGCAGGCTGGGCGACACCGAAAACATTAGCTAGATTCTACAATCTCCGAGTGCTTTCAGTGTCTGACTATGTACTCGCCTCTACAAGTGGCCGGTAAAGGACTAGGCTCAGGTGTCTTCGCTTGCTCGCAATTCCACTCCACGGACCGGATACGCGCAATATATTCTCAGGTGATCTTCCCGGAAGCCCTGAGGTCCTCCAGCACTGTCGGCGCCGACACCAGTAAGTCTGCCCTTAAGCCCAGACCCTCGTGTCAGGCAAGGTGCCTCCGTGTGCATGGTTCCCCTTCCGGGCAACCCCCACATGTGTATTCCACCGTAAGCCTCCCTGAGCGGGTGTCTTTCCCTTGGCAGGCTTGGCAAGCCTTGCCCCATCTAGGGTTAAAAGTCCACCTTCGGCTGGTACCCCAGAGTTCTTCCATATGCAGCCCTTATGGCCATATGTGTTTTCTTAAGTTCTCCCTACGGGTAGGCAGCTTGGCGCATACTTCCACCTGGAATATGCTTCCCAGTGTACCTTGGTATTCCTGTGCTAAATGGGAGTCCTTCGTCCATACTAGTCTTACGACAGGGAACTTGCACTTACGCAGGGCACTGGAAGACAGCCGAGAGGCGTGATTATATTGGGACCCCCATTCGTCAGTCACTGGCGTTACTCGGAGTGACTGAGCGAAGGAGCGTCTCGTTCGTATGTAACCCTCGTTCCCTGAGGAGGAGCGGAGGCGTAACGTCCCTCTGCCACATCCGCTGTACAGCTGAAACGGCCAGGAGTTCAGCCTTGGCTCCTCAGCAGGTAACATAATGCGATCATGCCAGCGTTCTTCCTGATATACCCACGCAGTGGGGCGGAGTCCGCTATGCAAAATCCGCATGCCCATGGCATTGGCACTGCCATTGGGCGCTTTCTAGATCTGTTGATAGGCTTCTAAGCGAAACCCCCATTCGTCAGTCACTGACGTTACGTCTCTGTTCCCTCCTCAGGGTCTAGTAACAGGTGAAGCTCAAATGACAAGGCGACAACACTTATGTCTTTTGCAAAAATTCACTCAATGGGCTTTACCAAGCTGTGAATATTAGAATATTTTTTGACAGTTTCATTTTTCACTGAAAAATTATTACAAAAGCTGTTGGGATTAAAATGTGCCAATTCTTGTAAAAAAATCTTGATAAGAAATATAATTCAGCGGCACTTCAGTTCAATTTGTGACAAGACTTTTGTCAGGGACTATATATATATAGTCATCATTTAATAAATAATAAGATCATGAGATCTTTTAATTTTTTATTTTATTTAAAAATAATATTGCTTTTAATAAAAAAATATACAGACAAAAATGAAGATGAATTAGATCATGAGATCTTTGTTTGCACTTCGCCACATACTTTTGTACATGCATTGCTTGCGCACATTGTGGTTGGATCATTTTCCACCCACAGGACTGACCCTTTGCTTCTGTTTTGAAGCCTCTCTGAATCAAAACCACAAAAACATCCTTCTCAACAAACTAACATTTCTGTTTAATTAAAGAAACACAAGCATGTACTGCTGACTACTCTAAATACATCTGATCTTGCTTATCATATCAATATTTTAATGTATGCTGTAAACAGATATTCTGTGACGTGCACATAAATGATCATAAATTAAATAATTTATTATGCAACAGACAGACCACTACTGCAGACTTTCACATGTTGACCTCTTTGCCACATGAAAGGCCGCTCTCTATTACAGCTCTATTAGTTGAACATCGCCTTAGCATGTCTCACTTTGCACTGAGTGGCTTCTTCCTGTTTCAGTTTCTACAGGAAATGATGCGTTCTATTGTCGCTCTCTGACCGTACATTGTTGCACAGTCACGATTGTGAGGGTGAGAATATACCTATCAATAATGTCTGAAACATACTCACTTCAAAGTCTGAGATCACAAATTCTCAAACAATGCAATGCTGACTGCAGTGATCTACACACTATTTGAAAACTGCAAAATCGTTATGAATTTCAATGTAATAAATGTAGTTGTCTATAAATTTGTCTATAAAGGTCTGTGAGTTTAATGTCTTTCATTTACACATGACTGAGATTGGTTTCATGGTTTAATTCACAAAGTTTTGTGAACCCTAACTGCAAAATGCAGTCACATACTGCCCTCTATTGATACTTCTTGTCACTTGCTGTCAACATCCTCACCAAAAGTATTCAGATTATTACTGTCAGGAATTCCTTTCTGCTTGATTACCAATTTTTCCTGTTTTTAGGATATTCTCATCCTGGAATCATTTACACCCATAATAACAGGAGTGGTCAATGTATAAAGAGCTCAGAAAATGGCTTTCCTATCCTGGGCCCTATCATGCAATGCAGCACCAGGTGCCACACAAGTATTTTTCACAGTGATCATTTTCACATCCAGAGCCAAGTTATTTAAATAGAAAATGCACTCGCACCATAGATCTTTTCGCCCGTAGGGGTGCTGGTCTGAAAACGAGGTGTGCTCAGGTGCATTGTTGGCGCGTTACTATTTTGAGACAATTGACTAACAGTAATATAGTAGTAATATGCGCCTATAGGCTAGTCCACAACGCGCAGCAGCTCACAAACTTTTTTAAACATGAAAAATTAAAGGATTAAAATGTAAAAGATTATTATTGTGTACATAAATATAAAAATGCCTACATGTCATGATGGAGAGTCATTGCATGTATCAGAATTAGCCTACCAATTTGCAGTAATGAGCAAGCAGGCTTCATTGGATGAGTGCATGCAGTCTTTCTGCTTGCAAATTCCGCCATGTAAATAGCGAATCCGCTTTGACGCATCACCAATTACTCATTAAGAGACTATTTACATCCCTTTTGGACCATGCGCCGCGCGTGCCAATTTTTTCCCCCGTTGTTTCATCTTTTGAAGACCGAAAACACATTATGTAACCTTAAATCTAAAGTTAAAGCTAAAATGTTATGTAGTTTTCTAAAATACCTCAAATGATTGAAAACCTGGCAAGAAGAGACTATTTATTTACAGATCACACATTATTAACAGATTATTATCATTCAAAGTAGCATTAGTAGTTTTTATAGCAATAATTTTGATGAGCAGTTTTTTTAATTAAAATATTTCTGTTGCTGTCATATTGCTTTAAGAATCTTAAAATTGAAATGAAATTGTCTTTTAAAGGATTAAATGTGATATGAAAGTAATACTAATAAGATGAATGATAGTTCCCTTTCGTTCAGTCACTCCGGGTAACGTCAGTGACTGACGAATGGGGTTTCAACAGAAGCCTATCAACTTTGAGATCTAGAAAGCGCCCAATGGCAGTGCCAATGCCATGGGCATGCAGATTTTGCATAGCGGACTCCGCCCTACTGCGTTGGTATATCAGGAAGAACGCTGGCATGATCGCATTATGTTTTCTGCTTCGGAGCCAAGAGCACATACACTCTTCACTCCTCAAGCCTTCTGAGATTATCGTCAGCTTCTTCAAGACGAGCAGCCTTCCAGTCGGTGTTGGTGTTACGGCACGTTCTAGCGATCGCATACTTACTGCCTGCTGATCTGTGCAGTGGTCTGCATCTAGCTGGTGTGTGTTTCCCTGGGCGCTTCGGCATCGACTGCAAGGTTTTCCTCTCACTAAAAGAGCTCACACGCGGCGCGTCCTTGTCAGGATGTCTCGCCCGTGTGCTTCTGGGTGATCGGTCTCTGCCGCCTTCTGATAGGCATGAGCGCTGTCTGGACGTGCTTGGGCTTACAGCACGCGCAGGCAGCGCTCGTGGATGAGTCATGTTTCCATTGCGGGAACATGCCCATCTCGGTGTTACGGTCGAGATTCAGTGATCTCCGTGCAGCCGCCGGGGTGAGAGTCCCCTCTGCCACACCCCAATCTGCGGTCTCCGCGAGAGGCGGCACTTTGGCTGGTGGCCAGGGTGATCTGAGTGTGTAATGGTGTGGAAAAAAGCTCCGACGCTCATGCCTCGGCCCACATCCCCCTCTCATGCACCGGACCAGCCGTCCTTTCAAGCGGGTACATCGCGGCCGGCCGCGGCAGTCCCAATTGTCTTGCTTGGGGGTGGGGAAGACGTGGAGATGTCAATCGCCGCATCACAAGGTGGGCTGGAGTCCTCTGAGGATGATGTTGCTGTGCGACATGCACGAGGGTGGGGCTGACCCAGGACTCAGAAATGAGTTGCGTGCCACCGCCGACCTCGCTCTTCGGGCGACGAAGGTGACCGCACGCTCCCTGGGTCAGGTGATGTCCACAGCTGTGGTCCAGGAGAGACACCTGTGGCTCAGCCTGGCCGATATGCGTGCGACGAGCGGACCCCGTTCCTCGACGCTCCCATATCCCAGACCGGGCTATTCAGCGGCGCGGTTGAGAGCTTCGCCCAACAGTTCTCAGCTGCCCAAGAGCAGACCGAGGCTATCAAGCACATACTGCCCTGGCGGCCAGCTGCTGCCTCCACCCAGCCGCCCGCGCAGTCTCAGTCTGCTTGCCGCCGAGGGCGCCCTCCAGCGGCTCCCACCCCTCGTTGCGCCACCCCAGCAGCAGCCTTCTCCGGGGCTGATATGAAGCAAACCGAGTGGCGTTACTGCGGCTGCAGATGCCATATGCCCCAGGAGCCTCTGAAATAGTTTCAGTGGACACCAGTAAGTCTGCCCTTCGAGCCCAGACCTCGTGTCCGGCCAGGTGCCGCCGGGTGCATGGTTCCCCCTCTGGGCGACCCCCACATGTGTATTTCCACCGTAAGCCTCCCTGAGCGGGTGTCTTTCCCTTGTCAAGCCTTGCCTCACCTGGGGTTAAAAGTCCACCTTCGGCTGGTACCCTAGAGTTCTTCCATATGCAGCCCCTCCGGTCATATGTGTATTCTTAAGTCCTCCCTACAGGTAGGCAGCTCGGTGCATACTTCCACCTGGAATATGCTTCCCAATGTACCTTGGTATTCCTGTGTTAAATGGGAGTCCTTCGTCCGTACTAGTCTTACTACAGGGAACTCCAACATAAGCAGGGCACTGGAAGACAGCCGAGTGTCGTGATTATATTGGGACCCCCATTCGTCAGTCACTGACGTTACTCGGAGGAAAAGTCTCGGTTACGTATCCAACCCTCATTCCCTGAGGAGGGAACGGAGACATAACGTCCCTCTGCCACATCCGCTGTACCACTGAAACGGCCGGGAGTTCAGCCTTGGCTCCTCAGCAGGTAACATAATGCGATCATGCCAGCGTTCTTCCTGATATACCCAAGCAGTGGGGCGGAGTCCGCTATGCAAAATCCGCATGCCCATGGCATTGGCACTGCCATTGGCGCTTTCTAGATCTCGAAGTTGAAAGGCTTCTAAGCGAAACCCCCATTCGTCAGTCACTGGCGTTACGTCTCCGTTCCTCCTCAGGGGAACGAGGGTTACTACGTAACCGAGGCGATATCTTCAGGAATATAATTAAGAACTGATAAGTATACACCCCTTCCTTTTTATTTTATTTTATTTTAATAAAATTTTTTGCTGACTAAATTGGTTCAACACCCCCACCCCCACCCCCATAAAAGAGATCATAAAACTGCAAATGATCTTTTATTTAATACTGCCCTTTATAAGCTGTTCCACATGATGTTGACATATACAGTATAGTCCATTGTACATAATTAACATTTTCAGGTCTCACAACAACAAGCAAGAAATACCACAAAATCTACATTTGCACAGATTGTTTTATGTTGCATATGTGCCATAAATGCATTTACAAAGAAATTGAAATTGCAGAAGTAATTTGATCAATTGAATGTTTTAAAATGTGAAATTATAAATTCAAATTTTAAATTATACATGTAAGATAGATTTTCTGTCATGACAAAGTTTAAGGCCGCAGTGATTGTAGTTCCATAACATTTGCACAGAAGCAAGTTGTAACAGAATGCAAAAAAACCCCAAAAAACAATACTTTCAAAAGGCACTGAAAATGTATTTGTTTCTTATAACTCAACTAGGTCTGTAGCTATGGTATCCGTGGTCCTGTGGTGGTGGGGGGTATAGAATGAGCTACCAGGGGCCCCTAGTCATCATCGCCTTTCACCCCTCTAGCTACACAAAATAGCACAAGTTAAATCATAACAAAATTTAAAAGCACAACTAGCTACACAGAGTGTTTAACATAAGCAGAATTTCACTTGTGTTTTGTGACAAGCGGTCTGATAAGCTGTTTATCAGCATGTGGCAGCATAAACAACGTTTGGTTCCACATCCCACATGCTTCTTACTGGTCTTCTGCTCTTCTTCTTGTCTAAACTTAAGCCCAAAGTATACTTTGGCCGTCCATGCACCATCTTCATGACGTAATTTTCGTCATCAGGAGGGTTTTCGGACATGGTTGATGCACTACTTTTGTTGAAGACACGACTGAGTGCTGCCCTCCAATGTCTGATGGAGCATTAAAAAATTGCACCGTGCATGTGTTGAACTCGGCCATCCATGCTGATCCCACGGTTGAGTTTACTTTGAAAGCTGTGTGGACACGACATCTAGACACGGAAATTGAAGTATACCCGGGGCTTTAGAGCTGCATAGGTCAAGTCTGCATCTGTCACAAGTAATGTAGGCTCTGTTTTGCTTTTTTTGTCCCTACGTTTTAGTTTGACCTAGTTTTCTCAGTTTTCCCGCCACTTGTTTCTTACTACTGGTTCTGATTAGTTCGCACCTGTTCATTGTTCTGTTGATTGCCATCCCTGTGTATTTAAGTCCTCAGTTTCTTCAGTCATTTGTCTTGTGCTGATTTTGATATCATTATGCTAGTGTGTTACTCTGTTTGCATATTCAGCAAGATGCCTTTTGTTTCAATTTCCTCTCGTCTTTTGGATTATATACACAGCATGTGTGAAAACATCTTGTTCCTGGCAACATAAAAAAATGCAAATGTGCTATGAATGTACACAATCAAATAGGCAAAACTAGGAAGGTTTCAAACACCATAAAAACATGGATATCATTTTAACTTTTGTACATGCATTAAACAAATTTACTCCCTACTCCATTTCATTTTCAACCCCAAAAAAGCAAGCAATCTCAAAATATAATTGAAATGCGCCAACAATTGAAACAAATATAAAGTGTGCATGTTAGTCACTTTTAGTCATAGTTGTCAAATGTCGACATTACTTATTTCCTGTGCTCTTTGTGTGTATAGAAAAGTAAATCAAATGTTTAAATTTTTTTTTTTTTACATCCCTACACTGTTAAAAAAATGTTTTGTGTAAAATTACAGTATGTTTCAGGTTAATAGTTGCATGACTTTCACAGTAATTCCACAGCAGAACTTCTATTTAACACTCTTGGAAATCTTTAGTAAAATCTACAACATCATACTGTATTTATACAGTGCATATGTACTATCAAGGTACCCAGCATACAGTGCTGTGGAATTTCTTGATTCTTGTTGGTTTTAACTGTGCTGCTGAACTTATTGTCACCATTGTTGTGTTTTGTATGTAAAGTATTGATGTCTGTACATCATTAAGTGATGAAAAATGATGTCACACCTTTCAAAAATAAATCTCAGCAGCTGCTTTACTACTTTGAAATATTCATCTACAAATAATTATGAAATTTGAAATAAGATATTGGTAAATTTTTATGCTGAAATAACACTAATAATAATATAGTTTGACTAACTTAAAATCAACTAACTCATATATTTATTATTATTATTATTATTATTATTATTATTATTATTATTATTATACTTTTATAATTTTTTTTTTAAAAAAGTTTTGAAATCATTGACTTGCACTAATTTTAGAATGAAAGTATGTTTCACCAATATCAATACTTTAGCTTAAAATGCATATGAATGTGTAAGGGAAAGTGTATATCTTAGATCCTGTAACTGTCACAATTTATTTAAAAACAATCACACTTTTTTTTTACTTTTTTTTTTTTTTACTTTTCAAAGTGTGACAAATAAATAAATATAAATAAATGTAAACAAATTCCAGTAGCATCTCAATTAAAATCGTACATAATTATAAAAGAATAAGCAAAATGCTGTTTCAAATAGTTGTTATGTATGAAACAATATTTTTCAGTTGTCTGATGTTGGTGGAAGCAGTAGCATGACACTTTATACACTTGTGGTTTTGGACTATGAGCCCAGGCCACAAAAAACTTGCAGTCACCTAGTAAGAGCGAGAATGGAAAGAAAGTGCTCGCACCTCAGCGGCTGAAAGTTTCCATTGAACCGACTGACTAAACTGCAACTATACTGTGATGTTTGACCTCGTGTTTTAGACCGATTGTGTCGCATTAAAGGCCTAGTATATATAGTGTCAGAATATCACACTCTCACAAATGCTCTTTATATTTAAAATTACTTTCACATCATTCACAGATCACATCAGGACATAATTAATTAATCTAATCTAATGCAAAATATCAGGATCCCATGCAAAACTTCATCAGATGGAGGTGTTCTGTTGCAACACAGCACCATGGACAGAGACGCGTTATATTGGTTACATTTCACGTTATATACATTTTTAATCAAAGTGAAAAAATAAAAGGTGTGTGTATATATATATTATACACTCAACTTCTGTTGGGTCACACAGTAAAGGCCTGCAAAAAAAAAAAAAAAAGAAAGAAAAAATTTAATTACATCAATGCGCAGATTACTTGGCCTTGTCTTTGTTGCATAATAAAACCCAGACCTTATTTTATATTTTTTATCTGGTTTAGGCCTTAGTTCATCTAACAACTACATTAACTGCATGTTTAATCAAATCTTTAAACATCCATCAAAGTGAGTCTTAGAAGAAAGATGGATGCCTTGGCTGAGAAGAACAGTTAGATGTCCAGGTTGTCTCTGATAAGAGCAGAATGAGTACACAACTTGTTTTTACAGGGGCTTTTAGCTTGTTTCCTCCCAATTCATATAAATTCGTACAAATGTCCTACCCCTAACCCGTCCCTAAACATACCCGTCACTGGGGTTTAGACAAACCATATTACATCATACGAATTAGCCACTTTGTAAAATATGTACAAATTGGTCGAGATAGCGTTGGATATGCACAAAAATCAGATTTGAACATGTAGTCTGAACATAGGGGGTTTGAGAACAACTATCTCCAATATTTTGAATTTGAACTGCAGTACCCATTTCAACCACTAGCTGTCAATGTTACATACTGCACCTTTTATCTGCTAACAGTTTAGGGTAACACTTTATTTTGATGGTCCCTTTTGAACATTCTGTTGACTATAAGTAACATTGCACCTACATGTCAACTAACTCTCATTAGAGTATTAGTAGACTGTCTGCTTAATATCTGCTAACACTTTATTCTTCTGTCAACAGACATTCTGTTGACTATTAGTAACTTTACAACTACATGGCAACTTATTCTAACCCTAACCCTACCAGTCTACTAACATTCTACTAACACTCTAATGATATTTAGTGGACATGTAGGTGCAACGCTACTTATAATCAACAGAATATGTTAAAGGGACCATCAAAATAAAGTGAAACCCAGTTAAGTTTGATAGTCCCTCACAGACATTCTGACTATAATTAACTTTGCAACTAACTGACAACTAGCAGTCATTAGAGAGAATTATATTATCTGCACTGTAAAAAAATGCTGTAAAATAACGGTCAAATTTTGACAGTAACATGCTGTTTTCCAATAAAACAGTAATATAGCGTAGAAAACAATGCAATCTGGTTAATATTTTCATTTTCGAGAAAAAGGCCAACGGGAATATACTGTGAATTAACAGCACTCGAAGTCGACACACAGAGGCTGTGCTCCAAATCACACCCTATACCCTCATTCACTACTCCCTTACACTAGTTTACTGATATAGACCACTAGACAGAGTGAATTCACACACTGATGAACACCTGCTGATATCACTGAAGGAAAGAGAAATATGAACAGAAAAAAAGTTGATTTCATCAACTGAAGATAAAAGAAGACATGAAATCTCTGAAGATCTCAGCAGAGGAGGATTAAACAACTCCACAAACACATTACCAGCTTCACACATTACTAACCACACTGACTTTATTTCTGTCAGACGTCTACAGAAGCTCGTATTGAGAATGAACAGAGGTTGTTTTATGGTTTCTTTTGACGTTACCATTATGGTGATCAGTGTTTGCTTTAGTTGGGCTCTTGACCCTTGATACTAACATTAGTGTTTCTCTCGCTGCTTTAATGATGTGTTTTAAATACATGTGTTGTACCATGCAAAGCCCAGAACAAACATAAAAAGATGATGTTGACTATTTATTAATGGTCTGCTTCACTGAGGTTACTCAAGGTTCAATCTAGAAAGTGTTTTATTTATTTTATTTTTTTAAGGTATACCATTTTATGGAATGAGATCAATCAGTGTGACAACAGTCAGATCATTTGAAGAGCATGAACGCAGTTTGTGGCCAAAACATTTTGAACATCAGTGCCATTCAGATTCACATAGACATCAAGAATCTCAACAATGGTGACGATCAAAAGCGCCATGCCGCAATGCATGCTGGGTACCAGCGTTGTTCAAAAATCGTCCATGACTCCCAGCATGCATTGCGGTATGAATAAATTATGCTGCTGAATAGCCTGGTTATTTCCTTTAATTCTCACTACGGTATTTACCTTTATTTTTGGTGTTGTTTTTGTGTTGACTTTTAGTAGTGTTTTGTGAAGTTGATGAGTTGATCTGTTCATCTGTTGTGTTTTTATTGTCACCATTGTTGAGATTCATATGCTGACTCTTCATGTCTATGTGAGTCTAATGCGCATTGCAGATTCAACCATTTTTGAAAATCATGAGTTTAAAAAATCCTTCATAACTGATTCCTTATCACTGCTTGATATTTTGCAGAAGTCTCATCGATTGATATCGTACAATAAGGGTAAAACTATGTATTATTAAAACAATGGGTTTGTTTAGGGGATATACTAACACACTAAGCATCCCATTATGATTATGTCATAAGCAAAACATAACCAGTGACACCTGTTCACACTTTTTTCATGGCTATTTCTTGCTATAACAAATGTGTTTAGCAACCACAGAAAAACCATTGCAAAGTCACAGGTCAAGAGCCCAACTGAAGCAAACACTGATCACCATAATGGTGACCAAACATTATCAATTAAACATCAACACCAAAAGATCTGTTAATTCTCAATACGAGCTTCTGTAGACGTGTGACAGAAATAAAGTCAGTCTGGTTAGTAATGTGTGACGCTGTTAATGCTGTTTGTGGAGTTGTTTAATCCTCCTCTGCTGAGATCTTCAGAGATTTAATGTCTTCCTTTATCTTCAGTTGATTTCATCTAAGGCTGTGGCTGAAGTCAGTTGTAGTTCTTGTGTTTCTCTTTCCTTCAGTGATTCTGGAAGTGTTCATCACTAATTCTCAATTATCACTTAATTAATCTCTTAATTATCTCATTAACTTCAACACCGCTTCAATTACTCTAACACTCTGTAGTGTGGACACATGTAAGTGTTCATTTAAAACTGAAGATTTTGCTGTGGGGTTTAAAGGGTTAAAGGGATAAGATGAAAAAAACGCAGAGTGAAACGTAAATTAACGGTAAGCAACTGTAAATTAATTTACGAAAGTCCCTGTAATTTAACGGTTAATTACTGCCAGCAGGGTTTCCAGCTGTGTACCGTAATCCTGCAGTTATTACCGTTAAATCAAGGAAAAAATAGTAATATTCTGTAAAACATAACAGTCAGATTTACCAGATGAATCAAGATATTTTCACTGAAATATTACTGAAAGTTAATAGAAAAAAAGTTGTGCAAAGTCAGTAACTGATACGGAGAGTAAATATTCAAATGAACTGTGTTTATGTGTTGTTGCAGAAGGTGATATAGAAGAGATCTTAGTTTAATTCATTAGTTTTGCGGGTCACCATTGTGCTGGAGAATAGCGCCTGTGCTTCAGTCCAGGATGAGCAGTGAAACACTGTTGATATGCTGTCTGATGCTTTATTTAAAGGCAGTGGCTGTGTTTGCTGATGCAGTTATGAACTGTTTGTTGGCTCATACATGTGTGCTATTGCTAATGATGAACTGCAAAGATTGAATTTAAAGTCATATTTCTTAAGTATTTCACTACTCATTACGACACATAACATGTTTGCAGTTTATGTTTATATTAAGAAATGTTCTTTTTCAGTGGATTCAAATGAAATAAGTTTACAGTACAAACACCATATAAATACTTGTTTTAAAATGAGAACTGTTTTAAGCGATCAGTTTTCCAAATGAAGAGAGTTAATTTCATGGTATTATTACGGTAACATGCTGTAAACAAACGGTAGAGGGCTGTAAATTAACAGTACATTGCTGGAAACCCTGCTGCCAGTAGATTACCGTTATTTTACAGCACAATTTTTTTATATCTGCTAACACTTTATTTTGAACCCTAACAGACTGACTTTAAATAACTTAAATAACTTTTATGAGTTATGTAGTTGCAAAGTTTCTTCTGGTTGGTAGAATGTCTAAAATGGACTATAGAAATAAAGTGTAACCAAATGAATTTTGCATCTTCAGCCAGCAGACTTGGTTAGTTTGAACGCTTCCAATGCATGCAGTTAGTAAACAGTTTTTGATTCATTTTAGTAATGTTATGAACCACAAATGATGAATTTGCCCATTACTGTGATGATCATTTCTTTTCAGAAAGCATGTGGTCATGATGTCAAACTGACATTTCCATCTTGTGTGTCATACCTACCGAGGTGCAAATGAACACCTTCCTGCACATAAAACAACTGATCAGCTCAGTTCATCAGATAATCTGATCATCTTGAGATATGCTCTCTGATTTGGGTTAATTTTAACATCAGGGTTAGCCCAAACCACAGGCTCTTGCACAAACAATGCATAGGATGTGACAGAGACTGAGGCTCCAATCAGAAGACAGAGATTGTTAGCAGCATCACTTCCTGTGGAGGTGTGACAGAGAGAAGCTGCCCAGCACAGAGAGAGAAGTGTTGATTTGAAATTAAGCGGACCATCATTGACCATCACAGATGTGTTAAATATTTGACTGATCTAACAAACACTTTTAAATACAATAATACTTTAAAAAATGACATGTCAGAGCAGAGTTGCTGTTTAAAGCTGCTTTACCAAAATAAAAAGTATTAAAAATGTAAGATTCAAATGCATATTCAAGTGTGTACAGTCCCTGACAAAAGTCGTGTCGCTTATCTATTTTGTAGAAACACCTGCTATTAACCTGATTTTTAATTCATCAATTGCTGTTAGAGAATGTAGAGAATTTTTTATATTCATCAATAAGTATTGAAAATATAATATTCAAATGCATATTCAAGTGTGTTTGTGTGTGTGTGTATATATATATATACATATATTTTAGATTCATTGCACACCAACTGAAATATTTCAGGTCTTGTATTGATTTAATACTGATGATTTTGGCATACAGCTCATGAAAATCTCAAAAAAATTGCATATCATGAAAAGTTTCTCTAAATGAGCTATTAACCTAATCATCTGAATCAACAAATGAACTCTAAACACCTGCAAAAGATTCCTGAGGCTTTTAAAAACTCCCAGCCTGGTTCATTACTCAAAACCGCAATAATGGGTAAGACTGCCGACCTGACTGCTGTCCAGAAGGCCATCATTGACACCCTCAAGCGAGAGGGTAAGACACAGAAAGACATTTCTGAACGAATAGGCTGTTCCCAGAGTGCTGTATCAAGGCACCTCAGTGGGAAGTCTGTGGGAAGGAAAAAGTGTGGCAAAAACGCTGCACAACGAGAAGAGGTGACCGTACCCTGAGGAAGATTGTGGAGAAGGACCGATTCCAGACCTTGCGTGACCTGCGGAAGCAGTGGACTGAGTCTGGAGTACAAACATCCAGAGCCACCGTGCACAGGCGTGTGCAGGAAATGGGCTACAGGTGCCGCATTCCCAGGTCAAGCCACTTTGAACCAGAAACAGCGGCAGAAGCGCCTGACCTGGGCTACAGAGAAGCAGCACTGGACTGTCGCTCAAATTTTGCATGTCATTCGGAAATCAAGGTGCCAGAGTCTGGAGGAAGACTGGGGAGAAGGAAATGACAAAATGCCTGAAGTCCAGTGTCAAGTACCCACAGTCAGTGATGGTCTGGGGTGCCATGTCAGCTGCTGGTGTTGGTCCACCAAAGATTTTGTTTTTCAGCACAACCTGGTACCTGCTCACAGTGCTAAAACCACTGGTAAATGGTTTACTGACCATGGTATTACTGTGCCCAATTGGCCTGCCAACTTTCCTGACCTGAACCCCATAGAGAATCTGTGGGATATTGTGAAGAGAAAGTTGAGAGACACAAGACCCAACACTCTGGATGAGCTTAAGGCCGCTATCGAAGCATCCTGGGCCTCCATAACACCTCAGCAGTGCCACAGGCTGATTGCCTCCATGCCACGCTGCATTGAAGCAGTCATTTCTGCAAAAGGATTCCCGACCAAGTATTGAGTGCATAACTGAACATAATTATTTGAAGGTTGACTTTTTTTGTATTAAAAAATATTTCTTTTATTGGTCGGATGAAATATGCTAATTTTTTGAGAGGTTTTCATGAGCTGTATGCCAAAATCATCAGTATTAAAACAAAAAAAGACCTGAAATATTTATTGCTTTTAATAAAAAAAATATACAGACAAAAATGAAGAAGAATTAGATCATGAGATCTTTGTTTGCACTTCGCCACGTACTTTTGTACATGCATTGCTTGCGCACATTGTGGTTGGATCATTTTCCACCCACAGGACTGTGACCTCTTGCTTCTGTTTTGAAGCCCCTCTCTGAATCAAAGCCACAAAAACATCCTTCTCAACAAACTAACATTTCTGTTTAATTAAAGAAACACAAGCATGTACTGCTGACTACTTTAAATACATATATATATATATATATATATATATATATATATATATATATATATATATATATATATATATATATATATATATATTAATTGTAAATAAATAAATAACATAAACATACATTTCAACATATTGGCTCATTGGAAAGACGTACCTCTACATTTTTTCAAAACTCTTTTGTTGATTTGCATGTTAAATCATGCATGTGTTGAGATCCTGAAATGTGACTAATAAGAGAGTACTTTTAATTGAACTCGTTATCAGTACAAAAGACACCTGTCCACAACCTCAAACAGTCAGACTCCAAACTCCACTATGGCCAAGACCAAAGAGCTGTCAAAGGACACCAGAAACAAAACTGTAGACCTGCACCAGGCTGGGAAGATTGTGTGTAAAAACCTTTTGGAGACTTAGGCAAGGCAAGGCAAGTTTATTTATATAGCACATTTCATACACAATGGCAATTCAAAGTGCTTTACATGAAAATGAAATTAAAATAGTGATAAGAATTAAGAATACCACGTGTAAGACTTAAAAATAAAACAGGATAATTAAAAACAGTTGTAAAGAGAATTTTTAAAATAAGAAGACAATAGAAATATATAGTTGTAAAGATATTTAAAAAGAATAAAATTATTACAGTGTATATATAGATAAAAATAAAATAAAAATAAAAATTAAGATGATGCATAGATTAGAATAGGTGCAATCAGTCGGACGACAGTGGCACAGTGCTCATTCAGTAAAGGCACAGCTGAACAGATGTGTTTTGAGTCTAGATTTGAATGTGGCTACTGTTGGAGCACATCTGATCTCTTCTGGAAGCTGGTTCCAGCTACGGCTGGCACAATAGCTGAACGCCGACTCTCCTTTCTTTGAGTGAACTCTTGGTATTTCTAGCTGACTTGATCCTGATGATCTGAGTGATCTTTTAATCAGCATATCTGCAATGTATTGAGGTCCTAGGTCATTGAGTGATTTATAAACAAGTAATAATACTTTAAAATTGATCCTAAATGTAACTGGAAGCCAGTGTAACGACCTGAGGACTGGCGTGATATGGTCATATTTTCTTGTTCTGCTCAGAATCCTGGCCGCAGCGTTCTGTATGAGCTGCAGCTGTCTAATGGTCTTTTGGGAAGGCCGGTTAGAAGACCATTACAATAGTCCACCCTGCTGGTGATGAAAGCGTGAACGAGTTTCTCTAAGTCTTGCCTGGAAACAAAGCATCTAATTCTTGCAATATTTTTCAGATGATAGTAAGCTGATTTAGTTATTGCTTTGACATGACTATTGAAACTCAGGTCTGACTCCAAAATCACACCAAGATTCCTGACTTGATTTTTTGTTATTAGACCTTTTGTCTCAAGATATGCTCACCTTGAGAATTTCATCTTCGTTTCCAAATGTAATGATTTCAGTTTTGTTTTTGTTTAACTGGAGATAGTTTTGGCTCATCCAACTGTTAATTTCATCAATGCATTTGCACAGGAGTCAATGGGGCTATAGTCATTAGGTGATAGTGCTAAGTAGATCTGGGTGTCGTCAGCATAGCTGTGGTAAGCCATTTGGTTCTCTCTCATTATTTGGCTCAGTGGCAGCATGTACAGGTTGAATAGGAGTGGTGCTAGAATTGACCCTTGTGGGACTCGCAAGTCATGGATGTCCAGTCAGACTTATGGTCACCTATACTCACATAATAACCTCTTCCTTCTAAGTACGACCTGAACCATTTAAGGACCATCCCAGAAAGTCCGACCCAGTTTTCCAGCCTGTCAAGAAGTATGTTATGGTCAACAGTGTCAAATGCGGCACTGAGGTCGAGTAGCACCAGAATTGATGTTTTGCCTGTATCTGTATTGAGGCGAATATCATTTATGATCTTTATGAGCGCTGTTTCTGTGCTGTGATGTGGTCGGAAACCAGATTGAAAATTGTCAAAGTATCCGCTTGAGCTTAAGAATTTGTTCAGCTGACTGAAGACAACTTTTTCAATGATCTTGCCTATGAAGGGAGATTTGAGATTGGTCGGTAGTTGTTCAATATGGAGTTATCCAGATTTCTCTTTTCAGAAGAGGCTTAACTACTGCGGTTTTAAGGAGTTTGGAAAATTCCCATTGAGAAGTGATGAGTTTACCACTTCTAGCAGATCTGCTTCTAAACAGTTAAACACACTTTTGAAAAAGAAGTGGGGAGTGTGTCAAGGAGGCAGGTTGATGTTTTAAGGTGCTGCACCGCTTTCTTCTAAAATTTTATAATCAATTGCTTCAAAATCAGACATAGTAACTTTCCGAGGTTGTGGTCTGATCTGACTGACCCCAAAGCAACTCACGGATGTGCTGATCGCCTTCCTGATATTATTTATTTTCTCTGAGAAGAAGGAAGCAAACTCACGGCATTTGCTGTCAGAGAGCATTTCACTGGGAATGTGACTCGGGGTTTGTCTCTCTACAGTAGCAAAAGAGTGCGCGTGTTGTTTATGTTTCTGTTTATAATATTTGAGAAGAAGGTCTGTCTAGCCTTGCCTAGTTCCACATTGAAATCATGAAGGCTGTCTTTATAGATGTTATAGTGGATTATAAGTTTTGTCTTCCGCCACATGCTCAGATTTCCTGCATTGTCTTTTCATTATTTGCACTGCCGTTGAGTTTCTCCAAGGTGCTTTCTGTCTTCCACTCTTTTCTTGACTTTCTCAGGAGCAATATTATCAATTACAGTCTTAACTTTTGAGTTAAAGGAGTCAAGGAGAGAATCAACAGAGTCTGCAGATATGCTTGGTGTTAGAGATATAGCCTTCATAAATAGCTCACTAGTGTTCTCATTTAAGCTTCTTTTGACAGCGACAGATCTAGCTTCAATGGCAGGAGAGATTGAAATATCAAAGAAAATACAGAAATGATCAGACAATGCTACATCTTTAACAACAATTGATGAAATGTTTAGACCCTTGCTGATAAGTAAGTCTAGAGTGTGTCCACGATTGTGTGTGGGACCATGTACATGCTGTGTCAAATCAAAAGTGTTAATAACAGTCATGAGCTCTTTTGTTGTACTGGATTCAGCATTGTCTATGTGAACGTTAAAATCCCCAGCAATGGCAAAACAATCAAACTCTGAGGAGATTATTGATAACAGCTCTGTAAAGTCCTCAGTAAAGGATGGAGAGTATTTTGGAGGCCTGTAAACAATGATAAGCAGGATGCGTGGAGCACCTTTTAACACAATACCCAGATATTCAAAAGACAGATAGTCACCAAATGACAGAAAACGTTTGACCTCTGTCATTGCCAACAAAGGGTATATAACAAAATATTGAGATTAACTTTTGTTATTGACCAAATACTTATTTTCCACTATAGTTTGCAAATAATTTCTTTAAAAATCAGACAATATGATTTTCTGGATTTTTTTTCTCATTCTGTCTCGAATAGTTGAAGTGTACCTATGGCCTCTCTCATCTTTTTAACTGGGAGAACTAGCACAATTGGTGGCTGACTAAAGTATATGTGTGTGTGTGTTGTGTGTGTTTGTGTGTGTGTGTGTGTGTGTGTGTGTGTGCGCCCTTGTTTATATTACATTGTGGGGACCAAATGTCCCCATAAGGATAGTAAAACCTGAGATCACCTCACTACGCTTTTCAAAAGGCTTATAAATCACACAGGATGAGTTTTTTTGAGAAAGTAAAAATGATGGGTAGGTTTAGGGGCAGGGGCAGTGTAGGGGGATAGAATCTACAGTTTGTACGGTATAAAAACCATTAAGTCTGTGGAGAGTCCCCACAAAGATATGTGTGTGTGTGTGTGTGTGTGTGTGTGTGTGTGTGTGTGTGTGTGTGTGTGTGTGTGTGTGTGTGTGTGTGTGTGTGTGTGTGTGTGTGTGTGTGTGTGTGTGTGTGTGTGTGTGTCACTGAATTTGCAGACCTAAATAAAATGCTAAACATAAACTAAAACAATAACCCCCAGTTTCACAGACCAGGTTTAAGCTATTCCTGGACTAAAATGCATGTTTGAACTGTTTTAACTGAAAGCAACTGATTTATCTTAAAATGTCAGCTCTATTGTTTTGTCTCAAGATGCACACCAGGTCTAAATGTTTAATCTCTAAAGACATGTTAGAGTTTGCCTCTAAATTTACCTCTAAATTTACATATAAACGTATTGTTTTCTAAATTGAATTTATGGGTTAAATTATGAAGAAAAGCATGCTTTATTATAATTTTTTTTCAATTATAAATGTAATTATTTCAAATACACATGCTTAGATTTCATTAGAATAATGTGGATCATTTCCACATTAATACAAGAAATACATGTTTTGAACTCGAACGATAGAATTAAATATTTAGGCTTGGTTTCACAGACAGGGCTTAGAAAATATGATTACATGTTGTCCTTAAAATGTCTCTCAAGCAACATTCACAGCAAACCCACACCTGTGCACTTTGCTCTCCTTGAGCTACACTGATGCACAGTAAATGGAATCCTATATAAAGTAACGCTCAAACCCTGTCTCTTTAGAACACTGACTGTGTGACGAGTTCCCGCTCACCGACACTCAAGTTCTCCAACCCAAGGTCAGTGGATATTTACTACATTTTACATGTTTAGTAAACACATAAAAAAATAAAAATACAAATAAAAAACATGTGTTTCTTGACATTTAAACTATTTTATGTCTCTCTTCTAGGTGACAAAATGACAGGTAACATTATCTCCACTTGCACATTGCAAATTATTACAGTTGCATTTAATCTCCATAAATGAATGTAAAGCATTAAAAATCCACAATTTAGAATAATCAGGATTAAGAATATAGAATACATTTCTTTGTTGTTTAGGTGGAGGCTTTAAAGGATTTACAGCCTCTGCCTGCACAGTATATGGATTGTATTTTATTATATATTTTATATTGTGCAAATAAACTAAACTAAACTATAAACATTCCATCCAAGAAACAGAAAAAATAGCAAATGCCAGTATTCTATGTTTTTATTAGAATTAGTATAAGGAAAATATCTGAATTAGATCCTTTTTTTTTCTTTTTTCGGGCAATTCAGAATGTACACCACTTTTCCAAGTGGTGTTTGTCAGCAATATTCTGATTTTGATCTTCAGTGGAGTGGTGAACATAATTCTAAGCGAACGGCTGAGGAGAAGAAAATGTGAACTGTGTGCTGGTGAAGTACATTTTAATTTAGTTACTAATGCAATTGAAAATAAACTTTTTTTTATTTTTTATATTGTAATATCTGTGTTTAAAATAGATGATAAATAGTGTTACACTTTAAAGACATGATTGATGATGAAATTATTATTATTATTTTGAAAGAGAGAGAGAGCGGCAGTGGCTTATCATTCAATCAGTATTAGAAATCCAGTCTTGTTTTTCTTCACCGTTGTTTTATTTGACCCCCTTCTTTGCAGCACATGAGAGACGGTTTCATTATCTGGCTGTCCCTCCTCAACCAAACTCACCAGCGTCTGATGCCTATAGTGATCTTGTATGTCATAATATCATTTGTTTCATTAATTTGGTACTCAGCTATAATCTTCATGCAGTTATATTTGTTTTGTTTTTTCCCCTCACAGGATCGAGAGAGTACAGACATTAACTACACAATGCTACAGTTCCCCGAAGACAGCACAAGAACAGAGAACTCAGAGAATGAGCAGAGAGAGAAGAGCAGAAAGAACACAGTCTATTCTAGCCTTAAATGGCAAATCACTGAGGAAAACTAGTCATATTTTCAGGTGACTATACATGTGGACACATTACAATTTATGCATAACATAGATCATTTATGATACTTACCAAAGACTATTGATTTTATTCATCCATGTCAGACTATACAATCTATAATTTCTTCACTTGTATCTTCAGCTACACAGGTTACATAATGAGATTCATTATTTTATTTTATTTTTAAATAAACTGTTGTAGCAGTAAGCAAATTTACTACTGTAAAAATGCATTTTTAGTAGTAAAATGCATTGTTAAGGACTTAATTTGGACAACTGTAAAAAGCAATTTTCTCAATATTTAGATTTTTTTTGCACCCTCAGGTTCCAGAATTTTCAAGATTCTCAGCCAAATATTGTTCTAACATAACATACATCAATGGAAAGCTTATTTATTCAGCTTTTCAGCTTTTATAAGGGTAAAAGTTTTATGGTTGTATGACATTTTTAATGTTTAGTTACAAAAATGTTTAAGTACTGAGTAATTTTAATTAACAATATCACTTACAAAGTACTTACTATAGGATTAGGTTAGGATGGAGTTCGGTTGAGGATAGAATTAGGATTAGTATAGGATAAAATACCAAAAACTCATTAACTTAAGCAAATTCCAGACACGAGGGTGCCCCCAAGAGAGCTTGAAGGTCCCCGATTCTTTTGAAGGAGGTAATAGCTAGCAAAAAGATCCACCGCCAGGTCCCAGGGCGGCACGCTGGTGCGCACTGGAGGCCTCAACCTCAGTGTGCCACGGAGGAATCGTATGATGAGGGAAGGAGAGTGGTAAGCACCCAGGGCCACCACGTACACCTTCAGTGTGGAGTGCGCTAATCCAGCGGATAATTTTTCCTGCAGGCGATCTCTACACATGAGGTGAAGAGCCTCCACTTCCAAGCATACGATTTCCTCATGGCGGGAGCTCTGGAGTGTAGAATGGTCTCAACGACCTCAGCCGAGAGACCAGCGCTTATGAGGTGGGCACCCTCAGAGCCTACGCCCACAGCTTCCACACTTCTGGGCGGGGGTGTAGGATGGAACCGCCCGCCTGCGAGAGCAGGTCCCTCCTGACCACAATCTCCATCGGAGACCCGTCCAGTAGAGACATCAGGTCCGAGAACCATGCTCGGGCCAGCCAGTACGGAGCCACTTGAAGTAGACGGACCCCGTCCCGGCGCCAGAACACCCGGAAGCAGAGTAATCGGGGGAAAAGCGTACAGGGGCAGCCTCGGCCACTCCTGTACCATGGCATCCAGTCCGAGAGGAGCTGGATGTGTGAGGGAGAACCACAGAGGGCAGCGGGTATTCTCTGCAGTAGAGAACAGATCCACCTGAGCCCTACCGAAGTTCTCCCATAGGAGCTCCGCCACCTTGGTGTGGATGCTCCATTCCCCGGGCCTCGGCCCCTGCCTCGACAGGATGACTGCTTCCTGACTCAACCGCCCTAGGATGTAAATTGCTCTCAGCGATAACAATTTTCCCAGGGACCAGAGGAGAATGAGGCGAGCCAGTTTGTATAAGCTGCGAGACCTCAGACCGCTCACGAAAAACCGCCAGCATCTCCAGACAGTTTATGTGCCATGAGAGATGATGGTCCTGCCACTGGCCCTGGGCGGAGCGACCACTTATGGTCGTCCCCTAGCCCGTGAGGGAGGCGTCCGTGTTCAGACACACCCGCTGACACAGCACCCCCAGTGACGGGCCTTGGGCCAGAAACCAAGGATCCTTCCACATAACCAGGGTGCGGACACACCACCGCAAAACCATGATTACCCGGAAGGGATTTCCCCTCGGGGAAAAGCCCTTGGTTTTGAGCCACCACTGTAATGGTCTCATGTGCAACAGGCCGTGTGGGATAACATTGGACGCTGCTGCCAAGAGACCGAGCAGTTTTTTATACTGCTTGACAGTGAGTGGCCGGTCTAGCTTCACCGCCTTGACAGCTGAGAGGATTGACACTCTGCGGGGCTCCGAAAGGCATGCCCGCATCGCGACCGAGTCCCAGCTGACGCCCAGATACAAGGTTTTTAGAGAAGGTGTCAGAAAGCTCTTCTTTTCGTTGAACCTCATCCCTAATCTTCTCATGTGGGCGAGCACAACATCTCGATGCTGTGCCGCCTGACGAGCTGACTGTGCTAGGATCAGCCAGTCGTCGATGTAATTGAGAACCCGTATCCCTTGCATATGCAATGGGGCAAACTTCGTGAACGTGCGAGGCGAGAGAGCTAGACCGAATGGGAGTACCCGATATTGGAACGCTTCTCCCCCAAAAGCGAACCTCAGGTACTTCCTGTGCTGCGGAAGGATGGAGATGTGAAAATAGGCATCTTTTAGATCTATCGTTACAAACCAGTCCTCGGACCTGATCTGAGACACGATCTGTTTGAGTGTAAGCACCTTGAACTTCAGTTTTGCTACTGAGTGGTTCAAGACGCGCAGATCTAAAATCGGGCGCAGCCCTCCATCCTTCTCTGGCACTATGATGCGATTCTGTGCGTAAGTTGTCAGAGTGATTATGATTGAATTGCGAACCGATTACAATTCCTAACCCAAAATATTATTTTTTCTCACTTCTCTTTAGTCATGTGTAGTTTAGACAGACGTAGTAAGATAATCTCTTTCTTAGCATTGTCGATAGCATTGTGTGTTCATAGTTTTTTTTTCTTTTGCACAGTGAAAACCCAACAACAGATTTTCTGCTGCTGGGTAGTGAATTCTGATCCAATGCAATCAACCTGACCTGTCCACACATAGTAGGCCCTACATGCAAATATGGGAATAGTCAGTAGTGGCCCCTGGCCGCAAATTTAGGTAATAATTTATGGGGCTAATGCTAATGCTATTTCATGCATTCTGACTTATTTACACATTTAAAGAGTTGTATTCTCATGCTAAAATACACTTAAAACCTTTTTCCAAATAGGGTTATGGGAGCCGTTAGCAGCTGTTGGCAGCAGTGACAGCGCTACACTGGGGCTAGGGGTGGGGGCTAAAGCCCGTCAGAATTTTGAAAAGCCCCCAAGCAGTTTAGAATTAGATTAACCATTTTTTTGATAAAGACAGAGTGCAGGTAGGAAACCCTGTCTCTATTGGGGGCCAAAGAAAGAGGAGTCAGAGAGAGAAAGATTTGAGAGAAGAACTACTGATGAAAAAATATATGTCACACTGCCGGTAATCTCCGCATCATGTGAGTGCTGTTTCCTAGGCTGCGTATCCACCAAAGCATTTTAGCCAGCTGAAAACGCTTAGCTGTGGGTGCTTGAGAGCACTTCAGCAGCACAGCGTTTTTTATTCAGTTGAGGCGCTTGCTTGCAATGATACAGAACATCCGCGAAAGTGTCACTAGTATCCCATTTCGCAGATAGTTTCTGTATTGGTTCTATATAAAACTGTAGATACAATGTAAAGTTCAGGCCTATCTGCTCAGGCTCTCGTTTTAAAATATACAGTGGGTACGGAACCTTCCGGAGGGAGGGGTGGTAGATTACTCATAAGGAAGTAGTGCAATATATGGTAGTCTCTAGGGTGGATCCAACCTGATCCAGGGGGGAAAGAACACCCCAGAGACGGCAGAGCAGAGCTCTGCCCAGGGAAAGACACGGGGCTAGCCGAGTTGGGTAGCTGGTACCATGGAGTAATACACATATGGGGTCGCCGTTAGGGGACCACTACATATGGATATCCAGCCTACACACACGTTCCACAAGCATATGGGTGCAGGCCTAGCGTCAGACGGCCGCCACGTCTGACGACGCCGGGGTATTTGAGGAGCTCGACAGGGTTCACCGTTCCCCGGGAACGCAACTGGAGAGTAATGGACGCACGTATCCGGCCAGAGGGCAGGAGTGGCGTTGCAAGCCGACACTAGAACGGGTACTTTGCGCTTACCGCCGCTAGGGGCGAGTACATGAGAATCTAGCAAACGGGTTAGGTGTCGCCCAGCCCGCAGCTCTACATATATCTGTCAGCGAGGCGCCTTGAGCCAACGCCCAGGATGAAGCCACACTCCTAGTTGAGTGTGCTCGCACCCCGAACGGGCAAGGCACGTCTTGGGACTGGTAAGTCAAGACGATAGCATCCATTATCCAGTGGGCTAACCTCTGCTTGGAGACAGCCTTTCCCTTCTGCTGGCCTCCGTAACAGACGAAGAGCCTAAAGAGGTACTAAAGCTTTGAGTTCGGTCGACATAGGCGCGCAGAGCACGGACGGGACAAAGCTAGGGCTGGGTCTGCCTCCTCCGAGGGCAGCGCTTGCAGGTTCACCACCTGGTCCCGAAAGGGAGTGGTGGGAACCTTGGGCACGTATCCGGGCCGGGGTCTCAGGATGACGTGAGAGTCACCCGGACCAAATTCTAGGCACGATTCGTTGACCGAAAGTGCATGCAGGTCCCCTACCCTCTTGATGGATGCTAAGGCCGTCAGGAGTGCTGTTTTTACAGACAGAACTTTCAACTCTGCTGACAGCAGTGGCTCGAAAGGAGGACCCTGGAGTGCTCTGAGCACCAGGGTTAAGTCCCAAGAGGGTATGGAGCTCGGGCGAGGAGGATTTAGCCTCCTCGCACCTCTAAGGAACCTGACGACTAGGTCGTGCTTTCCGACGGACTTACCTTCAACTGCGTCGTGATACGCTGCTATAGCTGCGACGTACACTTTGATGGTGGAGGGACAGCCTTCGTTCCAACCCATCCTGCAGGAAGGAAAGCATGACACCAATCGAACTCTTACAGGGGTCTTCTTGGCGGGAAGAACACCAGTCAACGAACAGGTTCCACTTCAGAGCGTAGAAGCGTCTCGTAGAGGGGGCTCTAGCCGAAGTGATGGTGTCTACCACTGCTTGTGGTAGGCCACCTAGAACCTCTGCGTCCAGTCCAGGGACCAGACATGGAGTTTCCAGAGGTCTGGACGCGGGTGCCACAGGGTGCCCCGTCTCTGAGAAAGAAGATCCTCCCTCAGAGGAATGGGCCAGGGAGGGGCTGTCACGAAGAGAGTTAGTTCGGAGAACCAGGTCTGGTTGGGCCAGTAGGGCGCAACTAGCAAGACCTGCTCCTCGTCCTCCCTGACTTTGCACAGTGTCTGTGCGAAGGACGCATACTTGCGTAGGTCCCGGGGCCAGCTGTGCGCCAGTGCATCTGTACAATACAACTGGCAATGGGTCGAGTCCGGAGCGGCGAACAGGTCTACCTGCACGGCTCCGAAAAGGTCCCATATCAGCTGGACCATCTGGGGGTGGAGTCGCCACTTTCATGGAAGAGAAACTAGAGAGCTCATCGGCTGTCTGGTTCAGTGCACCAGGGATGTGAATGGCCCGAAGCGACCTCAGATGCTTCTGACTCACTAGAGAGCTCATCTGCTGTCTGGTTCAGTGCACCAGGGATGTGAATGGCCCGAAGCGACCTCAGATGCTTCTGACTCCACAGGCGGAGATGGCTGGCAAGTTGCTTTATGCGACTGGAGCGTAGACCACACTGATGGTTGATGTACGCAACGGCCGCAGTGCTGTCCGTACGGACCAGAACGTGCTTGCCCTGTAGCGGCTTTTTGAGGCGGCTGAGGGTGAGACGAACTGCTAGCAACTCCAGGCAATTGATATGCCAATGCAACTGGGGCCCGTCCCACAGACCGAGATTGCATGCCCGTTGTTCGTGGCCCCCAGCCGGTGGACGAGGCATCCGTGAAGACCACAGCATGCCTAGACACTTGCTCTAAGAGCACTCCCGCCCGTAGAAACGAAGGGTCCAACCATGGGCTGAAGGTTTGGCGGCAGTACGGAGTAACTGGGACCCGGTACTTGCCGCTCTGTCACGCCCATCTCGGGACTCGGCCGTGAAGCCAGTGCTGAAGCGGTCTCATATGAAGCAATCCGAGCTGCGTTACCGTGGCTGCAGATGCCATATGCCCCAGGAGCCTCTGAAATAATTTCAGTGGGACCGGCGTCCTGCTCTTGAACGTATTCAAGCAGTTCAACACTGACTGGACTCGCTTCTCCGTGAGACGCGCAGTCTGACTGACCGAGTCCAGCTCCATACCGAGATAAGAGATCCTCTGTGTGGGACAGAGTTTGCTCTTCTCTCGGTTGACTCGAAGGCCCAACAGGCTGAGGTGACGGAGCACCAGGTCCCTGTGTTCGCACAACTGTTCCGAGACTGGGCCAGAATAAGCCAGTCGTCGAGATAGTTGAGAATGCAAATGCTGCGTTCTCTGAGCGGAACAATGGCTGCCTCCACGACTTTCGTGAAGACGTGTGGTGACAGGGACAGCCCGAAGGGCAGGACTTTGTACTGATATGCCTTCGCCTCGAACGCAAAGCGTAGGAATGGTCTGTGTTGAGGAAGGATAGAGACATGAAAGTACTCGTCCTTCAGGTCGATCGCTGCAAACCAATCCTGGGGACGGATGCATTCGAAAATGCGTAACAAGGACAGGAGTAACAAGGCCCGGGGCGTCGTACACAGCCGTCCTGGCCCTCTTGAGGCCCAGGGACAAATAAGAATGCTCTATCTTTAACCAGATTGTGGGTACCACACCGTGGCAGTGTGTGTGTGGTCCCCCCGGTCCTTCTCCGGGGGGGTGGGGGTTGGGTGTGCGGACTCCACCTCCCTGAGAGCAGGGCCTTCCGTCCCTGGGCTGCCCATCTCGGGGACGCTTGCTCTTGCGCTTGCCAGACGACTTCGCAGGGCCCTTAGCGGGTTGGGCGCCACCCTTGCGTCCGGCAGCCTGCTTGCCCGGTGGAGGCTGCTGGTTTGGCTGGGCAGGGGTGGGGACGAACGCCGGGGCCGCCCTCGGCGACGAGCAGGAGGAGGTGCTGCCGCCGGCGACAGGGAGGAGGTAGCAGCGGGTCGCCGGAGCAGAATGTTCTTAATCGCCTCCGTCTGCTTCTGGCCCACCAAGAACTGCTGGGAAAAGTTCTCGATGGCGTTGCCGAAGAGGCCAGCCTGACCGACAGGGGCGTCGAGGAACCACACTTTGTCGGATTCGCGCATATCGGCCAGGTTTAGCCACAGGTGGTGTTCCTGGACCACAAGTGTGGACATCGGCCGGCCCAGGGAGCGCAGTGATTCTCACGCTCTGGAGGGCGAGGGTCCGTCACCGCGGCAGTTCCTGCATCATCCCTGGGCCGAACTACCTCGTGCAACTCCTTTAGCGATTCGGCCTGGTAGACCTGCATGAGCGCCATGGCATGCAGGGATGATGCGGCTTCCCCACAGGCTGTGTAAGCCTTGCCCGTGAGCGGACGAGAACTTCCACGCCCGGGAGGGGAGACGGGATTAGCCCACCAGTCTGCAGCGGACCTGGGACACAGCTGCATCGCCACGGACCGCTCGACTGGGGGAATCCTCATATATCCCTTAGCCGTGCCACCGTCGAGGGTAGTGAGGACGGAGGAGTCAGTCAATCTGTGTCTGGCGCTGTAGGGCGCCGTCCACGACTTTGTGAGCTCCTGATGCACCTCCGGGAAGAAAGGCACCGGGGCAGGGTGCTGAGAACTCCTCCTCCTCCTCCTCCCCCTCCCCTCCGTGCTTCCTGACACTGTCATGAACTCCGCCGGAGATCACAGGCTTTTCCTTTCGCTGCAAGTTGTTCATCACAACGTCGTCTCTTTGGTCGTGTGTCGGCCATATCAAAATCATATAATTCGAACTTCCCTCTTTATGCTTCTCTCTTCTACACACCCCCTTCATGTGCACACACACTAACCCCAAACCTCCACCCCCAAATCATTCTTGTCAGTTATTGGCTGGAGCACTGTTTATTATGTTTCGTTGTCCAGACTGCCCAAGTTTGTTTTTGTTGCCATTTGTGGAGCTTGTGCTGACTACAGATACCGCGTTTTTTTTACAGTGTGTTCAGGAGACAGGCAGTTAGCAGATAGTGAGGAGATGTTTGCTGTATGTGACAAAAAAATGTTTGGCTTAAAATGTGTGACATCGCCTTTTAGCACTTTTATGGAAACAGTGGATGCAGTTTTTTTTTGGTACAGCATATCTGTCTTTTATAAATATGATAAAACTAAAGAATTTTTGCTAAATTATTTTGTACAAATTACCTACTCCTAACCCCGCCCCTAAAACCTGCTATGTACGATTTGTCAAATTCATCGTACAAATTCATACGAGTGAGGTCGTACGAAGTAGCCACCTCGTACAGATACGTACAAATTGTTAATGAGATAGCATCGGAACTGCTGTATCAAGTCACACGAGCATGTTTAAACTAAAGGGTTTCAATTTTCATTAATTTGATATGCTACTCCACATAGGAAGAACAGCCAAATGGGCAAGTTACTGGCCAGATGCAGACGCATAGCTGAAGTGGACTTTCATTGATATTGCGAGGCTTACCTGATGTGGCAGCTTGTACTAGAGGTACACTAAGGATTAAAGAAAAGTTACTGACTACGCCACCCCGGGGCCTATTTCCGGGGAAATGCCCTTTAACCAAGAGCGAGGCTCAGAGGTTCGTTATATCAGAGTCAGGTATCAGACATGGGTTGAGTATTAAACAATAAAAACTTAAATAATTCTACGCACAAAATGACACATACGCTCACTTCAGAATGGGGCGCTGGCTCTCCTTGACAGAATTGATACAGCAATCATGCGTGCACACTCACTGCACACTCACGCCACACCTCACTGTGAGCACAGCACTCAGGCAAAAGAACCCACCACCACAACCGGAAAGAGACGCTAATCTTCTGTAATTTGGCTGCCCCAATTCTGAAGAGAGAGAAAAAATTAGAATAATAACAAAACACACAGTAAGCCAAGTATATCAAAAACAGAAACAGAACAACAGGCAATCTAAAATAATTTTAAAAGTTCGCCACTGCAATTTGGTTCATCGAATCGAGGCGCCGCGTCCGGTCACCTGACAATGCTTGATCGGACAGAAATGGGCAAACAACCAACACTAATCACCAAAAGAAACACATTCTATAGGCTGCCCTTAGGCCACCAACACATAAATAAACAAACAAAAAAAACTTAAATCAAATGAAAACAACAAACACACAACAACAATCAATTCACAGAAAAATCATATGTTTACAGAAACAGGCTGCAGAAAATGATGGTGACAGTTAGGTGGCTTTATCTCATATTTAAATACCACTGGAGGCTTTTGATTCGGATTGGTTACTCACAATACACAATCGATTGATAAAAAATACCACACCAACGGCCCACAGTCATCGGCCCAGCTGATGTAGCGCGTTCAACACCATGAACGATGGACGAGGAAATCAGACGCAGCGTGTCCACAACGCTCGATCTGAAACTGAGTAAATGAGTTAATGATGCTTGTCTGGCGGTTCAATGGAACAGACAAACTCGTAGTCCCGTCCCTAAACACTGAAAGCAGGAAAGTCACTGTGACAAGTCCAATGATGGCGAAACCGGAAGCAAAACAATGCAGACAGCAAATGGAACATCCGCTTTAGATGAACCCAGAGCCCACTGTAACGTCCCCTGCACGTTGGCCCACACCTTAAATATAAAATATAATGCAAGATATAAATTTGGCCAGCCCAGCTACTAGCAATCATATGTTTTCGTCACTGTTAGACATACCTGTAGTGCGATTCACACGGCACCAGAGCTGTCATGTATTAAACACGCATCACAAACCATACTAGTCACTGCCAGCAGCTCTTACCGTACAAACAGTCATGCGTCCCGCCGGAAAGCACGGTGTCTCGCTCAAATGACGCAGAGAGAACGCACACCCATAGCGACATCCTTATATACAGAAGGAACGCAATTAAAGGGCACTCCCCCTGCATATTAAATAACCCGCCAGAAATAAACCGTACTGCTACACTGAGGTAACTTAAAAATAAACAGGGAGCACATTGCAGTTCCATTTTCCACCACATATATTGGTAATTTGAGGGGTGCTGTTGAGCTGGGGAGAGCACAGAGATTGGCTGACCTGGGGTGCGTTTCCCGAAAGCATCGTTGGCCAACTATGATCGCAAGTTCCGTCATTATCAGCATAGTTCAACGATTTGGTGTTTCCCGAAACCATCGTTCCAACGAATGTTCGCAAACTGCATCGCAAACTTGTGTGGTTGGAACGACAGCTCTTGACCCGTGGTTATAAGTATAGTTCCTTGTTAGTTTGTCGTGTCGACGTCATTGATTTCGCAGCAGCTGGGATGTGTTCTATTCAGAGCTATCGACCCTATAGCCTATTTCTTTCGAAGGTTTCACCATTCACTTTAAGTAATTTGGATGACTTAAAGTCGAGGTGCCTAGGTTCTACACAATTTGCTTTCTTCATTACAAATTATTTGAAACGATATAATAGCGTGACGATCGCAATTATTCTCCCTTCGAAGTGCCCTCCGAAAGGATTATTTATGCTGGTTGGGACGCAGTCTTGGTTTCGTTTGTGTGAAGAAATGGTGAGTGTGCAAGTTAGTAGCTTTGTTAAATTCCCAAAGACAAATTGTCATATAACAATATTTTACAAAAAGGGGTTTACCCTTAAATATTAAATTGTATCTCTACTGTAGCATTACACATATACGCAACACATGCAGTGCTTAGCGCTAAGGAAACGTTGGCAGATTCAGATTTATTTTATTCTGACATTTAAACATTTAACAGATGATGACATAAATCAACATAAAGTCTGAAAAGGAATAGGCCGAAGCAAAAGCTTATTGCGCCTATCCTAAATTAGCCTATAGGCTAATTTACATACGTTAACATAGGCTATTTAAAATATTACACACTCAAAACACAATATTGTTTGTCAATGAATGAAGAATTTTTTTTATAAATAAGCAGTTTTGTGTAGTAGAATATAATATTCTCATGGTGTTATAAGAAACAAATACATATTTATTGTTTGCAAAAGTATTTAAGTGAAGTCTGCTGGGGGAAAACATAGGCAAATAAACAACATTATTTATTAACACAAGTTATGTCAGATTAAATTAAACAAATAATAGAAAACACAGTATCCAAACTGTAAAATACTGTATTAGCCTACCATCCAAACATATTCTGAATTAAAAGTTCTCTGACTTCTGCTCCTGCAGGATGCATTCTGCCTTGATGTGGGTTCAAAGGATCATCATCATTGTCATCATCATCAGAAACAGCATCTTCCTCACCATCGGCTCCAACGGCATCAACTTCCTCCTCAGGAAGCTGGACGTTTTCCCTGACTGCAATGTTGTGGAGAATTGCAGTAACCACAATAACAGAACAGCTTTTGGTGGGGTTTAGCTTCAGGCCACCACTGGACTTGCTGATGCAGCGAAAACGTTGTTTCCACAGTCCTATAGTCCTCTCCACTATAGAGCGTGTCCTTCCATGGGCCCTATTAAACCTTTCCTCTGCAATGGTGCCTGGATGCTGCACAGGTGTCAAGAGGTAGGCGAAGATAAAAAATATTCCACTTATTTTTATCTTTATTTCCTATTTTTATCTTTTACTTGATTATTTATAATTCTACATATGTTTAGTACTTTTTATTCTATTTTATTCTATTTCTATTTTAATCTCCTCTTGTGTTTTCTTGTAACTGTTATTTTGCACTGTCTTTAGAGCGGACCTGTTTACATTTCACTGCCAGTTGTATATTCTGTTTATAACTGTGTATGTGACAAATAAAACTCTTGAATCTTGAATCTTGAAAGAGGATATCCACTGTCTCCCAGGAGCCAGCTATCACCAAAGCCACCTTCTTCAGCCATCTGGCAAATTGCCGAATTGGCCAATGCAAAAGAGTCATGTGTGCTTCCAGGCCATTTTGCCACAATGTCAGTGAACATTCCCTGGTGATCACACACTACTTGAACATTAATGGCTGGATAGCCCTTCCTGCAAATGTACAAGGGCTCATTTACCTTAGGGCTTAATACTGGGATTAGGGTGCCATCAATGATGCAATCACTCTGGGGATGTTGTCAAGATCATAGAATTGTTGATTGGCCAGCTGTATTTCCTCTCGGGAGTTTTGGGAAAACCAGGATGCTCTTCATCAGCTGTAAAAGCAAAGGTGTTACTGTTGTCACAGTTTTGCTGACTGAAGACTTGCTGAGCCCCAGGCCATCACCACCTCCATAAAACTTCCAACAGCAAAATAACGCAGTGTAGCTAACAACTGCACCTCTGGACTTAAGGCGTAGTTTCTTCTTGTTGCCCTCTGAAGGTGTGGTTTTACTATCTGAAATAATTCAAGGATCTTGGTCCTTGGACGGAATTTTCTTAAAATTGCATCATCAGATAGTGAGTCAAGAGGGGTAAAATTTGTCCTTATGTGGGCATTTATATAAACTGATTGACTTCTCAGTCACCTTCTGTGCTCCAGCTGTAAGAATCTTTGTAAAGCTGCCATTGTTGAGCACTTTAAAAACACATACACACTGTTTTATTAGGAGAGGCATTAGTACACCTGCTTTTGAGTTAATAGAAACACCTTGGCTAATAATCATTCTAAATTAATTAAATTACTACAATTAATTATTACCATCTTTGATTTGTTATAGTAAGGTACAACATTAATATGTTGTATATGTTGATTTGCTTTAAAATAGACTGTTGTCATTCTGTTATTTCATAATTTTCATCCTTCTCTTAAGAATAGTCTTATTACTTAAGAGTGTTTTGTGTTATGTTTGGCTTATATTGTCATTGATGATATTAATGTTGTGAATGAACAACATTTTCATTTACTTTATGGTCTATGGTGACTCACCACTAAAATAAAATCAAAGTTCCATTTTATATGTTTCATTATCAGGCTTGGTCACGTTATTCAGGTATTTAATAAAGGATGACATTCAGCTTCACTCTGTAATGCCTGCATTTTTATATGGCATTAATATGCTACTTTGAGTCAAGTTACAATAGTATGCTCTTTTCCTCATATTAAACTGAATGCCCAGTGTATCAGAAAAGCACTTGAAATACATATTACAAAAGAGTATATTTGGCCATAACATTTTTTATTTGTATTTCAGTTCAACTGCTGAAGGGTTTTAACTTCATCACTCAAAAACAAATTGAATGCCATGCACCACACAGCTTCACCAGAGCTCCATTTGCCAGAAGTGAGGCATAATGCCAACAATGTAGCCAAAAAAAGAGGGTTACATCTGTGGATCTGAAAAAAAAGAAAAAAAGATTACATGGCTGTCAGCCACACATGATTTGACTTTCCATACTGAGTAAATAACACAATTTTCACTTACTGTCGGTTGGTAGAAACATGGTTAAAGAGGGCTTGCTGGCTTGTTGTTGCAGGAGTTCCAATTTAGCCCTCCTATAGGCCATAACCTCCTGATGATGTTGGCCTTTCTGCTCCTTCAGGGCCCTCAGTTCTCTCCTGATTCCCTGGAGTTCAGATAATTTCTTCTTCTCCGACTGAAGCAGCTTCTCACTGCAGCCACAACGTCCCCTGTTTCTCCTTTGGCGGGAGATTAATGGCTGGTTTTCTGGAATGCCAGAACGACGTTGCCCAGCACATGAGGAGGCCTCAGACTGAGGGGAGTCAGAAGAAGGAAGCAACAGCCCAAGACCAGGACTCATTGCTGATGTTCCAGGGGCAGGCTGGAGGGGTTCTGATGTTCCAGGACCAGGGTGGAGGGGTTCTGATGTTCCAGGACCAGGGTGGAGGGGTTCTGATGTTCCAGGACCAGGGTGGAGGGGGCCTGATGTTCCAGGGCCAGGTCGGAGGGGGCCTGATGTTCCAGGGCTCAACTTTGAATTCAAAGGCCTGGTTGACGCACATGCATCTATGTCTCCAGGGATCCCTTCCAAGGCCTCAGGCCCCAGGATGGCCAAAACTCTCTCTTCCTCTGCAGTCAGAGGAGGAACGGAGTTGATACCCCCACCAGTCTTTTTTGTTTCCCTTCTACGTGCTGCAGCCCTCAGTTTTGTCACACATGCGAAGTCCGTCCACTTTTTTCTAACTTCTTCTGGCCTTCGCTCATAACCATAGCCAGCAGCATTTATTTTTTGGGTGATTTCTGCCCAGAATTTTTTTATCCGCATTTGTTACACAATATTTCAGCTTTGAAAATAGCTGTATTTTTTATTCTCCACCTCCTCCAAAAGAACTGTAACTTCATTTTTTGAAAATTGTGGTTTTCACGTCATTTTCATGTAGGTCATATGAACACATAGCTGTATGGCAAGGGGACTTAAATAGGTAGGCTAATGATCTTAAGCAAAATATGCAACAGGTGTACACAATAGTATAACAATCACAGTGATCATTGATCAACAGTAAAACCCATCATTTATTTTCATTTTAATTGTGCTGATCTATCAAAGAAATTAATAAATATGAAATTGTGAAATTAATAGTTATAGATGTTTGGGATCAGAGAAGACAACATTGTGTTTATATATGTTTATATTTTATTGTGCAAAGAATGAATGTTGAGTTGTTAACGTAATTACTCCACATCGTCACTAAGAAAGCGCAGTCGAAAAGAGAAAAGAACCAAATTTACAGCAGGTGGCGATATGTGCTCATAGCACCAGTCCGCCATTAGATCGAAGACGAAGAAGAAGAACGTCATAACGACAGCTCCAACCAATGTGGTTCAAACCATGGTTTTGCGACACAGGTAGGTACCATGGTTTCGGGAAACAGTAGTGACTAGCTAGTTGATTTCTTTAAAGATGCATCGTACTATGGTAGTTAAACCAGCGAGTTGCATCGTTGTACGGGAAACGCACCCCTGCTTAGTAGCATGAATACATGCCTGGCGAATCCATGTGCATGATTTGAATATATCCTATCCTGCTCACTTTACAACTTAAAATAGTTTAGAAAACTCGAAAAATAGGCTATATATAGGTCTGTCTATGTTTGGATGAATATTTTTTTAGGGCTCTCCCACCTGCCCATGGAGACAAGCCGCAGCTGGGAATAGTGTACACAAAAGCTGACCAAAACCATGCCTACATTTAAGTGGAGGAACATTTGTGGTAAGGTAAACATAACATACAAGTGAGACATTTCTGTTATAGCACATGCAATTGTATTATGTTTATTTGGATAGGGACAGAAAAACTGAGACAACAGCCACCCAATGAGAGTAATGTATATCATAGAGCTTGTAGCTAAAGATAATTTGCAACACTCGTCCCTAGAACGGGCTTTTAAAGACTACAACAACAATAAAAAATAAATAAAAATAAACATGAATACAAGTTTGTTGCAGAAATAACCAAGACTAGTTAAAAAAAAATATAAAATCTTACATCAGATTTTAAATGGTCAGTCAGTGAATTCCACAATTGTGCACCTTTCACTGAGAAGGCAGTCTAGGCAAAAGATGTTTTACAGAATAAACTTTTACACTCTTTTGGATCTGCTGCACCACTGCCATCTCTCAAACGGCTTTACATAATGAAAACAAACAAAATGAGCAAAACTTTGAATCTTATGTTTACAATTATATCTTATTTGCTTCCTATCCAACATTTTCAAGGCACGGTTATAAAGACTTTCGATCTGATGAATTACAGACTGTTTAGTCTGAGACCAAACTGTTAATCTGTGTGATGTATAGGCTATGTGAAAATATAATTGAGTTTAAAAACAACAAAAGTATGATCAAAAGTTAAACAATTTATTATCATCTTAAAGCTAGGACTGATCGTTTTACATTTTGAACATGGCTTTTAAAATTAACTGATTCTAATCTTTTTTAACAATGAATCGTAGTATCATTTATAATGTCTCTGCAAGCCCATAAAAGATTTTGGCAAAACATTGTTTTACAACATAAATGTACTGTATATGTTGAGGCGACTAAAATGAAAGATTAAAAAACTTTATTTTTAATTACCATACATACATACCGAAAAGCAATAGATTTCTATTGACTGATGATTTATAAAAGAATCATATATAGCAACATAAAGCACATTTAAAGCTTTTTCAGACACACAAAGTTTAATTTATCTTCACAATTTTGGGGTCTCCAAATGTTCTTGTCTCTATCCAGAGCTCCACAGCGCAGATGTCTGGCAGGACACTGAAGCTCCCCCTCCGCAGACCAGGCCTTATATTGAAGATTATGTCCACTGACCCAGAACCATTGACCAACCAAAAAGTGCAGGCCAGTCCACACATAAGCTGTCTGGGATGTTATGGTTTTATTTATCACCTCTGCCATATTCGTCCGAGATCTTAGAGTCACCAGGTCATTGTAGTTTTGTCTGCAGTACTCCAGGGCTTCATCCCACGTCTTGTTCTGATGCACCAGAATGGGCTCAAAGACCTCCATACAGTAAAATGGAATTTTCCACCAGCACACAGCATCATGCAGTTTAGAACTATATCTATTGACAGCAACACACTTTTCATTGATAATGTTGTCAGGTTGTCTAATTTCCCAATTGTCAATTTTTTCATCCTCACCTCCGGACCAAATCCATGTATTGTTAGGACTTTTGTACAGTCCAGTCCAAAGATATGCAAAACTGACGTCTAGAGAGTTTTTAGAGAGCAGTTGTGCCTCTTCTTTATTGATGGTGGACAGGTCATCATGGTATTCAAGATTCAAGATTCAAGATTCAAGAGTTTTATTTGTCACATACACAGTTATATACAGAATATACAACTGGCAGTGAAATGTAAACAGGTCCGCTCTAAAGACAGTGCAAATAACAGTTACAAGAAAACACAAGGAGGAAATTAAAATAGAAATAGAATAAAAATAGAATAAAAAGTACTAAACATATGTAGAGTTATAAATAATCAAGTAGGAGATAAAAATATATATATAAAGTATAATGTGCAAACAATAGGTATAATGTAATGTGCAAACAGAAGTATAATGTGCAAACAGGTTTATAACAGGCTGTTACACAGTAACAATAGAACATAAAGTGCAGTGTAATGACAGTATGTGGATGTTAATGTTAAACTGGATGTTTATGTGTGTGCGGGTGAAGTGAAGTCACGTGACTGAGTTCAGGAGTCTGATGGCCTGGGGAAAGAAACCTCCTGAGTCTTTCAGTTTTTGCCATCAGGCTCCGAAAGCGTTTACCAGATGGCAGTGGGGTGAAATGGGATTTTGCAGGGTGGTTAATGTCTTTGATGATATTAGCAGCTCTACCTCTGCAGCGTTTGGTGTAAATGTCCTGCAGAGGCGGGAGAGCTGACCCTGAGATGCGCTCGGATAAGCGCACAACTCTTTGCAGGGCTTTGCAGTCATGACTGGTGCTGTTCCCGTACCACGCTGTGATGCACTGAGTCAGGACACTTTCTATCGCCCTCGATAGAAAGTTTTCAGGATAGCTGGTGAGACCCTGAATTTCCTCAGCTGGCGCAGGTGGTACAGTCTTTGCCTGGCTTTTTTCACCTGAGCCTGGATGTGTGCAGTCCAGGTCAGGTCCTCGGAGATGTTCACACCCAGGTACTTGAAGCTGTTCACTCTCTACCGGTGTCCCGCTGATCATGAGAGGGAGTATGACCGTTGCTGTCTCTTCCTGAAGTCCACAATCAGTTCTTTGGTCTTGCTAACATTCAGAGAGAGACAGTTGTCCTGGCACCATGATGTCAGTTGCTCCACCTCGTCCAAGTATGCCGTCTCATTGTTGTTGGAAATGAGACCCAGGACAACAGTATCATCAGCAAACTTGATGATAGTGGTGGAGCTGTGTGTGGACAAACAGTCATGGGTGTAGAGAGAGTAGAGCAGGGGACTCAGCACACAGCCCTGTGGAGCTCCCACACTCAGGGTGATGGAGGTGGAGGTGAACTGGCCTACTCTCACCGCCTGGGTCTGCCAGTGAGGAAATCTTCAATCCAGAGGCAGAGAGAAGAATTCAGGCCGAGATCCAGGAGTTTGTGTGTTAGCTTAATGGGAACTATGGTGTTAAAGGCTGAGCTATAGTCAATAAATAGCAGCCTGACATAGTTCCCACTTTTTATTGCTGTCGATGTGAGTAAGGCAGGAGTGAAGGACGTGAGAGATGGCATCTTCAGTCGATCTATTGGGACGATAGGCAAACTGAAGAGGGTCCAAAGTGTCAGGAATGGAGGAGCAAATGTTGTTTTTGATGAGTCTCTCAAAGACCTTCATGACTATAGATGTGAGAGCCACTGGACGATAGTCATTTAGGCAAGAGGGTTTACTGTTCTTAGGTACAGGGATGATGGTGGATTTTTGAAGGAGGTGGGGACAACAGATGTAGCAAGGGACTCATTAAATATGGATGTAAAGAGCCCAAGCTGATCAGCACAGGACCGTAGAACACGACCTGAAATACCATCTGGCCCAGGAGCTTTCCTGACATCCACACGCTTGAGTGCCCTCCGAACCTCGTCCTCCGAGACAGAGATCACGTGACTGTTGCTGCTCTGAGGACTCTGGCCAGCGTCACTGGCGGTCGCGCTGCCGCGATTACAATCAAAGCGAGCGTAGAAAGAGTTTAACTCGTTCACAAGCAACGGATCAGCTCTCACCTCTGCAGAGGATTTAGTTCCAAAAGCACAGATGGTCCTAAGTCCCTGCCACATCCGCCGAGAGTCGTTGAGTTGGAAATGAGATTCCACTCGGTCTTTATAACGGAGCTTTGCGGCTTTGACGGCGCGCGGAGGCGTAACATGATGCTTTGTACTCCCTCATATCCCCTGTTAGGAGACCGGCATTATAGGCTGCAGTGCGTGTGTTTACTGCAGCGCGGATTGAACTGTCCACCCACGGTTTCTGATTAGGAAGGACGTTACAGTTATTGTTTGTGTGGCTTGCTCTGTCAGTGTGTTGATAAAGCAGAGCGCCACATCCGTGAACTCGCTGACGTCCATCAGAACTCGCGCGAAACATGTCCCAGTCGACGTCATCAAGAGCTGCCTGTAGCGCGAACTCTGAATGGGATGACCAGCGTTTAACATCCCTCCTCACCGGGGTTCTTGAACGAGCCTCTGTTTATATTCCGGTGTGAGGAAAATGGCGGCATGGTCCGATTTGCCAAAAGCTGGCTGTGAACGAGCTTTGTAGGCGTTCTTAAGCGGAGAGTAGCAATGATCCAGTGTGTTTGCTCCTCGTGTGGGGCAGGAGACATGCTGGTGAAAGTTTGGCAATACTTTCTTTAAGTTTGCTTTGTTAAAATCACCCGCGACGATGAAAGCAGCGTCGGGGTGTTTGTTTATAAAGCCGCTGGTCACATCATGGAGGCCAGATAATGCCAGCCCGTGTCTGCCTGTGGTGGACATAAAAAATGTGTATATGTTGAGCGACTAAAATGAAAGATTAAAAACTTTATTGTGAGGCGAGCAGGATCGCGAAAGAATGGAGATGTTCTAGGATCGCACCATTTCTTGTTGATCATGAAACACACTCCACCGCCTTTGGATTTACCGGTATCGCTGTTCTGTCCATCAAAAACAGAGAAGTTCTCGGGCGCGCCACGGCTGTATCCGGGACCGCGAAGTGAGCCATGTTTCTGACAAACAATAGATGTTACAGTCTCTCATGTCCCGTTGAAAACTTATCCTGGCTCTAAGATCGCCCATCTTATTCTCCAAGGATTGGACATTTGCGAGCAGAATGCTCTGGGAGAGGAGGATCAATGCTCTTTTTCTCAGTCTGTTGCGGATCCCAGCGCGTTTCCAGCGGTGTTTTTGAATCTTCCGACGACTCGAGTGGCCATTGTTCAACTCGGCATCCCGGCGAATCTCAGATGGAAGATTGGAGAAAGTGTCCTGAAACAGGTCAGTGTAGCGGTAACCAATTTCCAGAAGTGTTTCGCTGTCGTAACAGATCAAAGCAGATGATCCGTTGGAAAAATAGAGAATAAAAGAGAGTAGAATAATAAATAAAAGCCCATTTTTGTACAGTCCAAAAGAGATGTGTTTTTAGTCTAGATTTAAACTGACAGAGTGTGTCTGCTCTCGGTCTCTGCAGTACGCCTGTGCTTCAGTCCAGTACACTGGTTTATTCACATAGACGTGATTTCTGTAGACACTGACGCTCAGGCCAAAGAGACTCAAAAACAGGAGCACAGTGACGGCAGCCTTCATTTCTATACAGATGATCTACTCACTGCAGTCTTTGTGTGTGCTCAGTGATACGGGGCTATATCTTTTAATTTCTGAGAGGCAATAAAAAACAAATAAATAAAGGCACTGACCAACCAGACTGTCTGGCTCTTCAAGTATTTGTGTTGCAAATATCCAAACCAAATGTGCTGAAACAAATAAAATAAAAAAATGCTAATGTCCCCATTTAGTGTTTTTTTTTTTTTAAATCCCTGTAGGTTTGACACACACACACACACACACACACACACACACACACACACACACACACACACACACACACACACACACACACACACACACACACACACACACACACACACACACGTCAAGTCAACTTTATTTATATAGCGCTTTTAAAAATGCAGATTGTTTCAAAGCAGCTTCACAGTGTTAAACAGAAAAATAATGCAACATAATATATTTTGATTATCATACAGTAACAATGTGGGCTTTAGATCAGTAATTAGATCAGTAATTTGGTCTATATGGTTAATTTAGTTTAATAATTAGATTTTTTTGGAAATTTATTTGAAAAATAGTTTTTCCCCGACTGACCAAGCCAAGCCAGAGGCGACAGTGGCAAGGAAACCAAAACCCCATCAGGAGACCTAATGGAGAAAAATAAACCTTGGGAGAAACCAGGCTCAGTCGGGGTGCCAGTTCTCCTCTGGCCAATTAACAAACAGCGTATTATTATTATTATTCTGCCCATTTTAAAGGTCAGAGGTCATAATAGATCTGAATATTCGAAAGATCTGAGGCAACACGCCGGAGACGGGTTTATTGAGGATGATGTCTCGATTAAATAATTATTAAAAATAAATAATTTAAAATATCGGCGTCATTATGCCGGAGACAGGTTTTTATTGAGGATGCCTTATTGATTAAACAATTACTTAAGTGTAATATTCGAAAGATCGGCGGCAAGATGCTGGAGACGGGTTTATTGAGGATGCCGTGTCGATTAGGCAGCTTAAGGGGGAGTCTAAATAACACGGCCTCTGCAGACATTTCAGGGTCATGTGTTGGTCACATCTAGGTGCAGGTCCACCGTCTGATCTGGATACAGCCTGGATCCGGCTGACTGCAGTAGACCTCGGGATAAAACAGAGACACTAACATTAGCGTAGATACCACTCTACTGATGATGTAACGAGTACATCAGGTGCTATGGGAAGTGTTCCCGGTTCCGGCTGACCTAGATAATGCAGCCTAATAATCATTTAATTGAAAAAAGTGTTTTATGTGTATGCCATAGAAAAGAGATGTGTTTTTAGTCTAGATTTAAACTGACAGAGTGTGTCTGCTTCCTGAACAATGCTAGGAAGACTGTTCCAGAGTTTAGGTGCTAAATAGGAAAAGGATCGACCACCTGCAGTTGATTTTGATATTCTAGGTATTATTAGCTGGTCAGAGTTTAGAGACCGCAGTAGACGTGATGGAGTATAATGTGTTAAGAGCTCGCTCAAGTACTGGGGAGCTAAACCATTTAGTGCTTTGTAAGTAATAAGCAAGATTTTAAAATGTATGCAATGTTTAATAGGGAGCCAGTGCAGTGTTGACAGAAATGAAAGCCTAGCGCAAAGTTCTGCCAGGAAGATTCAATATTACGTCACCACTCGCATTCAGACCTAACCAATCATGTCCTAATTCACAGAGTATAAAAGATGGTCACTTACACATGTCTGAGTTTGCAGATGCTGACGCCGCCTTTAAGTTGACAATCCGTATGTTCCGTATGGTCGATTGATGATCCTACTATAAAGTTAATAATGTGCAATACAGTGCTGTTTTAAGTCCATGTCAAACTATCATGCTGTTAATTGGTCTGTCGTGGCAACAGCGAGTTTCTTCACTTCAGATTCAGAGCAATTTCATGGAGGACCGGGCATGTTATCAGACACGGCTGCGACCGTCACCGCCATTTGGCATCATCACTACATCAGCATTCATCATGGTGATATGTATATGATTATGCATTTCCGATGTCGATCGGGTGTAATATTTTACTTTCTCAATTTTGCCGCAAGCATATCTGTATAGAGCAGACTCATTCATTGTATGAAACGTGCACCTGCTTGTGCACGTCATCGCTCGTTGTGTTTGCTCGTGTCGTATATCCATCGTGCCTCGTAAATGATTTGCATGACACTGATTACCGTTAATGATAGTATTTCGTTTTAGAAAAGCTGAACTGAACAGACAGCACAACAGCCTCTTCTATCTTTTCCCCCAACGAATGCAATGAAACAGCAGCATGGGCTTTAAAGCAGCACTTCGTAACTTTTGCTCTCATGCTCCCCCTACAGTTGGGAAACAGTATTGTCGTCTACTACTGTCGTAAACTGTCATCCTACACGTGCATTTGTTGACATGACAACCATGATAGCCCTGAACACTGCAGGAGGATTTCACATGCAGGTGTTCTGCTTGCGTCGCGTGTGAAATGTCTTCATCCCAGGTACAGTGGCATATGTTTCAGCATGTCACATGAATATAATTTCATGTTTTTTTTTTTTTCAAACGCCAAATGATCGCGATGCTCACGTTTCCAAGCCAGCGTTATTAGTCTAGTCTATTGGTTACCGTTTTACAGAATCTATTTGATACTTCAATTCAATGTTTGAGTGGTAGGTAATAACCATATATCGTCAATATTATAATATCAAGCTACCATAGATGAATCTGCAAATTTGAAAAAATCTATTAACATTATAGCTTGAGGCAAGACAAATATAACAGACATGTAAGGTATCCTAAAATATGATTTTGTGCGCATGACAGCCAAGTCAGCATCGGTCGGGCACCCCTCCTCCTCCTTCTGCTCACGCCAACGAGCAAACGCTGGCCCAATGTTGATCCTCGGCCTGCCTTTAATACGATCACTTTCTCATTTCCTCTTTTTGCATACCTCCGACAAAACCTTTGCTTTCTTCTTTTTTTTGTGCTGCGTCAACCATGACCATAGCATTCGACAAACAAAGGATAGCTGGGCTCGCACGTCCGATTTTAAGGAAGTGGGGGTGGTGGTGGAAGTTACGTCTTGCCGTAAAGCAGTCGAATTTTGTAGTTCTTTTTTTCTCGGTTACTACCCGAAACCCGAAGTTTAAAAGTACGATTAAAAACGATACATACCCCGTTAGGCTATGGCAGACGTGTCATTCAACCTATTGTAAGTCGATGTATCGTCACAGGAGTCTTATATATATTATGAAGGTTGAAAAGTTACCTAGTGCTGCATTAAAGCAACATGCACCCATTTAATTTAGCTTCATGATTAATTGAAGTTAAGCTGATTCGTGAATTGGCTCAGTGTTATGAGATCGCTAAGTTAATTAAATATGTTAATATGCTCCGCATAGTTTTTAAAATACACCATCGACATCAGTGCATTGATCTGTTCTCATTAAAAGCTGGATTCTTCTTTGCAAACGCCATGAGTTTGTCACATACAACATGCAATTTGAACTGACACAACAAGCATAGAAGTGTTTTGGGCAAGTCATCCAGTAGATTACACATTTCTCTCAAACTTCCAGGGCACTACAGCATACCTACAGCATCATGTCGGGTAAGGTTTGCATCCCAAAAAAAGGTTGACTCGATATTCGATAGTAGCACTAATTTAATTCCGTATCGATCCGACGTCCCGTTTACATACGTTGCGGTAACTTTCAGCAACTAAAATTGCAGCACAGGAACATAATTATTCAAATATTTTAAATTTAAGTGAGCACAGTGCACTCCCTTTATAAATACAAAAACTGTAAAATGCTTCAGTTCAGCTAAATTCACACTAGCGGAAACTGTTTTGGTTAGTCTGACTACACTGAATCATAAATCTATTGCATGTTCTACTCTTTTTTTCTAAAACGTATTCACTAAGAAGGCTCATACCAGTGAATAAGCGCTGAACCACTCAATCTTGATTCTTTGTGTTCTGTGTTATGTTTACTCCTCCAATTAGTCTTGAATTGCATTTAAGCGCTAACAGACATGTCTGTGTTTGGCATGCTCAACACTGCAACTTGCATCATTAAACGCAACATTTGTCAATCTATCAAGACTTGCGCAATATACAGGAGAGTAAATATAACTTTGACTATTTGACACTGTCTGCACATGCGTATCGGTTCCTGGCTGCACCGCAAATGACGAGCTCTCTTGCAGTGAGCTTTTCCTCTTCACTAAGCTGGCACATATGGTGCGGTTTATAATCATTGTGATTCGTTGCTTTTCAGTCTGTGCTAATATGATCTGATGTCACACTTTAGGAACTCGGCTGCATTAATATCAGACTGTATGAAAATCAGATGCATAAGAATTTTTCCAGAGTTTGCGTCAACCCATTCACATTTAGTTCATTTTTCAGGTTATAATTCTATCATGGCTGTTGCTGAGCATGTCAAACTTACTATCAAAGACAAAAGATTTTAGCCTAGGGCCAAAGAATTTTAGGCTTGTGATACTTGTCTCAGACTGCCAAACGTGGCCAAAATCGTACAGGATGAAATTAGGTTATCTATTGATGACTGAGTATTGATTATCTTTTTTTTTTCATAGGTTCGGTAGCTTTGCAGGGTTCTATAGCCAGCTATGGTTTATTAGCTATTAAAGCAGCGTTTTCTAAAACATTTTTATACTTTCGCAAGGGCATAGTACAAGGTTTTCAATTATATACATCTGTTATGTATTTGTCATGCTGTTCTGGTTTATTTTCTTCTGGGGGTTCTATTGACAGGTTCTGATGGTTAGATGGTGTTCTATCTAGCTAATGAGCAGGAGTCACGCCCAATGGTTTCAAATCCTCTAATTGCAGATGCAAACCGCGGTTCTCCAAACTCATCTATGCATAGGACATTCTTTGGATTGGTGCTGCCGCGAACACTGCTCAATGTGTGGAGTCGGCATCCTCCATCAAGGCTTTCAGACGGCTTTGCCCTTCAGCCAATAAGGATCCAACACCCTGCCCTCCACTAGCAGAAACAATGTTAAATTAGACAATCTGCTTAAATCAGCTAAAAAATAAAATAAAAAGAAAACTACATATCTAAAGGATTAGCTCCATCCACACTTAAATCTTAAACTTAACTTCTGCTTGTTCTGCTTTTTAATGTTTTGCTTTTCCTTTCAGATTCCTCTTTTTCCTATCCTGATCACGACAGTATGTTCCTTTCTTGTCCACAGTCACGAAAAATTCTTAAAGGCTTGGCTAAATCATCCATCATAATGCCAGACAAATGTCTGCCAATCACATTGGCTTTATTCCATAGATTAATTTGTGCCGTTCGTAATGGCTGCATTTCTCCCTACATCGAAATTCTGTTAGAAGCCGTGTTTTTATCAGCTTTTTTCAGTTTTATGCGTCCAAGCGAATTCACTTCAGGAACCAAACAATTCGATCCTACTCGCGGTCTTTCCTTTTTTGATCTTCATTTCTCACCCCAATACTTTACTCTTTTCCTTAAGCATTCTAAGAACGACTCACAAGGTTCTGGTTTCACACTAACAATCTCTAAAATGAATAGCAATTTCTGTCCCTTCACATCCATGATTAAATATCATGTTCGTCCTAAGACTTCAAACTTCCCCCCCCCCTATTTATCTTACCCAACGGAGCACCTCTCTCTAAGGCCCGGTTTCAGACCCACTTTTTGTCTGTCCTTAAAAGCTGCAGTCTGTCCCCCTCCCTCTATACCGGACATTTCCTTTAGGATGGGGGCAGCCACTACAGCTGCAGAATGCGGAATTCCCAACAATCAAGCTACTAGGGTGATGGTCATCTTCGGCTTTTGAGACAAATATAAGACCTAATTCCAAAACCTTCCTCGAAGCCCAGCAAGCTCTTTTTAGCAACATTTAAGGTAATACCAATGCAACTACTGGTGGTGGTGCCTTGTTCTCACGTATTATGCATCTAATCTGTTTGTAATTCTATACATTTGTAAAAATATATTTATAGCAATTCACGATACTTTATGTGAGGCCATATTGTGGCCAGCCATTATGTGGCCTATTAAAGCCGTCTCTGTGGCCATCCAGGCTTTCATTTTTGTGGCTGATCACGGCCACGTCTCCAGCCATTAGGCTCTGTCGCTATGTGGCTGATCACGGCCTTGTTTATGGCTGTAAAGGTTTTCATGTTCATGTGGCTGATCACAGCCTTGTTTATGGCTGTAAAGGTTTTCATGTTCATGTGGCTGATCACGGCCGTGCGTACGTCTGTTCGTGTGTCTATGGCCGCGTAGGTCTTCGTTTTTATGTGGCTGTCACGGCCTTGTCTATGGCCGCGTAGGTCTTCGTTTTTCTGTGGCTGTCACAGCCTTGTCTCTGACCATAATTGTCCATAGCCAGTAAGGCTTCGTCTTTATGTGGCTGATCACGGCCTTGTCTATAGCGAGCTGCTCTGGTCTTTTATGTGGCTGCTTACTACTGTACACCCAAAGCACTTTATAACCACGTTAGGGATCTCTCCACAACCACCACCAGTGTGCAGCATCCACTTGGATGATGCGACGGCAGCCGTGGTACAATGGCACCATTGTGCTCACCACACTTTAGCTATAGGTGGAGAGCGGGTGATCGAGCCAATTCAATGGATGGGGATTATTAGGAGGCCATGATTGGTAAGGGCCAATGGAGAGAATTTGGCCACAACACAGGTTACGCCCCTAATCTTTACGAGAAGTGCCATGGGATTTTTTAAAGAACACAGAGAGTCAGGACCTCAGTTTAATGTCTCATCCGAAAGGACGGTGCTTGTTACAGTATAGTATCCCCATCACTATAATGGGGTGTTAGGACCCACACAGACCCAAGGGTGAGCACCCCCTGCTGGCCTCACTAGCACCTTCCAGCAGCTACCTGGTTTTCCCAGGGGGTCTCCCTTCCATGCACTGACCAGGCTTTTAAAAAATAAATGCTAACATAAAAACTACAAGTGTGTTCTCTGTTGATTTAATAACAAATTCAGCAGTAAATACTCAAATATATTGAAGAAATTACTTTTTTCGTGTTCTTTAATCATGTTCTTCAAAGTTTAGTTAAAAGTGTATAACAGGCAATGGTTCTAGGAATAATTTATGGATGTTCAAATGGGCTTATATCAGTTGCAACCAAGAGATGGCATGGCACTTCAGGTTGCAGTGTCTATCACCCGAAAAAAGAAAGAAAAAAAAATTACACATTATTTATGTGATCTCGAATCACAAGTGTTTTTTTACTAGCACTGGGACACCAGAATAACCACCTGATTTCAGTTTTCCTCCATCTTTAAAATCCCAGTGAAGTCTACACCCCGTCTAACCCCATATTTATAAACAGCTACACATACTGGTGCTCTCTATATGAAAGCAGAACACATACTCCACTTTATCCATTCTTACCTCATTATGTACAAATCCATTTCTGGAGAATTTAGGCATTTCTCTGCAAAAAATCGCCCAGATACCATAACTTGCTGCATAGATGTATCCTTGCTACCATTATATCCACAATCCCATGCCAATTGTATATCATGTCTGTGACAGTTGAGCTAGAAAAAGATGATCTAAAAGTTGTGGTCTGTTGGTCAGTTTGTTGTAAGACGTTATTGAAAAACGTTTTCTTCCTGCCTTCTACAAGAAATTATTACTTACATTTTCAAATTTTCTAGAACAAAGATTCTAAAAGTTGTTTATTAAATCACTTTTTTTCATTTTATTATTGATCTTAAACTGTTAAAACTGTTACACTGGGTCAGAAATTATTCGACCACTTAATTAAGCTTTTATGTAGAAAGCCTTTTTTAAAGTGAATTTAGTTTTGTACAAATCGTGTCTTAATTTTAATCGATGTTTCATCAACCAATTGCTTGGTTTTAATAAATAAGAAACAAATAGACTATAGCAGACAATAATCGGTGACATGAGGGCACAGGAGCGAGCACTTGTGTTACACATCAACGAACTGGAGCGTATAGGCTACTTCTGCACAGACATGAGAGATATGTGTACAGAAAGCTTGAAAAGTCCTCATTACGAAACGATACAAAACGGAAAGAAAGCAAAGCGCATTGTTCACGTGAGCAACTCATGATTGGCGGTTCTGTTCCGAATGCTGCACTCCTGCATTAGACTAATCCTGACTGACTCCTGAGTATTTAATTTAAGTTGCATACATTTTGTTCTTGCACTGATGTTAAATTTGTAACAATTTTGCACTTTCGCAGCTGTTGACCAAAAAGAGGTACTTTGCAATATATTTAGCCATGATTATGATGAATAACACCAACACTGTTTTACTTTGGCTAAGAAAAGTTGACTTAAAAGATTGTGAACCAAAATGCTTAAGTTGTTTTATAAAAAATATATTTATTTCAAGTTATATTGTTGTAAACCAATCAGGGGGGTTGGTGTAAAGCTGCTGTTTTATTTAAAAATGTGTTCTGCTTTTGTGTTTACAGAAATCTTCTAATTTTCGAATAAAATATTAAGTGACTTTTTTGTCACTTGAAATGAAGCTTGCTTATAAGTGAAATTATTAATATCATGGAATAGTAATTATTGACTTTAGCCTGGATTGATGGCTCTAAATATCTCAATATATATCGTGTTGGGGAAAAAAATATTGCAATGTAATTTTTTTCCAATATCGTGCAGCCCTACTCAGAAGTCTGTCCAAAATCGGTTTCGTGAGGTGCCTTTGTATGCAAACACTGCCTTACAAGTCATTGCCTGATAAGGCAGCAAGGCAACAAGTCAGCTGCCTAGGTTTTCGGACGCAGCCCATGTTTACTTTTGCGTTTTCTAATAAAACTAGTTCAGTCCAAAGAAAAAAAAATGGAATACGTTGAGTATATCTATACACATGATCTACACATTTCAGGTTTCACGAGTTCACACTTATATCAAATTAAATAGAGTAAAGATTATACGCAGATAATTAGTGGGCTGGTGTTTTGATAAGCTTGGTTGCTTGACCAGAAGGGCCCTACTGGCTGATGGACTAGGAGGAACCTTGTTTTGGAAAGACCGATTGGTAAGGCTCTTGCGACATCCAGTGGAAGGCCAAGGGTCACTGTATCAGACGGGAAAAGCCCTACTGGCCGATAAATGAGGATCAGCATTGATTGGAACCACCTGACCAGGAGGGCTCGCGTTGCCTCTGATGGGAGCAGGTCACGGCATCGGGTGGAGGGGCCCTACTAGCTGATGAATGTGGAGCAGCCCTAATTTAGAATGACCGATCGGGAAGGCTCTTAGGACATCCAATTGGAGACTCGCTGTGTCAGACGGGTAAGCCTCGCTGGCAGACAGGAGGAAGGTAAAGCATGGATGTTCATCCAGGAGAGCTCTTGCAGCGTCCGAAAGGAGATCAAGCCTCGCTGAATGGAGAAAAGAGAAGCGTTGACCAGGAGATCTCTTGCAGCATCCGAAAGGAGATCAAGATTCATGGTTTCGGACGAGTATGCCTCACTGAATGGAGAAAAGAGAAGCATTGACCAGGAGATCTCTTGCAGCATCCGAAAGGAGATCAAGACTCACGGTATTGGACGAGTAAGCCTCACTGGATGGGAAAAAGAAAAAGATAGATAGTGACCGGGAGGGCCCCTTGCGACATCCGACGGGAGATCAAGACTCACAGCATTTGATTGGTAAGCCTCGGCAGACAGGAAAAAAGGGGGAAATGATAGCCACGGTCCGGGAGGGCTCTCGCAGCATCCAACAGAAGATCAAGACTCGCTACATCGGATGGGTAAGCCTCGCCAGGTTTCTGACTTTAAAAATTTTGAGCTGTTTTTAGAAACAGAAGCGTGTAATGGATTTGTTGGAGGAGTATATGAAACAGGGTTCAGAAGGAGATTTAGCCTGATATATCATAATTTGAAGGTACACAAGAACAGTTGGTATGGTTGGATTGGAGACAGGATCCGAAATATGGATCAAATGGCCTTTTTGTCTTGCTTCATTTGATTAAGTATGATATTGCTTTGCCATCGAGTACTGAGATAGTGGGATGGACTTTAGGATCGAATTTGGAGGAGATTGCGATTTCTGAGCATCTAAGAAACCACAAAAAAAGCTAAAATAAACAAGGTGTTGAGTGTGCAGGCTGCATTGAGGGGCTGGTAGCCTGTGTGGAGGACGTGAATATATTTGGTGAAAAAAGTCTAGCATTATGAGTTATCTGGCATCAGGATGAGTTGGCTGGGATCTTTAAATCCCTTTGATCGGGAGGTTGTGAATTGTTTATCTAGGGGGAGGGAGTGCCCGAGTTGGACCCAACTTGGAGGCCCTTAACAGCATTAAGATAGGAAATAAATGAGGTGATTGAAAGGAGAGAAAAATCAGGGAACATCTTGTTATAAGATAAGTGGGATGCTTTAACATCCTATCTACGTCTCCTATGTGGTCACATAGGATTGGAAGGTACTGGAAGGAAAAATCACTGCTGTGGAAGTGGAGAAAATTAGTCTGAGAAACTCGGCTCCAGCGGGAGCAGAAGGAACAGCTCTGCTGTGGCTGTGGAGAAAATTAGTCAGAGAAACTGAGCTCCTGCAGGAGCGGAGGGAACAGCATTGTTGCGACAGTGGAAAAATTAGCCGGAGAAACTGTTCCTCCAGGAGCAGAAGGAACAGCACTGCTGAGGCAGTGGAGAAATTTAGTCAGAGAAACTAAGTTCCTATGGCAGCAGAGGGAACCGCACTGCTGTGGCAGTGGAGAACATTAGCCGGAGAAACTGAGCTCCTGCGGGAGCCTAGGGAACAGCAGTGCTGTGGCAGTGGAGAAAATTAGCCACAGAAACTCAGCTCCTGCGGGAAGTGAAGGAACAGCACAGCAGTGCAGAGGAGAGAAAAGGTTAAACGGACAAATGGAGAAACACTTTGTATAACCAACAGGGACTTTTTATGTCTGCTTGATTATTGCAGGATGCTCCTTCAATTTGTTTGAGGGAGATAAAATATGCTGTCTCACAATTGTGTGCAACAAATTACAATATAAAGAAAACATTGTCATTGTTTATAAGAATTTTTTTGGCATAAATGCGCGCTATTCATGATTGTGAACTGCTGTGAACTGAAGCATTCTGTCTGAAACGTGAAGCTCACATTTTTTAATAAAACCATAGCCTTTGAGGTTTGCAGAATCGTTACATACGTTTTTCTATCCCAAAATATAAGATGGCTTAAAATAATCATTAATACGCTATACAATATAGCCTACTGTAAGGAATTTGTTACATTTAAGAAAACGGGTGCTCCAAAATGCATTGTACAGTTCACTTTGTTTGGTCCGGATTTCTGACTTTCAGTTTGGAAAGTCTCAGTCTGGATCAAACTGAACAAAGGTTGGTTTTGTTTCTAGTGTGAAAGCATTCTGTATGGTTTGAACTTTCAGACTATTTACAGGAATTGCAATGTGAAACCAAAAAAAAACGAACTGAATGTATAAGCTTTGGTGCGGACTTTCAGGTGTGAAAACGCCCTTAGTCGCAAATGCTTGTAAAATGGTCGCACTCACGGTGTCGAGCCCTGTGTGACCAAGCTTATGTGGGCGTCAAGTTGAGAAGTATCGAATCAAGGAGAGCTGCTTCCAACTAGTGGCTTATCGTTTTCGTAATATGCGCTGTTGTATTGTCATTTATTTTAGTGATTTAGCCTCACGATATGTTAATTCGCTTTACCAGCAAGTATTTTTTGTTCATCACCACGACCTGCCGGAATAGCTGTCCATGCTAAAATAAAAATGGTCAACGAAAGAAGGTAAATCTGCTGTATATATACACCTCTTATTGTTGTTTAAATTGATTAGCTTAGTGTGCTCCACCTTTATTTAAAGGGTTAGTTCAGTGATTAGCATTAAGCTTTGTATCAGTAGAAACCCAGGAGTATATTCAAATGATCATACTTCCCCCCTCATATCCCCCTCAGATGAGATAATTATGTATTTTACTTCTGGAAAAAAAATTTGTCCAGAGGCTAAAGACTACAGCCAGCAGTGGGCTCTATTTCCGCATGTTTTCAACATCGCACTCACAGCACTCGGCTCGGTAAGCTGAGGAGATTATTGTAAACGGAGCGGTGGAGAGCAAAGTGTTTCAACTTTTCAAATGAACTTCCAATGAAAGTTAAGCTTCTAAAGACATGAACTGAAAATGCGCCAGACTGATCACCGCCTGTGAATGCGGCCGCAGCCACGAATCCCGCGATAACCTCAGCTCATGTGATGAATGTAATCTGACTCCTGCTGCATTTGTGCCGTGACACTCAATCGGCTCACTCACAATATATTGAACAGACACGTTCAGTTTTTAATAGTAGTGTCTCTAACTGAACTGATTTTATGAAAATGAACGCGGTGGTCAATTGATCCAGTAAATCAGTAAGCCGTGCCTAGAGTAGGAGGGCAGCGAAGTGCATTCTGGGAATTGTTGTCTTTCATCCTTATGAGACAAATTAATTTTCTGTTTTCTCAGTCTAGAAGGCACCAAATTAAAAAATAATTTCACATTTCTACTACATTAATGACTCTTTAAATACAGATTCATCTTCCCAGTGCTGAAGTACCCCTTTAATTAGGTTTAATTATCTGCAAGTGCTCCTCCCAAAAATTGTTAATAAAACATCACTTTGAGAAAGAACGCCACAATTCTCTGTTTTGTTTTGAAAGAAATTAATAAAAAAGAAAGGCACCAACTAAAGTGTCAGTCATGTATCTGACTAACAAATGTTTACAGAAACTACACACACCCAATACAAATGTATCGTGATAAAAAGAAAGCCAGTGATCCATTCAAATTAGGATTTCAGACAACACATTTCATTAGGTATGCCTAAGCATTAAGAAGATTCATTCATTTTGCTTAAAATTTCAATATTATCTTATGCAAAATTAGTAAGTTGCCATTGTGCATCATCAGCAAGTATTTCCAAAACTATGAAGAAGACTCATTCTCTTTAGTCATGTGTAGTTCAGACAGACGTAGTAAGATCAGCTCTATCTTAGCATCGTCATGATGATCTTTGATTGTGTGTTCATAGTTTTTTCTTTTGCACAGTGAAAACACAACAACTTTTGTGTTTCTGCTGCAGGCTAGTGAATCCTGATATCCAATGCAATCAACCTGACCTGTCTACACATAGTAGGCCCTGCATGCAAATATGGGAATAGTCAGTAGCGAATAACAAATTTAGTTAGGGCAGATTCTGGGTCTTAGCGCTAGTTTAATAAACATTTTGTAAGCTTTATATTCTAATCGCTGAACACATCAGATGCATTTTTTTCAGAAATATTTATTTATGCTGGAATATGTGTCCCATAGTCCAAGAGCATTATTTAAGAAGCCATAGGCTATGATGGCTTCATGGAATTTCTGTTACTGTTGGGCCCTATGTGAATCTGAAGGCCCCAAATCCTCTTAAAGAACTATTGTCCCATCATGTTTCAAACTATATTTACTTGACTCTTTCAGCTGTATTCTTTGTGTGAAAGGTATAGGAAAAATAACTATTTATTACAGTATAACTGCCCATTATAACTGCCCAAGTTGAATTGAGGCTAAATTTTCAAACATTGCCATGTTATTTTTTATGCCTAAATTCTAAATGATTCAACAAAATGAGCATAGAGAGAGCAATAGAGTATATTTTTAGCACAATTCTTATTTAAAATTTTAACTGTAAAAACATATAGGGCCTACCCTTCACTCTGCAGTTGTTTGAATGACTGTAAATTAGATTTTTTTATTTTTAAATTGGCATACAAACATTAAGGTGCATTACATACCTGTTGATTAATGTGGATCAAAATCACAACATACTTCCTATATTCCTATATCCTTTTCATCTAAATGAACACAGTTTACCCAATATTTTATATTAAAAATCAATACAGTTGTCATTGTTCCATTGATTTTTTTAATGTATATTTAAAAAAAAACATCATCAAAGTAGTCCATGTGTCATCAGTGAGTTAGTTAGAATGTATCGATTTTGTATTTTGTTTGTTTTCGGTCATGTGTTGAAACCGCAGGCGGTGATGACTAACAGACAGCAGATAAATAGCTATCCACCTGTCACTCAAAAGTGACCACGCCCCAGACCTTTAAAGCATAATATAAGGTAAATGAATGAGTTATAAAAAGATCCACCCCTTCACAGTTGTCATGAAGGGCGAGACATGGGTAGCTGCAGCTTGGAGTAATGGGTGTGGCAAGAGGTTGGGGCGTGGTAAGAGGTTTCTCATTGGTCAAAGGAGCTTCCTCCTGGCAACTACGTTGGCCAATCACCAGTAACCATAGTTATACGTCATTTCCTTTAGCTAAAAAAATCGTAATTTCCTTTAAACGGAAAGATGGCAGAGGTAATATATCTGTGAAATAATTTGTTGGTCTCTTTGCTTGACATCTTTCTGCTTTGGTAATTATTTAATTGTTTGTTGACTGACACATGTTACAGTGAGAAGAATCAATGACTGCTTTTGCATCGAAGACATCAGAGTCTGCGATTTATATCGAGTGGCTCTCAGTGTTTTTAGACCTTGTGAATATCACAAGATACACAGCCATTTGCAAAGCCACAGACTTTGCGCGGTTTGCCATGAATGTAAGTTGTTAAGTTGTGATATGCATGCATGTTATAACTTGTTAAAGTTAAAGATAATAACGTGAATGGTGATGTTACGTATCATAATTGGAAACTTATGACAAACATGTTTTGCTTTATATATGATTTTTTTTTATTGTGTTTGATGTTTATGATTTTTATAGATTTGATCAAAACATTTATAACCAATCAACAGTAGGCCTAAGGGGTATACACAATCAAAATGGGGGACTGTTGTATAGTGTGTTCGTAAGTTTAGCACCAGAGTTATAAAGATAGGGGTGAGAGACCTTTTGAGAAGGGGCGTGTTTTGTTGATTTTGAATTTCAACATAATTTCTCAATTTCTAAAAATCACTTAATAGGAGGGTTGCTCACTGTTATTCCTGGCCATTGGACTGAGATCTCCTGTAAGGATCTTCCAGTAAGTTTTTGAATCATTCATCACTTATTATTCTAGCACACAATTCAATTCATTACTTTCTTGCTTACTTGCTTTTTTCCATTTCTTGATTTTCTTGCAAACCTTATCCAGGAGATTCCAATGCAGCATTTGTCCAATAATTGTGGAGTCTTTGTGCTTTTTTATACTTATGCAGTTTTTATATGAAAGTAACATCAGTTTAATTTAGAACAAAATAATAAAAGGTCTAAACAAATAGCTTTTTAATTTCAGTAAGGCCATTTCTCTTGGGGTGGCTTTTGACTTTTCAGAGGTGAGTCTTGAGATCTTTGTTCAACACATTTGTTTTGCAAGCCAGTATAAAAACAATTTTAAACATTGTAGTAATATATATATATTTTTTTTTTATATATATATGATTTTTTTTATGAAGAAGGAGACAAAGCCATTCACACTTTGTCACTAGTGTGCAAGAAGTTTAATGTCCAGGTTTCCTTAAAGCTCACTTTGCCTGCCTGGCCAGTATGTACTTTATGAAATTAACAAGTTAAGCTAATATATTAAATACATTTTTTTGCATACATTCATTTTTTCTTTTATCTGGTATCGCTGATTGGAAGTCAGTCAATCCGGATGTGAGGGAGGAATATAGGGTGGAGTTTGAGCTTACCAGATGTGATGCCTGTGGAGTCCTCTATAAAAACACCACTGGATATTGCGGCAGTGTGAAGGGGGTCTTCACTGCGTTCTATTCAGTTAGAGAGTTTGATGGCTTCTGTTCAATGGACTGCTACTATTATGAATCCCTGAAGGAATGAGTTTTGACTTCGAACACAAGCCTTTGATGACAAATTAAATGTAAATTCAAGTAAAAATGACTACTGAATAAATGTGTTTTGGATAAAATGGTCTTTGTTTTGCTTAATTGATTAATGTCACTCAAAAGAAGTTTATTAAACCGGTTTTACTTCATTTTATAATTATATGGTGAGTGTTTGATCAAACACGTATATATGTATGCCTTTTTTTTGGTACAGCAAAAAACATTTGCTGTACCATTATTATAAAAATAACATTACTTTTAGTTTGTATGTACTTTAAATGAAAGTACAAATTTAGTATGACTTTAATTGTGTCAGGAGACATTTTTATCTTTAAAATATTTTTTTAATGATTTTTTTATTTTATTTAGTTCAAGTACAGACATTTCAAGTATAATGCAATAAAAACGATGAATACAAAGCATTGTAAATACAGCTCAAAATGTATAAATCGGAGAATAACAATAACAAGTATAAAATGAACAATACAAATAAATACAAAAATAAAAGTTTATGAATCAAGGTAGAAAACTTGTTTGTGATCTCATGTTTAAAAGGGTTTCAAAGTATACTGTGAGATCAGTCTTATAAAATGTAAAACTTCAGCAAAATAATTTCATTATATTTTGTTTTTCAAAAAAATATGGATTTTGGAAACAGTAAAATGTCATTAGGTTCTAAATTATAATAGGAACTACTATTTTAGGAATATCTATTTTAAAGTCCAAAATGAAATAGAAAAAGGGCAATACAAAAATAAATGTTTAATATCTTCAAGTGGTGTGTTACATAAAGTGCATTTATCACAAGCAGCATGAATGTTTTTTAATAATTGATCCTAAAAAAGTTGCGGTGGTGATGACGTCACGTAACCCGCGCCATACAGAAGGTTTCGAAGGTAACATACTTTTGAATGTTTTCTCAATATCATTATTGCTTTTTTAAAGTGAAAGAAATGTATTTTGTCTTGTATAATTATTTGTGTAATTATAGTGATTAAATTTATGGCTCGCTTTTATGCGGATCAGGAAGCTTTTTGCGTCCAATTGAAAAGACCTTACGGCACGCCCCATTCCTTTTCGACCTTATGGCACGCCCATTGCTCCAGCCTGCAGTTACCTCTACTTGTGAAGGGCAACATTTTTACCAGGCTGTAAACATGTTTTTTTCTGCTGTAAAGTTGGGCACTTTAAGCATGGGGCTCAATGCGATTCTGCTCCCTTCTGGAGCCTGTCCGTAGTGGACAGTCGATGAATTGCAGTGTAAGTCACTTCCTTAAAGGGGTGATGAATTGAGAATCCAACTTTCCCTTGAGCCTTTGTTATATCAAAGTTCATCATGATATATGAATATTATGTAAGTTTCAGAGCTAAAAATGTCCTTGTTAGTCAAAGAAAAGCTTTTATAGACACCAGGCCCAGAAAACGAGAGCTGGAATCCAATGACGTTATGGAAAGAAGAAGAAACTAAACTCAACTGATGAATATGTATGTGTGCTTCCGAAGCCCCGCCCACAGAGTCTAGGCACCACAGGTTTACAGAGCAGTAATCATGGCGAGCAAAGTAATATATTGCTCTGTGCCAGGTTGTGGAAGAACACAGTCGCTGCATAAGCTTCCTTCAGATGCTATTAGGAATGAGTGGTTGAACTTTATTTTTAATGAAGTTCCAGCTCACGTGGGGAAGACATGTTCGTGTGTTCGACTTCATTTCACTGCAGCATCGTTTGTAAACAAGTCTCAGGTGCTGGATTTGCAGACACAGTGTTGTGCCTTCTATATTGGATTCGACAGGAATGGTGCAACAAACTTATGTGAGTAAAACGTCTTTTTTATATGTAATGGTTGGCAGGCCTACGAATCGCGTGCGTGTGTGTTTGTGTGGTTCGTGCTGATCAACCGATCGGGCGGGCCATGTAATACAGAAATAATATTCCAATCAATCTCGGGTGGATGAGAAATAAATCATTGTGTTTGTTTGATAAAGACGTTTACGAGCCCTGTGATCGAGAGAATCATTCCGGTTGCCACTTTCAAAACCATCCCTCCCTAATGTGAACTGAACTGACAGGGGAGCTGAAGCTCATTAAATATGCACATCTTATCCAATCCTAGCCGTGGGCGTTTACTTCCAAGTCTCCAGTGCGGCACGCCCATCAAAACCCAGCGTTCAGGAGAAAAAGCCTCAAAACCAGTCTAGAAAATAGCCTATTACTTATCCATTATGATGTTTTTGAATGTAAAAACCACACAAACGTCATTAGTTGACCTCAGACAACAGTATTTAAAAAAAGCCAGTTCATGACCCCTTTAAGTGGGATGAGGTTGTCTCTTGGAGGTAACCTGAAAATAAACAGGGAGCACATTGCAGTTCAGTTTTCCACCACATATTTATATTGGTAATTTTAGGGGTGCTGTTGAGCCGGGGAGAGCACAGAGATTGGCTGACCCGCTTAGTAGCATGAATACATGCCTGCCGAATCCATGTGCTTCATTTGAATATATCCTATCGTGCTCACTTTACTTAACTTAAAATAGCCTTGAAAACTTGAAAAAATATTATTGCAGAATGTTACAAATTTATAATGTATTATTAATTCATTGTAGGCTATATATAGGTCTGTCTATGTTTGGATGGGGTCTCCCACCTGCCCATGGAGACAAGCCGCAGCTGGGAATAGTGTACACAAAAGCTGACCAAAACCATTTAAGTGGAGGAATATTTGTGGTGAGGTAAACATAACATACAAGTGAGACATTTCTGTTATAGCACATGCAATTGTATTATGTTTATTTGGATAGGGACAGAAAAACTGAGACAACAGCCACCCAATGAGAGTAATGTATATCATAGAGCTTGTAGCTAAAGATAATTTGCAACACTCGTCCCTAGAACGGGCTTTTAAAGACTACAACAACAATAAAAAAATAAATAAAAATAAACATGAATGCAAGTTTGTTGCAGAAATAACCAAAACTAGTTTTAAAACATTTTAATTCTTACAGCAGATTTTAAATGGTCAGTCAGTGAATTCCACAATTGTGCACCTTTCACTGAGAAGGTGGTCTGAGCAAAAGATGTTTTACAGAATAAACTTTTACGCTCTGTTGGATCTGCTGCACCACTGCCATCTCTCAAACGGCTGAGGGACAAGACCATTTAACATTCGAATACAAGCTTTACATAATGAAAACAAACAACATGAGCAAAACTTTGAATCTTATATTTACAATGATATCTTATTTGCTTATTTGCTATCCAACATTTTCAAGGCACGGTTATAAAGACTTTCGATCTTATGAATTACAGACTGTTTAGTCTGAGACCAAACTGTTAATCTGTGTGATGTATAGGCTGTGTGAAAATATCATTGAGTTTAAAAACAACAAAAGTATGATCAAAAGTTAAACAATTTCTTATCATCTTAAAGCTAATAAGACTGATCCTGATCGTTTTACATATCTTTTGAACATGGCTTTTAAAATTAACTGAGAGTCTAATCTTTTTTAACAGTGAATCATAGTATCATTTATAATGTCTCTGCAAGCCCATAAAATATTTTGGCAAAACATTGTTTTATAAGACAATGCTTATGTTGACGTGACTAAAATTTAACGACCATACATGCATACAGTAAAGCAATAGATTTCTATTGACTGAAGATTTATTAAAAAAAAATCAATATCATATATAGCAACATGAAGCACATTTATGGCTTTTTCAGGCACACAAAGTTGAGTTTATCTTCACAATTTTGGAGTCTACAAATGTTCTTGTCTCTATCCAGAGCTCCACAGCGCAGATGTCTGGCAGGACACTGGAGCTCCCCCTCCGCAGACCAGGCTTTATATTGAAGATTATGTCCACTGACCCAGAACCACTGACCAGCCATAAAGAACAGGCCAGTCCACACATAAGCTGTCTGGGATGTTATGGTTTTATTTATCACCTCTGCCATATTCGTCCAAGATCTTAGAGTCACCAGGTCATTGTAGTTTTGTCTGCAGTACTCCAGGGCTTCATCCCACGTCTTGTTCTGATGCACCAGAATGGGCTCAAAGATCTCCATACAGTAAAATTGAATTTTCTGCCATTACATAATATTGTGCAGTTTAGAACTATATCTATTTACTGCTCCAAACTTTTCAGCATCTATGTTCGGTTCTCCAGTGTCCCAATAGTCAATTTTTTCATCCTCACCTCCAGACCAAATCCAGGTATTGTTAGGACTTTTGTACAGTCCAGTCCAAAAAAATGCATTATTGACATCTGGATTTTTAGAGAGCAGTTGTGCCTCTTCTTTATTGATGGTGGACAGGTCATTGTGGTATTTTCTGCAGTATGCCTGTGCTTCTTTCCTGTTCAGTAGTTTATTCACATAGATGTGATTTCTGTAGACACTCACACTCAGGCCAAATAGACTCAAAAACAGGAGCACAGTGACGGCAGCCTTCATTTCTATACAGATGATCTACTCACTGCAGTCTTTGTGTGTGCTCAGTGATACAGGGCTATATCTTTTTATTTCAATACAAAACAAATAAATAAAGGCACTGACCAACCAGACTGTCTGGCTCTTCAAGTATTTGTGTAGCAAATATCCAAACCAAATGTGCTGAAACAGAGAAAACAGGCAAGCAAAGAAGAAAAAACACTTTAGTTTCCAAACTCAGCTAATTTTGTTTTCTGAAGAAAAAAAATGTCCCCATTTAGTGTTTTTAATGCCTGTAAGTTTGACACACACACACACACACACACACACACACACACACACACAAGCAGAGATACTAGTGTTTTTATAGAAACACTTTCATTTTGTCCCTCTATGGACACAAAGCTCGAGTTGCCATTGGCTAATACATTTTGTATTTTATTCGCCAGACTTTTTACATGGAATGCAAGAACAATAAATCTACATACATATAAAATATACATTTTTAACACCATTAAAAACATTCTGTAATAAAATAAGAACAACTAAACAAACTACACAATCAATAGCTCAAATAAACACAATATAACAAAGATGCCAATTAAAATAGCAGCGCTTTTCAGATAGAGTTTGTTTAGGTACAGAAACTGAATAAATTAATGTTGCGGGAGGAGCAAACGACAGACACAGTGGGTGTGGCTTCAGGCCTCGAGGAGGCATTTATTAACACAAATCAACATAGAAAATGTTCAAAAAGGGGACTCACATCTGTGGCGGTGTGGGAGTCCCTCCACGCTCCCCTCTTGGACCCACGAGGACACCAGCGTGCACATGCACGGAGAGAGAGAATTGCCTCCTGAGGAGAGTCACGCTTGGCATTTAACAGCGGCAGTGATTAGGCTTCATGATATTCAGGGAACCTGGCGAAGGGCGACAATTTCAGGGACGGGGTGGCGCTGATAATGAGGGAAAGGCAGTCGTTCCGTCACAGTAATCAAATGTAAAATAACACTGCATATTCTTCACTGTACATTCAATACACAGTTTGATTCTCCAGTCCCAACTGACAATTGTTGCCTCCTCAACACCTTTGTGAACGCTTAGCATTAATGCCATGGGGTTTAGGGTTTAGTTATGGGGTTTAGGGTTTAGTTTAGTTTAGTTAATTTTAGGGTTTAGTTATCTCTAGTGTCGGCCCAGATATGAGCAGACACATCTGCCCTGAAACAGACTGGTTTTATTCAACCATGCTCAGATTCAAAGAAGAAGAGTGTGAAATATATATAATCAGTTTTCTCAGTTTCAGTGTGGTGTGTTATGTTTTGAATTAGTTGGGCAGAATATTGATCTACTGCATCAGACTGTCCAACAAAGCCACAGGAGCAGAGAAGAGGGAAAGAGAGGGGAAAAATTCCAACATTAATAGATAAACTCATTAATTAAAGTGAAGAAAACCCAGCTTTATCCTGCCCTCACTTTTTTTATTTTAGCCCCAAAAGACTTGCAAAATGCCAAGTCAGTCTTTTTGTGGGCAATGCAGCAGATCTGAGTCCTGAGCTGTGTGAAGAATGAGAACTGTACACTAAAATACAAACTTTCATATAAAAAAAACAACAAAAAAAAACAGTCTTTGGCATGAAAAAGTGTTGTATATCAGGGTGTCACACAACCTGGATTTTGTCATGAATGAATGAGGCATTTATATAGCGCTTTTATAAGTTCATTACTCAACTACACAATTTCGCTCAATTTGCTCCTGATCACCCTGCAGAAAGTGTATTTCATTGAGGGAATTAAAAAAATGTAGGAGCCTTTCTGTGTTGTCTGGCCCCAATGTAGAGAGATGTGTGCCCCAGCACCAGTGGATTGGAGCAGTTGTTTTCCAGGGACATTGACTGTGGCACAATGTTTATATTTTGCTAGACTCACTGTCCAGCTTCTCTCAAGGAAATACCATAATTCATGACATGGTCAATGAGGTTGGCTCTGATTTAATTTGAAACCCATATTTATCCTTCTCTGTCTCTCTGTATTCTATCCTTCTACTTCTCATCCCTCCTCTTACAATTTTCTTTCCCCTTTCCATCTGCATGTCTTCTTATATTTTATTCTCTTGCTCTTTCCACTAATACAATTGCCTTCCACTCTACCCATCTCTTCTCCCTCTGCTCCTCCCTCTTCTCATCTTCCAACATCCTCAGCTCTTCTTGCTCATCTCCCCTTCCTAAACCACCTATTCCTTTCCCCTCATCTTTCTACCTGTTTAGGACAATTACAAAGGACTCAGATTATTGTGTTAACTGGTTTTGAGAACAGTGACCTGAGTTTGGAGAAATATGTCAAAGAGATTGAGAAACTGTAATTGGTCCTCTAAATGAGCCAAATGTGCTTATTTGCATATGTAAAGTGCATTCCCCGTCAAACAACAAGAGCATGTTGTTTATATCAAGGTGGTTTTATCATGATACTTTCAGTGTTTTTGTAGGCTACTGGTTTTGCCTGTCTGTTGCAAAGTTTTTGAAACACTTTGGGCTGTGTACCTAATGTCGTTCAGTGGCTGTACGAACAGGAGGAGCTTTATTGCTGCCAAAAGTAGGACCCTGTTCAAGTTTGTTTGAACTGATTACATATTCATATTCATTGTTTGTCTGTTGTAAAGCATCGTCGTAGGCCTACAACTGCAAATCAGCACACAGACAGTTTAGATAGCAAACTTTCTGCAGTTTATCATTTTTAATAACAATTCCAGTCTTGCGTGAAAACTCTGGTCTGATGCACGTGTGATCTCGTGTTGTTTACTTGTCACATCACACAGGTGTTTGGTTGGGAATGTTGGGAAACGTAGTTTGCACACTGGAGAGAGAGGGTTGTCGGCGATTCTTCCTCCTGTACAGTCATGCAGTGTGAAACCTCTTGTCGCCGATCCATCGTGCAGTGTGAACACAGCAGTGACTGAGTGCTAATCCAGATAGTCATGCAGTGTGAAAAGAGCAGTGACCCGACGAGTTTGAAAATCGTGCAGTCTGAACTCTGCCTTACCTGTTACCCCAAACCTGCAGCACTAGTGTTAAAAACTGAAGCCAACGTGCCTCGATCACCCCCAGGTGGTTGGTCCCAGTATAGGTCATTACCCCCGCCACTCTGTGTATTCTAATGGACGCGAGACAAACTAAACAGTCTAATTACACTTCATATAATTTTTTCCAATGATGGTTTCAATCATTGTAGACAGTTTTTATCACGTTGTTTTCATTTCACGTGTTAGTTTTTTAAATAAGTTTAGTTTTAGTTAGTTATTTGATACTATAAAAACGGGGGGTTTGCTTCTCTGAGTGAAGTTGTCACTGAGGCACCAACTGACTTTTTTCTGGATTTTCAGGAGGAAATTGGCGCTGTACCTTTAATTTCTACATTCCCATAATTGTTTATTTCACACCGACATAATGAATTGTTCTGCATCTGCAAGAGTGGCGGCGGGCTTTTGATACCGTGGCACTACTTCCTGCTCTCTACTGCACAGAATCTGCGCAAGATGTCAGCGCCATATTTGGACCTCCGGAGGATTCACTTTTCTTCAGCGAAAGAGAATGAAGTCGTGTCGTCCATTTTTTTTCTTACGGCCTATTGTTTGCCCAGCTCACGAAAAAGAACCGAAAATAACCTTTTAGTCAAAAAAGCAATTAATTCCCTTGTCGACCATAATTAGTTCTTAACATACTTAAGAAAATATGAAACACAAGAACTGATTGCTGAAATGTAATGATTAGGCTACAGTGTCAATAAATGGAAATCTCTCATAACAGGCAATGGTTCTAGGAATAATTTATTGGTGCTTAAATGGGCGTATATCAGTTGCAACCAAGAGATGTGGCATTTGCCACTTCATATATTGCAAATCAGTTTCGTGAGGTGCCTTTGTGTGCAAACGCTGCCTTACAAGTCATTGCCTGATAAGGCAGCGAGGCAACAAGTCAGCTGCCTATAGGTTTTCGGACGCAGCCCATGTTTACTTTTGCATGCTTTCTAATAAAACTAGTTCAGTCCAAAGAAAACATATGGAATACAGTGAGTATTTGAATACACATGATTTACACAATGCAGGTTTTGTGTATGATCACCAATAACGCCACAATTCTCTGTTTTGTTTTTTAAAGAAATCAATAAAAAAGAAAGGCACCAACTAAAGTGTCAGTCATGTATCTGACTAACAAATGTTTACAGAAACTACACACACCCAATACAAATTTATAAAAAGAACAACAAGAAAACCAGTGATCCATTCAAATTAGGATTTCAGACAACACATTTCATTAGGTAGGCCTAAGCATTAAGAAGATTCATTCATTTTGCTTAAAATTTCAATATTATCTTATGCAAAATTAGTAAGTTGCCATCGTGCGTCATCAGCAAGTATTTCCAAAACTATGAAGAAGACTCATTCTCTTTAGTCATGTGTAGTTCAGACAGCTCTATCTTAGCATCGTCATGATGATCTTTGATTGTGTGTTCATCTTCTTTTTTATGGCGGTTGGCATACAACTTCAAGGTGCATTACCGCCACCTGCTGATTAGGAGTGTGGATCAAAATCACAACATACTTCCTATATTCCTATATCCTTTTATCTAAGTTGTCATTGTATTTATTTTTTAATGCTATATTTAAAAATGACTCCTGTTTGTTTGTTTGTTGATTTGTTTGTTTGTTTGTTTGTTTCCGGTCATGAGTTGAAATTTCAGGCGGTGAGTGAAACGGCATTATCCAGGGATAATGACATGACGTATTGTGTGTGTGTGTGTGTGTGTGTGTGTGTGTGTGTGTGTGTGTGTGTGTGTGTGTGTGTGTGTGTGTGTGTGTGTGTGTGTGTGTGTGTGTGTACCACTGCACGCCTCCACGAGTTTGGTTTCTTTTATAAGATTTTGTACAAATTACCTACTTCTAACCCAGCCCCTAAAACCTACCCATCACTGCAGTATAGACAAACCATACAAATTCATACAAAGTGCAAATACATACGAATTGGTCATGAGACAGTATCAGTATTGGACAGTGTTGGAACTACTCTATCAATTTACATGAGTATGTTTCTGTAAAGTTATAAACTAAAGGTTTTTTTTCATTTTTATTAATTTGATACACTACTCCACATAGGAAGAGCAGCCAAATGAGCTAGTTACTGGCCAGATGCAGACACATAGCTAAAGTGGACTTTCATTGATATTGTATCATTCTGGAGCGAGGCTTACGTCAGATAACCATAAACTGTGTAAAAATATGGACGTAGTGTCTGTGACGTCACCCATAGGATTCTGAAGAGCAGTTTTGAAGCGTAAAGTAGGGTCGAGCTGGCCGTTGCCATCTTGGCAGCGTACCATCGCATGTCACTCCCGCAGAACAGAAAATGGGCAAAGAGGCGGGACGTGGGTGGAGCTGAGGTGACGTGATGACTAACAGACAGCAGATAAATAGCTATCCACCTGTCACTCAAAGTGACCACGCCCTTAATTATACAGAACTTTAAAGCTTAATATAAGGTAAACGAATGAGTTATAAAAAGATTCACCCCCTTCACAGTTGTCATGAAGGGCAAAATTTGTACCAGGCTGTAAACAAGTTTTTTTTCTGCTGTAAAGTTTGGCACTTTAACATGGGGCTCAATGCGATTCTGCTCCTTTCTGAATCCCTAGTGGACAGTCGATGAATTGCAATTTAAGTCACTTCCTTTTTGGCGTCCCTTGGAGGTAACATGAAAATAAACAGGGAGCACATTGCAGTTCAGTTTTCCACCACATATTTATATTGGTAATTTTAGGGGTGCTGTTGAGCTGGGGAGAGCACAGAGATTGGCTGACCCGCTTAGTAGCATGAATACATGCCTGCCGAATCCATGTGCTTCATTTGAATATATCCTATTGTGCTCACTTTACTTAACTTAAAATAGCCTTGAAAACTTGAAAAAATATTGTTGCAGAATGTTACAAATTTATAATGTATTATTAATTCATTGTAGGCTATATATAGGTCTGTCTATGTTTGGATGGGCTCTCCCACCTGCCCATGGAGACAAGCCGCAGCTGGGAATAGTGTACACAAAAGCTGACCAAAACCATTTAAGTGGAGGAATATTTGTGGTGAGGTAAACATAATATACAAGTTAAACATTTCGGTTATAGCACATGCAATTGTATTATGTTTATTTGGATAGGGACAGAAAAACTGAGACAACAGCCACCCAATGAGAGTAATGTATATCATAGAGCTTGTAGCTAAAGATAATTTGCAACACTCGTCCCTAGAACGGGCTTTTAAAGACTTACTGGTTAAAAATAAATAAATAAATAAAAAATAATAATAAATATATATATATATATATATATATATATATATATATATATATATATATATATATATATATATATATATATATATATATAAATAAATTCTTACAGCAGATTTTAAATGGTCAGTCAGTGAATTCCACAATTGTGCACCTTTCACTGAGAAGGCGGTCTGAGCAAAAGATGTTTTACAGAATAAACTTTTACGCTCTGTTGGATCTGCTGCACCACTGCCATCTCTCAAACGGCTGAGGGACAAGACCATTTAACATTCGAATACAAGCTTTACATAATGAAAACAAACAACATGAGCAAAACTTTGAATCTTATATTTACAATGATATCTTATTTGCTTATTTGCTATCCAACATTTTCAAGGCATGGTTATAAAGACTTTCGATCTTATGAATTACAGACTGTTCAGTCTTAGACCAAACTGTTAATCTGTGTGATGTATAGGCTATGTGAAAATATCATTGAGAATAACATATCTTTTAAACATGGCTTTTAAAATTTAACTGAGAGTCTAAATCTTTTTTAACAATGAATCATAGTATCATTTATAATGTCTCTGCAAGCCTATAAAAGATTTTGGCAAAACATTGTTTTATAAGACAATGTATATGTTGACACGACTTAAATGAAAGATTAAAAAACATTATTTTTAATGACCATACATACATACAGTAAAGCAATAGATTTCTATAGATTGATGATTTATAAAAGAATCAATATCATATATAGCAACATGAAGCACATTTATAGCTTTTTCAGACACACAAAGTTGAGTTTATCTTCACAATTTTGGGGTCTCCAAATGTTCTTGTCTCTATCCAGAGCTCCACAGCGCAGATGTCTGGCAGGACACTGGAGCTCCCCCTCCGCAGACCAGGCTTTATATTGAAGATTATGTCCACTGACCCAGAACCATTGACCAACCAAAAAGCGCAGACCAGTCCACACATAAGCTGTCTGGGATGTTATGGTTTTATTTGTCACATCTGCCATATTCGTCCAAGATCTTAGAGTCACCAGGTCATTGTAGTTTTGTCTGCAGTACTCCAGGGCTTCATCCCACGTCTTGTTCTGATGCACCAGAATGGGCTCAAAGACCTCCATACAGTAAAATGTTAGAACCCAAGTGCACAAAACATCATGCAGTTTACCAGTAGATGGTCTTACTGCGCCACAATCCCAATTGGTTTTGCTGTCAGGTTGTCCAATGTCCCAAAAGTCAATTTTTTCATTCTCACCTCCGGACCAAATCCATGTATTGTTAGGACTTTTGTACAGTCCAATCCAAAGATATCTATTATTGACATCTGGATTTTTAGAGAGCAGTTGTGCCTCTTCTTTATTGATGGTGGACAGGTCATTGTGGTATTTTCTGCAGTATGCCTGTGCTTCTTTCCTGTCCAGTAGTTTATTCACATAGATGTGATTTCTGTAGACACTGATGCTCAGGCCAAATAGACTCAAAAACAGGAGCACAGTGACGGCAGCCTTCATTTCTATACAGATGATCTACTCACTGCAGTCTTTGTGTGTGCTCAGTGATAAAGGGCTATATCTTTTTATTTCTGCGAGAGGCAATAAAAAAACAAATTAAAAAAGGCACTGACCAACCAGACTGTCTGGCTCTTCAAGTGTTTGTGTAGCAAATATCCAAACCAAATATCCAAATGTGCTGAAACTGAGAAAAAAATAAAACAATACAAAAAATGCTAATATGTCCCCATTTAGTGTTTTTTATGCCTGTAAGGTTGACACACACACACACACACACACACACACACACACACACACACACACACACCCACAAGTCTGGTTCACTATCTTTGTGGGGACTCTCCATAGATGTAATGGTTTTTATACCGTACAAACTGTACATTCTATCCCCCTACACTGCCCCTGCCCCTTAACATACCCATCACAGGATACATTTTCTCAAAAAAACTCATCCTGTGTGATTTATAAGCCTTTTGAAAAGTGGGGACTGCTGGCTGGTCCCCACAATGTAGGTGATCTCAGGTTTTACTATCCTTATGGGAACATTTGGTCCCCACAATGTAATATAAACAAGGACACACAAACACACACACACACACACACACACACACACACACACACACACACACAGGCATAGATACTAGTGTTTTTATAGATTTTGAAGACACACTTCAACCCTCAATGGACACAAAGCTCGAGTTGCCATTGACTATTTTTTATTTTTTTTTATTCGCCAGACTTTTTACATGGAATGCAAGAACAATGCAAATGAAATAAAATCTACATAAATATAATATAAATATATACATTTTAAACACTATTAAAGACAGTCTGTAATAAAAGAAGAACAAATAATCAAACTGCAATCAATAGCACAAATAAACACAATATAACAAAGATACAAATTAAATTAACAATGCTTTTCAGATTTTTCAGTTAGATACAGTTTAGGTACAGCAATTCAATAAAGTAATCACATGTAAAATAACACTGCATAGTCTTCACTGTATACATTAAATACACACTGTTTGATTCTCCATTGTCCCAACTGACAATTGTTGCCTCCTCAACACCTTTGTGAACGCTTAGCATTAATGCCATGTTCGGAGGGTGAGGCTTTTAGTATTTGAGTAACAAATGTTTTGTCACACTTGCCGTGCAGGCCAATCTGCTGATCCATTCAAGCAAATACAAAACTAACAATCTGTGTGGCATCCTGATATTCAACATGCTGACACTTTATTTTAGGGTTTAGTTATCTCTTGTGTCGGCCCAGAACCAGTCCACATTTGGTATGTGTTGAATCCACATGTACCAGATGCGGCCCGGACTTGGGCCGACACTATGTTGCTGTCTGGGTATAAAGCACATATTAATGCTGTATTCTGCATGGCCTTATTCTACATCCCTTAATAAGCAGTAAATTAGGAGTTTATTGAGGCAAAAGTCGTAGATAATAGTGATGTTTTGTTACTCGTACTAAAGTGTTTCCTACAACACTTTTAAATCAGGGTTATAAAGCCCAGATATGAGCAGACAGATCTGCCCTGAAACAGACTGGTTTAATTCAACCATGTTCAGATTCAGAGAAGAAGAGTGTGAAATATAGTTCCCTTTCAGTCGGTCACGTTCGACGTACGTCTCAGTTCCCTCCTTCAGGGAACAAGGGTTACATACGTAACCGAGACGATATTCAGTTTTCTCAGTTTCAGTGTTGTGTGTTATGTTTTGACTTTGTTGGGCAGAATATTGATTTACTGCATCAGACTGTCCAATAAAGCCACAGGAGCTGAGAAGATTCAAGAAGAGGAAAGAGAGGAAAAAGTCCAACATTAATAGATAAACACAATAATTAAGATGAAGAAAACCCAGCTTTATGAATACCCTAGAAGCAGTGGCTATTGACACATTGAATGCATAAGACAGGAAGGTTGTAGAAACATTAAGCCTTAGTCTCATTAATGTAAGCATCAGCACCTTGAATGCATTAAGTGACTTCTTCACAGGGAGGTGGGGACTTAGGTATGTAAATAGTGCTAACAAAATCTGATATGTAGGTAGACCAGTGAAAAATAAAACCTTTTCAACTTTACCCTCAAATGCGCTTTGTTCATAGGAAGAGGACACATTTTCAACAAACGAACGCATCTCAATGTTTTCTGTTCTCAGATTTTGAAGTTCACTGGTCATAGAATCAATAAAATCACCAGTCATTTCAGTTTGAGTCCCTACACTGCAAACATTATCGCTGACATAGTCACTTGTGGCAGAATCATCAGCATCATCTGGTATGTCCATAAGAAGCAAAGAATGGGCAGCAGCATCCTTGTGTTTCTGCTGGGTTCGATTCACACAACGTTTGTAGCGTGATGTCAGGGAGTCCTTAGGTGATTGTGGTCCTTGTTTTCCTTTCATATTAACGCATGGCACCCAATCTGGATCATCCTTCTTGTACAGGTCAGCTCTTTTACCTAGAATACAATAATAATAATAATAATAAATACAGCACCCTTAACTAAATTTCAGTAACATTTTACAGCCAAGAAATAAAACCCTTTTACACACCCTCTATATGGGAATATACTATTGCACTACAAAATTAGTCAAGATAGTGGCCTAATATTTCACCTACCTGACAAGAAATGAGAAGAACAAACGCGAATGTTGTCAAGATTTTTGCACAGTTTTTTGCACTCTTCTCCTTGATTTGTTATTACTTTTGGCAGTCTATAAAACTCCAAATGTTTCTCCCGATCCGACCGATTAGTACAGCCTAAAACATGACAGTAATTGACCATTTTCAACAGAAACAATCAGCAAAAGTTTGCGAGTTCCGTTCGGTTCAGTGGCGTTGTTTACATTCAGTATCGCCAATATGGCCGACTTCCGGTTTGATGACGTGTCGTGAAAACACACTATATGTTGTTGTACAAGCAGGAGATGAGAAAGACACTTCAAGCCATTTTTGACATTTACCTGCCAAAGGTTGACTTTGTTGATGGAAATACTGATGGCCGTTTTAACGCAACAATAGAAAAAGGAATCTATCATTTACACATTTCTTTGACTAAAAGGGAGATATAGCAACATACTTTTGCGGTGTGATAACGTTGGGAGAGCTGTATTTTGGACCTGGAACATTTTTGATGCTTCATGGTACGTGTTGCCTTTCATTATATAATAACTGAAACAGATAATCAAGCAACAATTAAATAAATAAAGATTGGGTTATAATGAAGAGACTTTAAGTTATATGAAGAGAATATAATGAAGAGACTTTAAGTCCAATGCAATAAAATACTGTTTTTCTTTCAAGAAGAAAACACCTCAACAACAGTTCTTCAGGAGCGAATTTCAGATAAAGTTCACACCGGAGGAAACATCACCCTCATGTGTAGAGTCCACACGCTAGAAGAGAAATGTGCAGATGGACAGCATGCATACTGGTTAAGAGAGGCTGCAGATGAATCTCGTCCTGCCATCATTTACGCTGATGGAGATATGAAGAAACAGCAAGACAAGAGCTGTGAGGAGGATTCTACTTCACGGACCTGTGTTTACACCCTCACACTGAGGAACCTCAGCCTCTCTGATGCTGGTATTTACTACTGTGCTGTACTCGCATGCGGTGAGATACTGTTTGGAAATGGAACTCATCTGGAACTCATACCTGGTAAAGTGTTAAACCCTTCAATATGATTTCTAAACATATTCTGATTTAATATAAAGTCTGGCCAAACAATGTTTTCTTGCAGAAAGCGAGTCGACAGCAACTCCATTGTTTCTTATACTGGTCTCATCAAACATCCTTTCTATGATAATGATCTTACTTGTGGCCGTGCGACGCAAGGACCCAGACAGATCATCCGGTATCATATTTAAATGTTTTCAAACTATTTTGAATCAGATCAATTGTCTTATTTTCAAAGCTATAAAGCTAACATTCATACTTTTTAGCCTGTTTCAACAGATCTTGTGATCAAGAGACATCTGAAGGTAAATCCTCACCATTTTATTTATTTACAGTGAAAAGTTTGATCATTTTGATGCTATATTTAGAAGTTTCTTGAACAATTTGAATAACTATATTTTCAGATTTGATAGGTTTGTTTCCTGTCCAGTTACTAACATCTTCAGTGTTCATTTATTAGTGTTTAAATCATTTAAAGTTTACTTGAGTTCACTTTACTTAAAAATACAGTATGTATCATTATGAATAAATGGTTTGCAAAAATCTTGCTTCATCAGGTTGGAGATGCAGATGCGTTGACTTACACTTCTGTGAGTTTCCAACCCGATCTCACGGCAATTCGTACATATTTTACGAGGTGGCTAATTAAATGCAATTTATGCGACCTCACTCATTTAATTCATACGATTTTACTAAATCGTACATATTTGTGAGTTGGCAAATTCGTATGAATTGCGAATGACCTACCTCAACCCGCCTCTAAACCTACCCATCACTGGGGTTTAGGCAAAACGACGACCAGATGAGTGAGGTCGTACAAATTTGTACGAAATAGCCACCTCGTAAAATATGTACGAATTGGTCGTGAGATAGCGTTGGAGTTTCAGCAGTAAATCACGGCCCTCTAGAGGAGCTAAACAACACAGCATTTCCCAGAATAATGACGTCTACTCAAAGATCAGGTCTTAACATTAAAATTACTGGAAGACAAAGACCGTTCCTGTTTTTTGTATTTGAGTGATCCAAATGTACAAAGGCATAAAGTATGATCATTTTACAATATAACAGATTTTAAAAAAAATCCATCAGTGTAGCTGTTTTCTAAACATGGCAATCAAGTCTGCTTCTTCCCTTGCTTAAGCCCATTAACCCTCATGTATCCTTATGTTGTCTGTTTCCTTACACCTTTTACTAATAAATAAATTTAGCCTTTAGACTTTTTTTGTTATTGAATTTTATTATTTGCATATTATTTTGTCACAGAAATACTACTTAGCCTGGGTAGTGAAATGTAAAGATCCAATCTCTGGGCTGCTGTTCCACTCCTAGCCTGCAGGGGACGCCCTCCTTTAACTTGACCGTGTCATGCTCATTCCAGGTCTCTAGATGACGCTTTAAAGCCAAGCTCTCCACTCCTGCAGATGGCGCTAGTGTATTTAATTGTACTCAGAACTCTCATTAGCCCTTATTCCTGTCACCTGTGGCGTGCCCTTTATAAGTGTGCTTGTTCCCTGCCATTGTGTTCAGTCTTGAACCTATGTTCTCCAGTCTCCAGATCGCAAGGTAAGTGTTGAGCCTTACCTGTTTTTTGGGGGGGGTTTTTGGACCCTTGTGTCTATTTTTTTGTTTCTCGGTTTTGTGGAAGCTCTGCTTTCCTAGTTCTTTTGTACTTTTTTGCTTTGGTTTCTCAAGTTTTTTTTGGGAAGACTCAAGTCTCGACTCATTACTCTACTGCTCTAGGGTTCCATTGTCTGGGAGTTACCTCAGTGGAGAACCCACAACACAGAGACCTGGGTTCAAGTCCAGCGAAGGGTGTCGTCCTTACATGAAAGCTTTCATCAGATCAAACCTGGTATAAAAATAACACATTTTGTGTATTTTTGTATATTTGATCATAAGTTTTACATATACCTTTTCAGTCTAGGCAGTGCTATATTACAAAGAGAGAGAAGCTATACTATTCTTCTTTAAATGGCTTATACCCCATACAATACTCCATTTAGAGGGTGACAAAGCAGCAGACCCCAAAAGGACAAAAGAAGCAGATGACATATAAGCTAAATAAATGACACTATTGACAACCTTTAGAGTTGCTTTGCAACAGAATCTGAACTGTCTTCATGGTTGTATAAAGGAATTTAGAAATAAAGATGATGACTGATATAAGGCAGTTGAAGACCTGCAGAAAGCATGCACCTTTAAAATACATTAAATAGTAGAAAATAATCAGATGGCTTCTCTCTCAATGAAGGGTCTGGTTGTCAGATTCAGCAGTCACACAAGAGTAATTATTAATTTTATTCTCAGTCTCAGAAAGCTGTAATAATGGGGCAGTCAGTATCTTCAAAAGGATCTTAAAGGGTTAGTTCACCCAAAAATAAAAATTAGCCATGATTTACTCACCCTCAAGTCATCCTAGGTTTATATGATACCCGGAGCAGTGTGGATCAGTTATATGATGGATGGATGCACTTTTATGGACTTCAAAAATGAAGCAACAATTCACTGCCATTATAAAGCTTGGAAGAGCCAGGACATTTTTTATATAACTCTGATTGTATTCTTCAGAAAGAAAGATGTCATATACACCTAGGATGACTTGAGGGTGAGTAAATAATTGGATCATTTAGATTTTTGGGTGAAATATCCCTTTAAGGGCCTGTTTAATTTTCTTAATTTAATAATATCCTCATTTGTAAGAGAAAATGAGTATTGTTACATAACGAAGCCTTGTTTACTGAAATCACGTGTCTGTCAGTTTGATGCACACTCTGAATCACTAGTTCGAAACAAATGATTCACAAAAACTTTCGAATTTTCACAAAGCGTGTTTTGATATTGCCCATCATTAACTAAAAGAACATCTTTAAAGCAACATGTCTGCAGTGCTGTGGGAACATGGTTTTAATAGATTATTGTTTGTTATCTGTGATCTATTGATTATTAAAAAAGGAAGCTCTAGGATGTGGCTGGACTGTCGCTCAAAGAGCACTGGACTGTCGCTCAAATTTTGCATGTCATTCGGAAATCAAGGTGCCAGAGTCTGGAGGAAGACTGGGGAGATGGAAATGCCAAAATGCCTGAAGTCCAGTCTCAAGTACCCACAGTCAGTGATGGTCTGGGGTGACATGTCAGCTGCTGGTGTTGGTCCACTGTGTTTTATCAAGGGCAGGGTCAATGCAGCAAGCTATCAGGAGATTTTGGAGCACTTCATGCTTCCATCTGCTGAAAAGCTTTATGGAGATTAAGATTTCGTTTTTTAGCACAACCTGGCACCTGCTCACAGTGCCAAAAACACTGTTAAATGGTTTACTGACCATGGTGTTACTGTGCTCAATTGGCCTGCCAACTCTCCTGACCTGAACCCCATAGAGAATCTGTGGGATATTGTGAAGAGAAAGTTGAGAGACGCAAGACCCAACACTCTGGATGAGCTTAAGGCTGCTATTGAAGCATCCTGGGCCTCCATAACACCTCAGCAGTGCCACAGGCTGACTGCCTCCATGCCACGCCGCATTGAAGCAGTCATTTCTGCAAAAGGATTCCCCACCAAGTATTGAGTGCATAACTGATCATAATTATTTGAAGGTTGACTTTTTTTGTATTAGTTTTTTTATTCGCTTTGGTACTATTATCGCATGTATGTGGTAAAACCTCACAACTGTTAGTACAAAACTCAAAGCAGATCATCAAAAAGTCTGTTTTTTCAAACATGTAATCACATGTTCAATTGACTAAGTACAACGCACAAAATTACACATTCACTTTTTCACCACACTTAATCAGTGTGTCATCAAGAATTACCTTTCATATGAAGTAATTGTCTTTCACAATGCAATGCTCACAATACTTTTGATATGCTTCTCATCTGATTTGTGTAAATACATTTGACCAACACTTAATCCAACTGATCGTAATGGTTAATCACTGAACCATTTGGTAAACCTATATATTTCCATTTCAGCAATACAGTATATGGATTGAGAACTACAGAAATAAAAGATGTGTTTGTACGAACATAAAAATTAACCACACCTGATGAAAACTCGTTCTTGCTAATTGATTTCAAATGGGGTAACCACAATTGGACATTAGATATAAAAGTCAGGGTGTAAACACTGGCAATTTCTTTCAACATGGACCAGGATAGACAGCAAGGAATTGGAAGAGAGAGGTGGGCATGGGATCCGTCCAGAGAGGTGGGCATGGGATCCGTCAGAGAGGTAGGCATGGGATCCGTCAGAGAGGTGGGCATGGGATCCGTCAGAGAGGTGGGCATGGGATCCGTCAGAGAGGTGGGCATGGGATCCGTCAGAGAGGTGGGCATGGGATCCGTCAGAGAGGTGGGCATGGGATCCGTCAGAGAGGTGGGCATGGGATCCGTCAGAGAGGTGGGCATGGGATCCGTCAGAGAGGTGGGCATGGGATCCGTCAGAGAGGTGGGCATGGGATCCGTCAGAGAGGTGGGCATGGGATCCGTGAGAGGTGGGCATGGGATCCGTCAGAGAGGTGGGCATGGGATCCGTGAGAGGTGGGCATGGGATCCGTCAGAGAGGTGGGCATGGGATCCGTCAGAGAGGTGGGCATGGGATCCGTCAGAGAGGTGGGCATGGGATCCGTCAGAGAGTTGGGCATGGGATCCGTCTGAGAGGTGGGCATGGGATCCGTCAGAGAGGTGGGCATGGGATCCGTCAGAGAGGTGGGCATGGGATCCGTCAGAGAGGTGGGCATGGGATCCGTCAGAGAGGTGGGCATGGGATCCGCTGAGAGGTGGGCATGGGATCCGTCAGAGAGGTGGGCATGGGATCCGTCAGAGAGGTGGGCATGGGATCCGTCAGAGAGGTGGGCATGGGGCCCATCAAAGGGTTGGTCATCGGAGAGGGGGTGGCAAAACTGTTGTCTCTAATGAAGTCCGGGCCATCATCGTTGATCATGTGGTGAACCGAGGCCTTACTATGGCAGAAGCTGCCAGATTAGTTGTGCCAAATCTAAAAAGATCAACTGTCAATTCTGTCAAATCATCCGAACCTTTCGCCAAGAAAACCGGTTAGTGTGGAAGATGTTTACTACTGTATTACATTCACAGTAAATTTTAATGCATGTAAACATGTTACAGTATTTGTACAGCATGATCTATTGATAGTATTCTCTGTTCTATGCTTAGAATTAACAGAAAACCCCATAGCGGTGGTCGTGGCCGTGTGCTGACCGACCAGCAAGAGTTGGCAGTGGTGGAAATGGTGAGGGCCAGGAATGAAATACGGCTGTCAGAAATAAAGCAGGCAATTGAGGAGAACAATGACACCTTTGCCAATGTGGTATCCATCAGCCTACCAACAGAAGCCTGCCTTTTAAAGTTCACCAGGTATCAATGAAACACATTTACCTGGTGCCTTTTGAGAGAAACAATGACCGGGTGAAACAACTTCAATCAATCACATCTACATTTTTCATTTGGCCAATCAATCAATCACATCTACATTTTTCATTTGGCCAATCAATCAATCACATCTACATTTTTCAGTTGGCCAATCAATCAATCAATCACATCTACATTTTTCATTTGGCCAATCAATCAATCACATCTACATTTTTCAGTTGGCCAATCAATCAATCACATCTACATTTTTCATTTGGCCAATCAATCAATCACATCTACATTTTTCAGTTGGCCAATCAATCAATCAATCACATCTACATTTTTCAGTTGGCCAATCAATCAATCACATCTACATTTTTCAGTTGGCCAATCAATCACATCTACATTTTTCAGTTGGCCAATCAATCAATCACATCTACATTTTTCATTTGGCCAATCAATCAATCACATCTACATTTTTCATTTGGCCAATCAATCAATCACATCTACATTTTTCAGTTGGCCAATCAATCAACCACATCTACATTTTTCAGTTGGCCAATCAATCAACCACATCTACATTTTTCAGTTGGCCAATCAATCAACCACATCTACATTTTTCAGTTGGCCAATCAATCAATCAATCAATCAATCAATCAATCAATCACATCTACATTTTTCAGTTGGCCAATCAACCAATCAACCAATCAACCAATCAATCAATCAATCAATCAATCACATCTACATTTTTCAGTTGGCCAATCAATCAATCAATCAATCAATCAATCAATCAATCACATCTACATTTTTCAGTTGGCCAATCAATCAATCAATCAATCAATCAATCAATCAATCAATCAATCAATCAATCACATCAACATTTTTCAGTTGGCCAATCAATCAATCAATCACATCTACAATTTTCAGTTGGCCAATCAATCAATCAATCAATCAATCAATCAATCAATCAATCAATCAATCAATCACATCTACATTTTTCAGTTGGCCAATCAATCAATCACATCTACATTTTTCAGTTGGCCAATCAATCAATCACATCTACATTTTTCAGTTGGCCAATCAATCAATCAATCAATCACATCTACATTTTTCAGTTGGCCAATCAATCAATCAATCAATCAATCAATCAATCACATATCACAATCACAATCACATCTACTTTTACAATCACATCTACAACTACATTTTTTGGATGTGAAACTGAGGTTGGTCCAAATAAATATTTTAAATTGTAGTAACAATTGTTTATTTCTCACTGTCCCAAAAGACAAAAATGACTAAAACATAAATATAGTAAGTCAGTTTGTTTGGTGAAAATACATTATTTTCCATAAGGAAAAAACTCTGGATAATACATTCAAGAAGTCTTGACAGGATGTCTTGATGTGGTGAAGAAAAACCAACACTGCATAGGCTAAAAACCTGCAAATAAAAACAAAAACTTAATTTTAAACTTGACAAAGTTCCTATGCATCACATCTGGCAAGTGACAGAACAGAAGTTACTTCATTATATAGGCCTAATGAGGATATGAAAGAATGGACGAATAAGAAAAACATGAGCTTGACAGAGCTGCTGAGTCTGGATAGACACTTCTTTACCCCATGCAATAGGCTATATATTTTCTTGCTTTGCATTCAATATACTTTGTAACATTATTAATTGCATTTGTACAGTTTCTGTTTTAGTCCAACTTATGGGCCCTGATCAATATTTCATAAAAATGGAAGTTAACATGCATGTACTTAAGATTATGTGTACAAGTTAAAATATAAAATAAAGAAAGCTGAGGGAAAGAGAAAAATAAGTGTTTTAGAAGAACAGGATAATCACCCAATCACTGATTGTGCTGCAGTGACAGACACTTAAATGGGCCAATAGCAGCAGCGCATCTAGGTCTCGCCAGAGCAGACGAGAGTGAGGAGCGATGCCCAGAAACTCTGAGCGATTATTTTAGAAAGAAAAATGACCTACATATAATGAATGCGATAATTTGGAGAAGCTGTCACCGAAGTGAAAAGAACGATGCTGAGGATTAGAAATCCACGGAGCATCAAAGCATCGTGAATCAACTTATTTTCATATTCTTGCCTTGGTGAGTCATATCTCAAATATTAATTTGTTTTGCAATAAGGTGTTGCAAATTCGGCAGCGAACTATGAGCGTTTTTCTTAGTGTGATATATATTTTTTTGCATAGGCCATGTTCACAGCGTGCAAGCCGGGGCTAATTTGCACGTGTGCTAAAGCTAATCACATGTGAAAATGCTAACGAGTTAATGAAATATGAGAGGGTGGTGTATAAGTGTCAGTGTGTTCAGTAAGCGTTGACATGTTGAGTTAATGTGTTCTTTAAAGTACATGCATGTCATTTTGTTTATGAGAGTTATCGGTGAGTAACTGGTATAAAGTTGGGCGGGCTGCTTAAGGAGCTGAATAACTGCGTCATTGCAAATGGCGGAAGTGACTGAGGTTTTAAGAGGAGCCTCATCGGGTGAATACAGCTAACTGGAAGTCTGATGTGATGCCAGAAACGCTAAGGGAGAGTGCTTTTAGAGACTGTTTGACAGTGGCCGTAAAAATAGCAGGGATGCGGATGCCCACCAAATGCCTTCAGATTTCACCACCAACTCAGAGTCTCACTGTTGCAAATAAACTATACATGTTCTTGGGTGTTTACAGGCAGATATAGAGTGCCACTGCAGTGTACCTAATCAAGTGACATATCAAGTACTGGTGGAGTGCACATATCCGTTTACCCTTTCAAAAGGACTGTTAGTAGCCAATGTGCTTGCATGCCCAGAATAAGGTTATGTTCCGGTGAAAGTGTTAAATCTGACAGGTCCACATTGGAAGCTTCCAGCACTTTCCTCCTCGGCTATAAAGAGGCTGCACCCTGGGCGATGACCACATGGAGCCTTCCTCGTCTGAAGCTCACCGGAACACAGCAGGGGAGAGAAGGCGTTGTCCACTGCAGCAAGCAAATCACATTGAGTAGTCTTGTTGATAGGCTTCTTGCTTCTTTTAGAAGGTTGCATGGATGACGTCCAAGCCCCACCTTATATAGAGAAGGAGTCCCTCTCATATTCGTGCACTTGAACGCCATTGGCCAGTGTTACTGGCGTGATTCAATAAGGCTTCAGAAGTATTGGAGGAAGGGGTTTCCCCATAAGGAGTAGCTCAACAATGTCGAAGTGACCGAATCAAAAGAGAACTAAAATGTCTAATGTAGCTGCCCACTTGGAAATATCTGTCCTTTCGTGGTCTGAAATAGCGTAGGTATCTGGTATCTCACCATTACTGGGAGTTAATTTCTTAATATAATCAGCGGAGTCCACGCTACCTAGGCTTCCAACGTAATTGATTCAACTCATTGTGCTGTTATATGTGAAAAATTTTACGTTGATAATGCGAGTGAAGTACAAAGCCTAATTTACATAATAATTAATAGTTTAGCATCCAGATACGTCCCGAATATGGAAACCTTTAGGCTTTAGTTATATACATCAGTGACATGCGGTGGTGTTTTAAAATTCAGGTAAAGTCCTCAAAGCCTGTATGTTTTTTTTAAAGGCCCTGTTCTTCGTGATCCCATTTTTCAAACTTTAGTTAGTGTGTAATGTTGCTGTTAGAGCATAAATAATACCTGTAAAATTATAAAGCTCAAAGTTCAATGCCAAGCGAGATATTTTATTTAACAGAAGTTCCCTTTCAAAGCCTACAGCGAACTTCCTGCTTTAATAACGTCAATAGAACTAAAGTCTGTTGACTAACCTTCGCTCGCAAGAATACCCAAAAAAGGGTCGTGGTCTTTTGGCTCTCCCACGTGGAGAAGAGGAAGTATTGTGTTTGTAGAGTGTGTTTGTCGCCATGTCTACAATAACATTGAGCGCATGCATCTCCCCGTTATGGTAAGAGGCGTGACCTTTCCGGGCAACGTGCGCTAAGCTGTTGTCGAATCACAACACGGGAACCGCTGGCACAATCAGAACTCGTTACTATTTCTGAAGGAGGGACTTCATAGAACAAGGAAATCATCAGGCCGTTTTTTCATCAGTGAAAACAGCGGTATACAGATAAGGAAATTGTGTGAAAAATACTGTTTTTTTACACGCGAAACATGAACACATGTTATATTGCACACTGTAAACACAATCAAAGCTTCACATGAAAACCGGGACCTTTTAAATATATTCAGAAAATCTATTTCAATATATTTAACAGTGCATTCCATAGCATATATTACATTTCTGCTTGGGTGTATTTATAATGAATTTATTAATAGGCTGTTTATTAAAAGTACTGTGTTTTATTGGGCTCTAATGGTGATTAAACTACTGTGATATGGTTAACATGTTTTTATGGATACATTGTAGGGATATTATATAAATGAAGTGATTGTTAACAAATGTTTGTACAAATGTTTGTACACAGCACACGTGTTTTCAATGAGATATAGATTGTAATATCTCCATGCCCACATTTCTGGTGAGGTAAACATACAAGTGAGCAATTCTTGTTATAGCACACATTTGGATAGGGACAGATAAACAGACAACTGAGACAAGACATCCAATGCAAGTATCATAGTGCATTTTATAGAAAACTACAACAACAGTTTAAAATAATATAAATTAACCAAGACTTAAAACATATAAAATCACGGTCTGAGCAAAAGATGTTTTACAGAATAAACTTTTACGCTCTGTTGGATCTGCTGCACCACTGCCATCTCTCAAACGGCTGAGGGACAAGACCATTTAACATTCGAATACAAGCTTTACATAATGAAAACAAACAACATGAGCAAAACTTTGAATCTTATATTTACAATGATATCTTATTTTCAAGGCACGGTTATAAAGACTTTCGATCTGATGAATTACAGACTGTTCAGTCTGAGACCATCTGTGTGATTTAGGCTATCTCAAAAATATCACTGACTTTAAACACGTTAAAGTAAAACTTAAAGCTAGTAAGACTGACCTTGATCGACTGACCGTACATATCTTTTGAACATGGCTTTTAAAAGTTTACTGAGAATCTAAATCTTGTATTTTTACGATAAATCATCCATATAATGTCCCTGCAAGCCCATAAAATATTTTGGCTAAACATTGTTTTACAAGACAATGTATATGTTGACTTAATGAAAGAAAAAAAAGAAGAAAAAATTAACAGCCATACACACATACCGTAAAGCAGTAGATAAAAGAATCTAAATCATATAGGCCTATGTGAAGAAATCTATAATGCAACATTCAGCACATTTATAGTTTTTTCAGACACACAAAGTTTAGTTTATCTTCACAATTTTGGGGTCTCCAAATGTTCTTGTCTCTATCCAGAGCTCCACAGCGCAGATGTCTGGCAGGACACATGAGTTCCTCCGCAGACCAGGCTTTATATTGAAGATTATGTCCACTGACCCAGAACCATTGACCAGCCAAAAATCGCAGGCCAGTCCACACATAAGCTGTCTGGGAGGTTATGGTTTTATTTATCACCTCTGTCATAATCATCTGAGATCTTAGACTCGCCAGGTCATTGTAGTTTTGTCTGCAGTACTCCAGGGCTTCATCCCACGTCTTGTTCTGATGCACCAGAATGGGCTCAAAGACCTCCATACAGTAAAATGGTAAAGGCCAAGTGCATATAGCATTGTGCATTTTAGAATTATATTTTCTTACAAGGGCACATTTTTCAGTGTCTTTGTTCGGTTCTCCAGTGTCCCAATTGTCAATATTTTCATCCTCACCTCCGGACCAAATCCATGTATTTTTAGGACTTATGTACAGTCCAGTCCAAAAATATGCATAATTGACTAACTCTGTTTTTTTAGAGAGCAGTTGTGCCTCTTCTTTATTGATGGTGGACAGGTCATCATGGTATTCTCTGCAGTACGCCTGTGCTTCAGTCCAGGTCTTTATTTTATTCACAAAGAAGTGTTTTCTGTAGACACTCACGCTCAGTCCAAAGATACTCAAAAACAGGAGCACAGTGACGGCAGCCTTCATTTCTATACAGATGCTCTACTCACTGCAGTCTTTGTGTGTGCTCAGTGATACAGGGCTATATCTTTTTATTTCTGTGAGAGGCAATAAAAAACAAATTAAAAAAAGGCACTGACCAACCAGACGGTCAGGCTTTTAAGTTATTTGTGTAGCAAATATCCAAACCAAATATCCAAATGTGCTGAAATAAAAAAAACATGCAAGTGTAGCAACACTTTAGTTTTCTGTGAAATAAATGCAAATTTGCCCCCATTTAGTGTTTTTATAGTAATTTGGTTGTCAAACAAACACACACACAAGCAGAGATACAATAGATTTTGAAGAATCACTTTCATGTTGACCCTTCAATCCTCTACAGTCACACTGAAGAGCGAATCGACATTGGTTAGTACATTTTAAACTTTATACATTCAATGCAAGAACAATGCAAAAAAAAAAAACTTTTCAGACACTATTAAAGACGAGCACTGTAAGAGTGGAGAAACTGGAAAAACTTGAAAAGAGGACTACTCTCTTTAAAAACAAATGAAAATTGACATATGAACTCTCTCTTGCAAAATTAGCATCCCTATCCGAGACGCAATCAGTCAATCACACCTCAGTATTGTCTTAATGTATGTCTCATTCCCTCTTCTACCAACTTTCCTCTCCACATGACCTGAAATTCACCCAAAATCTATGGGTTAATGCGAACAAGTACTATACAGTATTTTATATGTTTGGTATCATTTGAAACATCTCAGTGCAACAGGTACAATGGTCTCATCCACACAGAATTAAACCAAAAGAAAGGTTTTAAGAGATGAGAGATTTTGGTTACTGTGGTGGGAGTACCTTACCCTTAATGTCTTCAGGTGGTGTAAATTACCCAGGTCTGGAGACTTAGAGTAATGCAAATTCCCATTGCTAGCCCATGTTTCCATTTGAAATAAGTTTCTGTCTTGGTCTGAGTATTTCAAGAGCTTTTACATGAGGCTCAGACTGTGAACATTTTTTTTTTTTTTTTTTTTAAGTCCGATCTGCCCATAATGCTGAGGGTCCCTTGGATAATCCTATGAATTATGTAATTGGCATGATACATTTACCTGGCAATAATAAATTATCTTTGTGTTTCCCACTGCCTCGCTAGCGTTGCAAACAAGGATGAGATGTATACAGTGATGTAAGACCTGGCTCTGTGCTGGCTCTAGCATGTGGAAAGGCTAACCGGTCCTTAGAAACAACGAACCAACTCCGAACTGGCACTAGCACTGGCTCTGAACTAGCATACGGTTCATTCTGGTGGAAATTGGCTATGTGAGGCTAATAAAGGGAATTTCTGTATGGGGCAAAACAGAATGTTGACCGACCAATGTAAATAGGGTGAGCCTTAACTCTGTTTAATGTTAAGTTACTCTAGCCTAAGTGTAGAGGGGAAATCATAGCATGACCATCACAAAACAACTATTTAGGGAAAGTATTGGTCGGCTTATATCTGAAGTAGTGGTCATGACCTCTAGAGATAATGTTGCTTTATTTAAGTGTACACAGATTTATGGGGACTAAATTAAATACTTTGAGAGTGAGTGAGCATGGGAACAACCCTCTAAATAGTATAGTCAATTACCTCTGTCTAAATGACCAAAACTGGCTAGGTTGTGATCGTGGCCGTGATCCTTAAGGTTAATAGGTTTTTCATGTAGATCTAACAGTAGTTAGATACAGTTTAGGTACAGAAATTGAATAAAGTAATCAAATGTAAAATAACACTGCATAGTCTTCACTGTATACATTAAATACACACAGTTTGATTCTCCATTGTCCAAACTGCCACTTGTTGCCTCCTCAACACCTTTGTGAACGCTTAGCATTAATGCCATGTTCGGAGGGTGAGGCTTTTAGTATTTGAGTAACAAATGTTTTGTCACACTTGCCAGTGCCGGCCAATCTGCTGATCCATTCAAGCAAATACAAAATCTGTGTGGCATCCTGATATTCAACACTTTTAAATCTTAGTTATGAAGCCCAAATATGAGCAAAATCTACGATTCAACCATACTCAGATTCAGAGAAAAATATTATAATCAATAATATTAATTAAAAAGTAATCAAGATTTAGTTTTCTTTGTTGGGAAGAATATTGATCTACATCTGCGGATGTAGACCTTGCTGTCCAATAAATCACAGGAGCTGAGATGATTCGAGAAGAGGGAAAGAGGAGAAAGTCAAACATTAATAGATAAACTCAAAAATGTATTTAAGTGAAGAAACCCCAGCTTTATTCAGACCTCTCTTTTTTTAGACCCAATTCTTAAAGACTTGCCAAATGCCAAGTCAGTCTCTTGTAAAACTTTAGTATGGGGAACACATTCACTATTAACTACGATTTTAAGAAGTTTAGGTATAGGATAGGATAAGGAATGTAGAATGAGGCCATGAAGATTGAGCCATTTATTTGTGCTTGATAGGAACTAATATGCAGCCAATATACTATTAATATGCATGCTAATAAGCATTTAGTTAATAGTGAGATTTGGACCTTTTTTTTGTCTGCAATGCAGCATACCTGAGTCCCGAGCTGTCTGAAGAAGGCCTTATTCATAAAACATTATAATCATAGAGAGTGAATACACTAAAATCAATGCCAACGTTCATATTTTTCAAAACAAAAATGTGAAAAAGTCTTTAATGTGAAAAATGCTGTGTATTAGGAAGTCAGTCAACTTGTAATAGTGTATTAGTCTTGTATATCTTGAATGCAACAGCAGATTTGCCTGCATAAGCAAGTGTAGTCTCAGCCTCAGACATCACGCCCCTGGAAACAAATGCTGTGATACAAAACTTCTCTCGTGGAAGAACAACTGTGTTTACAACTGTGACAATGAGCACTTCCTAGGATCAGCTAAACGCTGGATTTTTAAAGTATGTGACGTTCGCTGCTCCATTGTTGCAGGAAACTTGCACAAAGTTCAGGGTTACCAGGTTTTCCCAAAACCCGCCCAATTGCTAAACTAGCCCAAAACAAGGCCAATCGTGTTTCAGGTGGGTTCCCCGGTAAAAATTCCCCTGCTAAAATTCGCATTCCCAGTCAAACGTCATATTGGGCGGTCCTTGACCAATGAAAGCTGCAAGTCCAGACCTTCTGCCGTCCGTCTGAAGGTCTGTTTACATGAGACTAGGGCAAGTGACAGATTTGTACAAATTTGTTATTCAAATACTAAAAGCCTCACATCATGTCAGGTTCTAAGCATACGTGTATGCATTTTCTCCTTGTGGCAGAGTCGGAGTAGGGCCTACTGCAAGTATTTGGAAAGTTACTGCAGGTAGCCTAAAGGATTTGGATGTTGACTGGTGCTCTTATATGTTAAAGGATAGTTCACCCAAAAATGTAAATCTTGTCGTCATTTACTCACCTTCATGTTGTTACAAACTTGCATGAGTTTCTTTCTTCTTTCTGTTGAACGCAAAAGAAGATATTTTAAAGAATGACATAACTAGACAGTTGACGGTGTTATGGATCGACTACGTATCATGTTAACTGGGGTCGTGCACGCTCACAAACCACGCCCACAAAATGAAGCAATGAAAAAGAAGTAGGCCTACTGTACGTGTGGAACCATTTCGACAGAAAGGGCGACGAAGTTAGTTGCAAATTATGCTATGCGGTATTAAAATACAACAGTAGTACAAGCTCCTGACTGGTGGAAAGCACATGAAAGGCGCTTCTCAAGGCTGGCCACTCTAGCGAGGCTTTATCTCTGTATACACGGGGCATCAAGTAAAAAAAAGGCATTCAAGGCTTTTCGCAATGTGATTTTGGTGAAGTTTACTAAAGTAAACATTGTCACGTATGTCCTTCTCGCCGCTGTTTCCCTGGTGGTTTATAGAACAATTACACCGAGTTGCCCTCTGTCGTTTCAAAGAATAGCACAATGGCGATCGCGTCGAGTATAAAGACGTCCCCAAATGGACAAGGTGTGCGTGTAGCTTTGGAGCCACACGAAAGCATAAACAAGGCTTGAGAGAGTCTGTCAACAGGCTGCGTTCCAGACTAACCCTTACCTATGGGGGTAATATTGTAGCTTTATTCCAAACAAATATATTGTTATCCACAAATAAATGTAAAGCGATTCACAAAAAAAATAATAATTTCACAAATCAATAGAATGAGATCCACAAATAAATGCAGGAGTTTCACAAAAATGAATTAGATTCACATATAAATACAATGACATTTGTGAATAACAAAAAAATCCACATATATATTTTAATGTCACAAACACACAACTACGCCTTGCATAAGTTGCATTCATTTGTGAATCGCTTCCTGTGCATTTGTGGATCTCTTCTTGCGCATTTGTGGATCGCAGCAAAGCATGTGGATTTTAAAACATTTCTAGCGTCTAGACTCAAACGAATCCACAAATACATAGACTCCACCCACCGTCTACTTAAGCCAATCAGATAACGGCCATATAGTGCTGACCAATCGTAGCACGCTTCTCGCCTTCAACCAATCACGTTTTGGCTTACTAACAGGGCGGGAACAGAGTGACACCGAACTTGTTACCAGTCTAATAATTACCAGTCTTTTTGAAGTTGAAGAAGCCACTATAGGAGATGCCGCTGCAGTGACAGCTGGCTGTTGGAGAAGCCGCAATTTCAGCTTATCTGATTTAATACCAAAATTGTGCAGCACATCAGAAACTAGCTTCTGTATTAACTGAATAACAGTTTATATTCACATTTAATAACATTTCAAATTAATATTTAATAAACAGCATTTTCTATGAAGGCATTATTTTATCGTCACTGAAACATGAAGGTGATATTGACACTTTTTTGATATATATATATACACATACACAGAACAATTTCAGCTTTCTCTGATTTAATGCAGTACCAGAAACTTCATTACAACTTTATTAACACAATTTATGATAAATTGCTTACACATGATTGGAGACCGACTATGGTAACTAGCTTATATAATGTTGTTTTGTTGAAATGCAGTTTATATAAAATAAAATAAAAATGCTATTAAATCAAAATATATATCCAGCGGCATGTGCTGTCGAAGAAAGTCGCTGGCCGCTGGAGATGCCGCAGCACTGACATCTGGCGGTGAACGTCCATGGCCAAAACGTGATTGGTTGAAGCGAGAACGTGCTACGATTGGTCAGCACGATATGGCCGTTATCTGATTGGCTTAAGTAGACGGTGGGTGGAGTCTACGTATTTGTGGATTCGTTTGAGTCTAGACGCTAGAAATGTTTCAAAATCCACGTGCTTTGCTGCGATCCACAAATGCGCAAGAAGAGATCCACAAATGCACAGGAAGCGATTCACAAATGAATGCAACTTATGCAAGGCAGAGTTGAGTGTTTGTGACATAAAAATATATATGTGGATTTTTTTGTTATTCAGAAATGTCATTTTTATTTGTGAATCTAATTCATTTTTGTGAAACTCCTGCATTTATTTGTGGATCTCATTCTATTGATTTGTGAAATTATAAATTTTTTGTGAATCGCTTTACATTTATTTGTGGATAACAATATATTTGTTTGGAATAAAGCTACCATTACCCCCATACTTACCCACATCACTTAGACATCCTTAAAAAAGAAAGAAAAACCATGCTTAGTGTGGATTGAGGTAGGCCTGCTATTTTTATTTGACAAAAAAAACGTAGTCTTACGGAAAAAACTATTCCGGTTCTTCAAAGATATAAACGGATTCAATGTATTTTCGTTTTATCTTAATTTGGTAATCATCTAAGTGAAAAAGATTTAGTGTAGGCCTATTTATTTTATGTTTTTTATTTAATTTTATTCAGTTTTTCTCTGTTGTCAGAAACGCTGCAGGTGCGTGAAAATTTTATAATGTGTGAATCCATCATCTGTTGTTGAGCTGTTCTGTATGCTGCTGTTTGCATGGTAAACTAAACCCGTAAAAAAGGGCATTTTTTACGGGTCACAGACACTCCTCAATTGTATTTTTATTTAATGCCAATTCAATATTATCTTATTAGTTAACGGTTAATATTTGGATGATGAGCGGCGGTTGTTGGTTAGGAAAATTAACCAAAATGAGCATCCCTAATCACTGAACTATAGTACATAGAAAACCACATCCAGTGACAATGACACAAGGATGAATTTAAACCTGGAACTTGAAAATAGTTGTCCTACAAAGGTTTTGTCCTACAATTGTAACTAATGGAAGGTAACATGGACTTCTATGATGTTCCATACATTCAGTATAACTCCATTGTGTGTGTGTGTGTGTGTGTGTGTGTGTGTGTGTGTGTGTGTGTGTGTGTGTGTGTGTGTGTGTGTGTGTGTGTGTGTGTGTGTGTGTGTGTGTGTGTGTGTGTGTGTGTGTGTGTGTGTAATTAGGCATGTGCCGGTATACATTTTTCATGTTGCGATTAATTGCTGAAGCTTTTATCACGATAAACGGTATTATCACGATATTGAAATAAATTGCAAAAAAGTGTTGTCATAGTATAACAGGTTTAAGAACTCTTTTTGTAATAACAAAAATAACTCTGAATGTTTAAATACAATGCACCAAAAATATATAAAAGTAAAAATTTCCAACTGATTAAAGTGCAAAAGAATTAGGCTATAAAGAACAACAGGTAACACATTTCAATAAGGTCTCATTATTTAATGCATTAACTAGGATTGTGCAATGGCTACATTTGTTACAGAATTTTTTATTTTTTTAATGTTTGTTAAGCAATACAACTGTTTGGTAATAATGAATTAGCATGTTAACTAATGAAGCCGTATGTCTCAAAGTTTTACTGAACAATAACTAATAATCAGAAAATTTCTAATCATTAGGGAATGCTGTAGTACAGACTAAAATATAAAAATGTTTGTTTGAAAATAAATAGCCTATTAAGTCTTAAAATATTAAGAATTTGGTGCTGTGATGAATAACAATGAGATTTTAAAAACTAGCACAATTGCTTTGTTTCCGGGGTAACCGCTGCATTCTGCAGTTCCATCAGCGCCCTCTGCTGTCAGTAAACTGCACTTCATTCAGCGTGTGCGACTCCTTCACTCGATCAGCCACGTGCTTCTCATGCACTTTGGGCTTGTTTACATCTGAGCGCGTTTCCCTTTGACGCAGAATACAGCGGTGTTGAGAATTTTATACGGTTGATGGGCAAAGTATTGTTTAATGCATTAAATTGTTTTTAATAATTGTTGCCAATTATTATACAATAACAATATCGTGCATATTTATTATCGGAATATATCGCATTAACGAAAATCGGCACATGTCTAATATATATTGTGGCAAACCAATGGTGGAGAAAAGAGCCAAGGAACAAACTAGGACAAGTCATGAAACTGTGAGTACTTCCACCTGTGCACCCTCCAAGCATGGAATCACTCACAGCTGTACCCAATAATGGCCTAATGGATGTCAGTATAAATCTGGGAACTTTGCTTCATTGAAGGTGGAATGGTCCTTGGTGCAGACAATCCCAGGACAGGGCTCAGAAGCAAAGGGAGACCTACAGTGAGACAGACTGAACAGAAGAGGGACACGGTTAAACTTGTAACCTCTGCTTTACCTACATTGCCTTTATCTTTGTTCTGCCTTCCCCCTTCAAGGTGGCCTAGTGTTCCAGCAGACGAGGAGAACACGGCTGTTACGGATACCCCCAGACCGGGAAGAACGTAAGTTACAGTTTAGAATCCTTTTTGCCTTCCTCAAGTCTTGGTTAAATAAAACACCATTTATGTCAACCCTGCTCCTGCCTCTCTTGTGGTTGTTTTGTGGCAGCTTGAACCTCTCATTGCACTCTCAGATACAGTATGCATCTATATCCTCTGACTGTGAGGTATGTATTCACTAATATATGTTAGCATTTACAACTGTTTTAAAAAGTTTATATCAGTTTGATCTGCTCTGAATGACTGTGTGAAATAATTGCTCTACAACTATTGTTTTTAGTTCCACTCGAATGAAGCTAATGTTTTAGGTGGGTCCTGATAAAATTCAAAGTTTTCTGGATTTATGACTGATCTGAAATAAACATTTGACACTTTATTAGGAATAAAGAAAAGCGCATTTCAGTTTTATTTCTCCACAACATTCAGATAACAGCAGAACAGAACTCCATGTTTGGAACAATTCTGCAATTATCTGGTACTGTAACCTATTAGAAATTACATGGTCTGATTTTACATTTGCTCTTAAATTAATAATGCATTCACCTAAAGGATTATTAGGAACACCCTACTAATACTGTGTTTGACCCCCTTTCGCCTTCAGAACTGCCTCAATTCTACGTGGCATTGATTCAACAAGGTGCTGAAAGCATTCTTTAAAAATTTTGGCCCATAATGATAGGATAGCATCTTGCTGTTGATGGAGATTTGTGGGATGCACATCCAGGGCACGAAGCTCCCGTTCCACCACATCCCAAAGATGCTCTATTGGGTTGAGATCTGGTGACTGTGGGGGCCATTTTAGTACAGTGAACTCATTGTCATGTTCAAGAAACCAATTTGAAATTATTCGATCTTTGTGACATGGTGCATTATCCTGCTGGAAGTAGCCATCAGAGGATGGGTACATGGTGGTCATAAAGGGATGGATATGGTCAGAAACAATGCTCAGGTAGGCCGTGGCATTTAAACAATGCCCAATGCTCGTACAAATTGTAGCCTATTTTTCCTATTTGTAGTGGAGATGAGTGGTACCCGGTGGGGTCTTCTGCTGTTGTAGCCCATCCGCCTCAAGGTTGTGCGTGTTGTGGCTTCACAAATGCTTTGCTGCATACCTCGGTTGTAAAGATTTGTTATTTCAGTCAAAGTTGCTCTTCTATCAGCTTGAATCAGTCGGCCCATTCTCCTCTGACCTCTAGCATCAACAAGGCATTTTCGCCCACAGGACTGCCACATACTGGATGTTTTTCCCTTTTCACACTATTCTTTGTAAACCCTAGAAATGGTTGTGTGTGAAAATCCCAGTAACCAAGTAACTGGCACCAACAACCATGCCACGCTCAAAATTGCTTAAATCACCTTTCTTTCCCATTCTGACATTCAGTTTGGAGTTCAGGAGATTGTCTTGACCAGGACCACACCTTTAAATGCATTGAAGCAACTGCCATGTGATTGGTTGATTAGATAATTGCATTAATGAGAAATTTAACAGGTCTTCCTAATAATCCTTTAGGTGAGTGTATTTCCATACTGCAAATTATGCTAAGAGTTAGGTCTTTGAACTCAGTGTCTGTCATTTGGATGTGTGGAGAACACTTTATTTATAATAAACTTCCTCAATTCATGACTCCATGGTGTTCATTTTCATACCATATGCTGGTCTCTCCTAGAACTACTGTTGGAGAAACAGCTGATCTGAAGAAAGTGTGATGGGTAAGTCAGGATTCAAAGCCAGACCCTTTAATATGTATAATGAACATTGGAAGGGTGTTGTTCCTCAGTTATTCATGGCAGGTACTTTTCTAGGTGTCATTTATGGCATGCTATAAGTCCTAAACTAATTCGATTTTGACCAACGCTATTGGATACTTTTTGTGAGAAAAACAAACAAAAAAAATAACTTTATTAAAAGATTTCTTTTCATCCGTGTCTCAGTCTCCTATGCAGTTTACATTGGCCAGCTCCTGTGTCAGCATCCAGACTGATCGCATGAAATGGTGTATGTATGACACGCCAATTTGTATGCCATTTTGGCGTGCTATCAAGACGCATAATTGCCTTTTTAGCATGTTTATCAACGCCGTTTCATTTGATCTCCTACACTGCCCCTACCCCTAAACCTACCCATCACACACACACAGCCCCTAAAAATACCCATCACAAGAAACATTTAGCATTTTTGCATTTAAAAAAAAACACATAATTTTGTATGTTTATAAATCCATTTACATTGTGGACACACACACACACACGGTTTGTTTCGGCGTAGTCATACACGCGGACAGCTCAAAATGCTTACAGATAACGCCATTTTTGGCTTTAGAAAGTGGCGTGTATGTTTACGCAAAGTCATGATGCCATGTTGCAGCATCACACATGCGTTTTGGTGCTCACGTGAACAGCATCAGTCAATTCTGACGTAACTCTGAAGCACTGTATTTACTATGTCAACAGCATCGGAGACTGACAGACGTGCAGAAAATGTTGAATAAAGTCGTTATTTTTGTATTTTTGCGCACAAAAAGTATTCTTGACGCTTCATAAAACTAAGATTGAACCAATGGAGTCACTAATAGTAATTAATGACACAAATTGCATTTTTGGGGGAACTAACCCTTTAAATATAGTCATAAATATGCTTATACACTAGCGCTACAAATAAACTAAATAAATCAACTTTATTTAATATGCTAAAATGTATTTAAAGTATCAGTTTTCATTAAAACAACCATCTCAAAATAACATTCTTTTGTGTTCAACAGAAGAAAGAAACTTCTATAACTTGAGGATGAGTAAGTAATAATTTTGATTTTTGGGTTTACGAGGCGGAAATCAAAGCTGCGCACAAGATTATAGATTTCACATCTAGAAAAGAGGTGCAGGCACATTTTTTATGCATGCGTTCGTTTCTTTTAATCACAGGTACGCACATTTGAGAAAATATGCAAGTCAGACCTAATACAGAAAGCGAAACAATGAATGCATTTCCTGCAGCATCATTAAGAGGAAGTAGTTGCTCAGAACAGACTGAGCTCTGCTGAGGTAAACATCAGCGGATCAACTTAATCATTGAGGTTTGCAAGAAATTTACATAATCATTTGTTGATAGTTCAAGATAATGCAATACAAAAGTATCATGATTCAGGAAACAAAAGGCTCAAAACCAATCTATTTTTATAAAATGTTAATATCATTTTACTATTATTACATATAATTAGATTCAAAACAATAGTAAAAGTAATGCTTAAAGTGACACAGTGGCATGTGTTTGTATTTGAATGCTTGTGTATCAATGTTTAGATGTTTTCCAACCACAAGACTGACCCCCCTTCACAGCAACAAAACCACAGTCTTCTATTCTCACGAGACACGGCTCTTTCTCAACAAACACCCCTCCTTCATCAGCCTGCCGCTGCAATGGAAATAACAGAATTAAGCTTCAAAAAGGCCCTAGAAAATTATGTAATAAGAACTTATTGATGTGTTGCACACAGGTGTATTAACAACATTAATTGTGTGCATTCACTTTAACTATAACATAATGCTAAATTAAACATTACAGATAAATTGTACAATACACATTTAAAAGTGAAATTGTTTTTTTATATATTTTTGGCAGATGGAAAACACTTTTAATAAACAATTATAGGCAATTATAATTAAAAGTTAAAGCAACAAGGCAAAGGTCTACCCTGAATACACAGACCAAACACATCAAGTAAAAGCAAGGCAGACTTTGATCTATGGATTTCATTCATACCAAAAAAACCTACTTTACCTTTAGAGGAACAAAACGACCTTCAGAAAAGAAGCCGTGCTGTTGTTTGTTGTTTGCAGAGGCTGTAGCTTAATGCAACATGCACTTGTGGTTTTGGACTTTGAGCCCACCTATTGCTCAGTTTGCAGCCAACCTGTAAGAATGAAAACAGAAAAGCAGACAGAAAACCCCCAGCAGAGCTCACATTTCTGTGGTTAAAAGTTTCCATTCCAGCAGTAAGTGCTAGTTTAAAAACTGTTACTTTCAGAAGAATGACAGTTGTCCTCGTGCCTCTAAGTTAACCATACCTAAATATCAACAAATGATCTGTTTGACAGTAAAACATATTACACAGAGACACCAAAACTTTATGAATACATTCATTACATAGCACAAACAGGTTGTTAATTCATCTTGTTTAACACAATAGAAGATGCATGAATCCATAATTAACCATAAAATACTTCTAAATTGATCCCTTTAACTGCACACCTTTGATGCACTTTCTCCTTTATTCATTGTTTTATTGAACTAATAAAAAAATTAAATAAGTAATATAGGGTCAAATGTTTCTTACTAAGAACATTAAAATAAAGTAATATCATTTGTAACTAAAGCACAAAAAGCAATTGCACACTTGCAGTTTAGAGTGACTCACGTGATCAAAGATGACTTAGCTGTGGGTTTCCTGAAATGCGAGATAAAAAGACTCCATCATGATAAAGTATTAGAAATTAAGACATTTCAGTTGTCTTTTATTTTTTAATATGTTCATATAATAAACACTTTATATTCTATATAGTTTGATTTCATAGACATTAAGACCCACTGGTGCATTGAGAGCAGTAGTTCATATTTCATTATGTTGGTCTCTTTAAGGATAACTTTTGTGCGATTTCCAGTCTTAGTCTAACTTTCTGTCATTGAACAATAACATTGTGCTTATCAGAAAATGGTAACTATTAAAGGCATAAACCCAGTTGACATGATTCAGCACCACGGACAAGGACACTTGGAACAATACAGCACTCCAGCTCTATTTATTGTATAAATGTAATTTAAAAAAAGAGAGATTTAGATTTAAAACAACCATGATTAAGCTCTGCTCAGCCGCCACAGTCTAGTACAAATGAACGCATCCGCACAGGTCAAGTAACACCCCCTCACATAGAGCTGGTGTGGTTTTAAACACAGAATAGGGTGCACATTTAATTCACTTTGTTTTCCCCCATGGTCACACAACTTTACAATTGTTAAATAGCAAGGGGAAAGACGCAGGGGAAAATGTTTGAACATAGCTGAGGAATTAAAAAAATTTGAAATATAATTTGTGTTTAATTATTGGTGTTAATAAAAATAACAATTTCCTTTACTCATGAGTGGAACCTTACACCCAAAGTCTATAGGTGGGACAGCCAATGAAAATTGATGTTGTCATACAAGAATATTTGAGAATAACCAATCACGTCCAGGATCGGTTTCCATTTGATTTGATGCGCTTTGCCATCTCTTATTCTTTGCTTACAAATCAAAGCAACATGAGCGCGGTTTTATTCCTCACCTTTGTTTGTAAGTATATTGATGGATTGATATAAATGACTGAATAATCATTGGAAAATTTAACTTTTATAATTTTGTATTAATTAACAGACATTTATACAAAACAACTTCTTTACGTAAAAGGATTGTATAACACGTCTGTACTACTTTTACACTCAGGTTGCATTGGAGCTCAAAACATTACGCAGCCAAAACGTTTGCAAACCTCTAAACTTGGTGATGATGTCACTATGGAGTGCTACTTACCCAATACAGATTTTAACAATATGGTGTGGTACAAGCAAGAGATGGGAAAGACACTTCAAGCTTTTTCAAACAGTTACATTTACCTGCCAAAGGCTGAATTTGTTGATGGAAATACTGATGGCCGTTTTAGCACAACAATAGAAAAAGGAATTTATCATTTACACATTTCTTTGACTAAAAAGGAAGATATAGCAACATACTTTTGCGGTGTGATAACTATGGGAGAGCTGTATTTTGGACCTGGAACATTTTTGATGCTTCATGGTACGTGTTGCCTTTCTATATATAATAACTGAAACAGATAATCAAGCAACAATTAAATAAATAAAGATTGGGTTATAATGAAGAGACTTTAAGTTATATGAAGAGAATATAATGAAGAGACTTTAAGTCCAATGCAATAAAATACTGTTTTTCTTTCAAGAAGAAAACACCTCAACAACAGTTCTTCAGGAGCAAATTTCAGATAAAGTTCACACCGGAGGAAACATCACCCTCATGTGTAGAGTCCACACGCTAGAAGAGAAATGTGCAGATGGACAGCATGCATACTGGTTAAGAGAGGCTGCAGATGAATCTCGTCCTGCCATCATTTACGCTGATGGAGATATGAAGAAACAGCAAGACAAGAGCTGTGAGGAGGATTCTACTTCACGGACCTGTGTTTACATCCTCACACTGAGGAACCTCAGCCTCTCTGATGCTGGTATTTACTACTGTGCTGTACTCGCATGCGGTGAGATACTGTTTGGAAATGGAACTCATCTGGAACTCATACCTGGTAAAGTGTTAAACCCTATTAAGTGACTTACACATTGGATTTTAATATTAATAATAAACAAATTGTATCTTAATAATGCTTTCATTTATAATGATTCATCATGCCAGTTAATTTTGTAAAATTATGAATGTTTGTTTACTTACCAAGTACAGTACTGTATCACTCAAACAGGGTTTTTTTATAACAAAAATCAGTAGAGATAAGTAATACTGTGCCATTTACTGGTCCAATAATGACATTCAGTAAGATTTTTAAACATATTCTGATGTTTAATATAAAGTCTGGCCAAACAATGTTTTCTTGCAGAAAGCCAGTCGACAGCAACTCCATTGTTTCTTATACTGGTCTCATCAAACATCCTTTCTATGATAATAATGATCTTACTTGTGGCCGTGCGATGCAAGGACCCAGACAGATCATCCGGTATCATATTTAAATGTTTTCAAACTATTTTGAATCAGATTATTTGTCTTATTTTCAAAGCTATAAAGCTAACATTCATATTTTTTTAGCCTGTTTCAACAGATCTTGTGATCAAGAGACATCTGAAGGTACTAAGGTAAATCCTCACCATTTTATTTATTTACAGTGAAAAGTTTGATCATTTTGATGCTATATTTAGTAGTTTCCCGAACAATTTGAATAACTATATTTTCAGATTTGATAGGTTTGTTTCTTGTCCAGTTACTAACATCTTCAGTGTTCATTTATTAGTGTTTAAATCATTTAAAGTTTACTTGAGTTCACTTTACTTAAAAATACAGTATGTATCATTATGAATAAATGGTTTGCAAAAATCTTGCTTCATCAGGTTGGAGATGCAGATGCGTTGACTTACACTTCTGTGAGTTTCAGCAGTAAATCACGGCCCTCTAGAGGAGCTAAACAACACAGCATTTCCCAGAATAATGACATCTACTCAAAGATCAGGTCTTAACATTAAAATTACTGGAAGACAAAGACCGTTCCTGTTTTCTGTATTTGAGTGATCCAAATGTGTAAATGTGTAAAGTATGATCATTTTACAATATAACATCCAATGAAATCCATCATTGCAATTATAAAATAGCTGTTTTCTAAACATGGCAATCATTAAATCTACTTCCTCCCTTGCTTAAGAATACATGAGGGTTTATTTATTTCAAAATGGGCTTATGTTGTCTGTATCCTTACACCTTTTACTAATAAAATCAGCTTTTGTTTGTTATTGTATTTTATAATTTATATGATTTTTCAGGAGCTTTGTTACAGAACTACTGCTTAGCTTGGGTGGTGAAAGCTAACACATCCGATATCAAACCTGGAAGGTGAAAATAATCCCCAAATTCTTTAACAATACCTTTAATAATAACACATTCATAATGTATCATTGTATTTGCTTCTTGGGCACTATGAAAATATATATATATGAGATATTTTAAGAATAAGTTTTATAATGATAACCATGTTTGATAACTTCTGAAAGTTAGCCTCCTGAAATGGCTTGCTTCCTGTCTCATATCCGTATATTTTGTTAACAGTAAAAACATCACACAGACATATTAAAATATTACACATATTACCAAACCATTGTGAATACATTCATTACATAAACAAGATGTGCTAACATGAAACATGCATAAATCCATATTCTGAAAAGTACTAGGGTCAAATGTTTCTAACTAAGAACATATTAAAATAAAGTAATATCTAAAGTCACAAGTAATAATCTCAAGGTTTGCTGTGTTTTACACCTGGGTTCCGTTATTCGTACGTCGATAATTTAGCATGATCTTTGATTGTTTGGTTCTTCGAAGCTCATCATGGACTTGCTGTCATAGCAAAAGGGTCTGTAAGATCAAACCTGCTCAGGAGCATCTTATTTCATGTAGACAGGATTAGATTGCATCTTGAGGTGATAATTAAAATCTGTCCCATCCACTGCTACTTTATTACAGGACTAACTAATTTATTTTAGTTCCTTACTAAACCGGGGCAATAATACATTTAAATAATAATAATATAAAAAATGCATTTAAATTAATAATAATATTATAATGTTGTATATGATAATATAGACACATCCACTTGAGAGATTTATTTATGATGGAATAATTACTTTATGTTATTGCAGTTTTACACACATGCTGTACAGTTAATCTGAGCCATGCATTCATTTGATTATTTTTTTATTTTTATTATTCATCAAGTTTTGTCAAGTGGCTTTTTTTTACTATATGATGCCATTACGTTGCTGTCTTGCCACCAGTCAGTCGCGGTCGCGATCGTGGTTGAGAGTATTGATTCCCTCTTCAGTGAACACGAGAACGAGCAGTAATCTTAGATAACTTAATCCAGATATTTTAATCCAAGCCAAAAATTCATTTAAAAAAAAATAAAAAATTAGCCAGAGATCAGTTATCACTGATCTGTCGAATCATCTCAGATGTATTAAGTGAGGTACGAAGAACGGACCCCAGTAATGGATTCATTCTCTTTTGTTTTTGTTTTCCCGTGTTCCTGATCATTAGTTAACCCTACACCTGTTTCAGTTCCTTTTAACTATCTTGTCTACTTGTACCCTGATTTCGGTTTGCTCATTGTTTCATGTTGTTTGAGTTTAAGTGGTTGTTGCTCCTGTGTGTTAGCTATTTTTGGAATGAATCTACTCCTTGTTGAAGTTCTTCGGTGTGCACCTTATTTATACCGCCACACCACATAACAGAACATGGCACCTATAAAGATAAAGTATGGACTCACCAGCATGGTGCCACCTCCTTCTCCCATATAACACCAGAATTTGCTGGGGTTTTTGGACCGAATGCTCCGGCCCATCAACCTCCTCCTCACAGCCTGCAAGCATGAGGCACCCAACTGTGCTTGTCCCAGAACCAGAGCCAGCTACCGACAAAACCCCAGAGTGTACAACTCTGAGTCGACCACTGTCGTTTCAAAGAATAGTACAACAATGAGTGTGTGAAGTATAAATGTTTCATATTTTCAGGCGAAAATATATACAAGGGTTAATACTTAATACTGAGTAGTATAACACCTCACTTTCCCTCCACTAACTTTGCTGCTGTCTTCTATATTCTATATGTAATATCTATATACACCATTATGTTTACTACCATTATGTAAAATCTTTGGGGTGATGTCCATCAGGGCAGAATTGTGACAAATGTTGAGTGGTGTAAGTGTCGCATGAAATCCAATATGACTGTTCAGACTGAGATCGTACTGCAAAACATCAGACCTATATCTGATTTAGTACCACTTCACGAGTTCACCCTTACATATAATCGGATAAAGAAAAGTATGCATATTTGGAAAGCTGTCCGAGGGGAGGGCTCCAAGCTCAAAATTTGGCCTGAAAACCAGTACCGCCCCTATGTTTACAAAGCGCACATGTACAAACTAATACAAGCGTCCTTTAGCAAAAAAAAGATAAAGCAATGATGTTGGATGATTTTAAAGTTGAAGATGGAGGTTTTTTTTGGTAAAGGGCGTTTGTATTATTTTTCGCACTTAGGGAAGTACTTCTGCCTACGTCTAGCGTGAACTTTCCGACGTGATTACACAATCCATGGCGTTCCGCAGAGAAGCGCAAGATGAGCAATTTAGGATAAAAAAAGTATATGCATTTTAATTATTTTTTATTTTTTAAATGACAGATTGTTTCAATAGATAAGACCCTATTCCTCGGCTGGGATCGTGCAGAGCCTCTAAATCCCTTCCTTTGAAACTGCATTGATTTGGACCTTCAACCCAGTTGGTTGCCATTGCTGAGAAAAATCCTGGAATGTTTTCCTCAAAAACGTGATTTCTTTTCGACTGAAGAAAGAAAGACATGAACATCTTGGAAGAGATGGGGGTGAGTAAAATATCTGGAAATTTTCATTTTGAAGTGAACTAATCCTTTGACATAATTACATATCACCTTTAAGCAAACTGTTCATTGAACCTTCTGTCTGAGTGGCTAATTCACTTGTTTAGCTTTGAGTTGTCCAAAAAACAAACGGCTGGGTTTTAATGTATGTATTTCCTTTGAAATACAGAATTATTACACAATTATGATTTAGGACATTTTTGATGGATTTTACTAGACTTTGAGAAGACTGCACCAGTGACATTCTAGGCTATATTACTATACTTTATTAGTCGTGGGCGGTTTTAGCTTTGAGTTTTTTTTTTTTTAGCTTTGAGTTTTCACCGCAATGTTAAAACCAAACTCCCTTTCACACACTAAGGACAGTTCCTCTTCAGATGAAAGGTGATAAGGTGGTCTATATAAGAGGCCCGCCTCAGAGCTCTGATCATGTGCTCCAGTCAGATGATCTTCATACACAACATGTGTAAGTTAAAACTTATTACATCGTCAATAATTAAGTATTGCAAGTATATTTATTTAAACAGGCCCACTCATGGTTTTTCTCTGTAGGTGAACCGGCTGCTAATTTTTATAAAACCTGTGGAGTTATAAAATGTGACTCAAGCTTTTATGATATACAAGAAGACAAAGAGTTCATTCTTAGTATTGAAAGATCAAAAGGAACCTTACATTATCAATGTATACGGAGTAACCAAACCAATTGTGCATATCTTCTTGTAAAAGGTAAGGCTATACTGCAGTGATTACTACTAAAATAGATTTTTTTTTTACAGTGTTTTTTGTGGTAAAAGTATAAGTGCCTCAAGTACATGTGCTGTATATGTCAAAGAATACACAGGGCAATACACATTCAAAAGTACTTAGGAACTTAGAAGTTAAATATATTCAAGTGATTTTATTTTTCAAAATTTGCAAGTTAAAAATGTGCAATGCAATTGCAAAATGTGCATTTTTTATTTTTAACTTTATTTTAAGAATCTTTTTTTTTTGTGGTCATTATTTGTTTCTTACTGATTTTTTTCATCATTTGCCTGACCAAACTGTTTCCCCCATGTTTTAGAAAGTCAAGGTCAAAACTGGTCTTACCATGTGGTGTTTGTCTTTAATACTCTCATTTTGCTCTTGAGTGGAATAATCAACATATTTCTATGTAATAGACTGAGAAGAACGAGTGAATTGCATGCAGGTATTTCAACGTTGTAATGCTAAGTTGTCAATATTTCTTGTTTTATTCTCATTCCTATTTCATTTTGCTTTCTTGTTTTACTTTCCCAGCATAACTAAGCAAGTTTCAATTTGTTTCAGAAGTTTCTGATCCCTCTCCAGACACACCAGCCTCTGAGGCCGGTTCTTCTCATGTAAGTAAGACGTTTTATGACTGTGTTCTTACGACTGTATACATTAACACTTTGGGCGGATACTTTATCCGAAGCATTTCAAGGTATTTGTTTTATGCATTCTCTGGCAATTTAAACCATGAACTACTAACCGTTACAAAAACGCAGCAGATGAAGTTGCTGTGCTAAAATGTGTTTCCTCCCCCTCCCCCTCAGAATCTTGTTTCATCGAGTCTAAACCTGAACTACACAACTCTGCAATTTCCTGAAGACAACACAAGTAGAGAGAACTCAACGATTGAGCGAAGAAAGACGAGAAGGAATCCAATCTACTCCAGCATTAAATGTGAAGTGTCAAACATCAATGAAAAAAGCTGAGCCATTGACAAAACCTAATGCCTTATATGATCAACATGTTTTTACATTTCTAAGACATTTTTTTTTACAAGTTATACAAGATCCAACTTATCATTTTAAGTCAGTTTAATGCAATTTAAGTTGCAAAGACTTAAACATTCAAGTTGCTTACACCAAAAAAATTAAGGCAGCAACTTGGCTGCCAAGTCTGGATAGACACTTCTTTACCCCTGCAATATGTATTTTCATTTGAAACATAGTTAATAAATTTGCATTTGCATTTGCACTTCACAGTTTCTGTTTTAGTCCAGCTTATAGGCCCTGATCATTATTTGAGACAATAGAAGTTAACATGTACTTAAGATTATAGTCTGATTGTAATTCGGACACTTTAAAAACAAATGTGTGTATTTTCGTGATACCATAAATAAAGTGAATGGAGTATGATCATCATTCAAACAGGAAAACAAGAGGTTTAAAAAAGGCCAGACATTCTAGAATAAAAGTGACAGGACAACAGTGAATAATGATACTTTGCATTACATATGCAGTCTTATTTTTTACATTTAGTTTTAAAGTTGTGGTTTGTGTTTGAACCTTGAGCAAACTTAAAAAGTAGGCCACTTTGTTTTCCATCCTGTCTTTGAAACCACATAGTTTGTCTGTCTTCGTATTTTTTGGTTCTTGTGGGCAAGTACAATAGTCTCTAGCTCAATGGATATATATGCATTTTTGCCTCTGACCTCATTACAAGACCCAAAAGGCGGCAAACTTGGAAAATACAGAACCAGAAATACTTGTCAAGTTTTCATCATCATCATTGTTATTATGATTATGTTATGAACCCTTCAGATTTGACATATTGTTATAATTCTTGTATTATGAAATGTGCCTTGTTTAAAACATCAGCTTTATTAAAGGGTAGGGAAGATGAATCTGTATTTAAACTGGGTCATTAATGTAGTAGAAATGTAAAATAATTTTTTGAATTTGGTGCCTTCTAGACTAAGAAAACAGAAAATGTATTTTTGTCTCATTGGGATGAAAGACAACAATTCCCAGAAAGCACTTGCTTAGCTTTCTTGCCACTATGCACGGCTACTGGTTTACTGGATCACTTGCCCACCGTGTTCATTTTCATTAAATCAGTTCAGTTAGAGACACTACAATTAAAAACTGAACGTGTCTGTTCAATATATTGTGAGTGAGCCGATTGAGTGTCACGGCACAAACGCAGCAGGAGTCAGATTACATTCATCACATGAGCTGAGCTGAGGTAATCGCGGGATTCGTTTTGAATTCATTTGAAAAGTTGAAACACTCAACTCAGCCCTGCACAAGTGATCCAGTAAACCAGTAGCCGTGCATAGTTTTAAACAAGGCACATTTCATAATACAAGAATTATAACAATATGTCAAATCTGAAGGGTTCATAACATAATCATAATAACAATGACGATGATGAAAACTTGACAAGTATTTCTGGTTCTGTATTTTCCATGTTTGCCGCCTTTTTGTATGTCTCCCTATATCAGAAACACCCATTTCAGGTCTTGCAGTCTCTAGTAATGAGCTGATGAGTTGAAGCAGGTGTGATAGATGAGGGAGACACACAAAATGTGCCGGGCTGGTGGTCCTCCAGGACAGGTTTGAAAACCACTGCTCTACACCGCTCTGTTTAATCTCCGCAGCTTCCCGAGCCGAGTGCTGTGAGTGTGATGTTGAAAACATGCGGAAATAGCGCCCACTGCTGGCTGTAGTCTTTAGCCTCTGGACAAAAACGTATAATTCAAATATATTCCCGGGTTTCTACTGATACATAGCTTAATGCTAATCGCTGAAGTAACCCTTTAAATATTGATCAGGGCCTATTTGAGACATGTAAAGTAAAAAGTGTTCTAAAACCTCAAATGTTATCTTGGTTTCAATTTGATTCATCCCATGAATTTGCAGTGAAATAGAAATCCCATGTTTCGCTATCCACAATCAGGTAATCTTACTGCTGGTTTCTCAAAGCAAAATAGGATTGAATCACCCTGATCCAGAGACTCACCTTTACCAAATCTGGATTAGCAATACTCCAATTGGGATTAGATTTCACAATGTAGGGTGCTAGCCAGTGTTTGAACTAACCGTGGCCTTTGGGGGAGCCCACTGTTTTTCTTTTGTTTTTACCAATATAGTTTTTTTTCACCAATATAGTGCTTCATGCAAGCACTAAATAGGATAAATCACTATACAGGATTTACCCTATTATACTTTGTCGACAAGAATTGATAGGTCAAACAGCTACCCAAATAGTCTATAAACAAAGCATCAGACTGTCTTTGAGTTCACATGAACAACTGTTAGTTACTCGTCAGGCTACAGAAGAATACCATAATTCCTCCAGTGTCATGCAGACCTAAAATAACCACGCCACAACACAATTGGGAATCACATGACTTACCTTAACACATTATTGACAGAATGGTCACCCCAGGGGGAGGTGTGCTAACAGAGCTTGCAGAAGGTGAATTGGTCGTGCTATTAACATCACAACTACACGCTTTCTTAGTAAAAACCTAGATGAATTAAACAGCCTTGTTTTCTTTTTGTCATAGCTATATGATGTTAACTGTAGAATGGATTTCAAGGACTTCGTGCACAGATCAATGGCCTCCAAAGTTTATATTTTTTTTCTACAAATCTTTGAGTTTAGGAAAAAAAAAATCAATGAGTGGAATTTGCACCGCAGCGCCACCACACATTGATGCTCATGACAAGAATAACATGTACAGTATATCTTTATTGAAGTGAATTAGATTCAAATCGCCATCTTGCATGAATGAATGATATTTTTGCAATTTTACACATAATAATCCACAATGACATTACACAAAACTGAAATTGCACGTCAAAATAGCACATTGTCTGCATTTTTTGAGATCCCCAAAATTAAAAAAATTACGCTTTCAGGGGAGCCCATGACTTATTATGGGAGCCAAGCTCCCGTATTTTGCACCCTGGTGCTAGCTATATAAAGAACAACAGGTAGAAGAACCAATGTGGGGTCACTGTAAGGGCTTTATTTTGAAGAGAAAGAAAACAACACAAACATTCCCTTCCATTTTGAATTGCCTGCAAACAATCAGACCTCCTATGAGGGCACTTAAAAAAAAAAAAAAAGAAATTGGAAAAAAAATGCATATTTGAATCCTTCTGCGTTCTCTTGGAAACGTTTTTCATTCAGAAAGAATGAAAGATTGAGTGAATGCAAAGTTTCTTGGGGAAACAAAACATTCGTGAGAGAACACTAAAGCGTTCCCATCTCATATATTTGTCTCCTTTAGGGTTTCCATAGCCCCCATATAAAAACAAACAAATATACATTATGGGATACAATTGTTAGAAACTACTTGACAGGTTAATCTCTGATGATTGTGCCAATGTAGTTTATGTACAGTGATTGAAAATCACTTAAAATAATTAAATATATTTTTGTTTGAGATTGACAGTTTTGGGGGATTATTTCATGGATATACTTTACTGGAAGGCTTAATATGTAGTTTAAATGTCTACTTATTACTTTAACAGTGAAACTAATTTAAATAAAAATGTGTATATTTTACATGATATAAATGTTGCATTTTTGATCAGTTTTAAAGTTATAAAAAAAATTCTGATGGGATAATCCTGATTTTTTTGGATCAAAAGTATCCCAATCAAACTAAAAAGTTTTGAACAACACAAACTGAAGATTTAATCCAATCGGATCAGATTACTTTTGAACAACTGGGTCCTGGTCTTCCCTCTGGTTGGGATCGTCTATCTCGGAAAGCCATGGCAGATGGAGAACAGCCCTCTTTTGACATTATTTTTGATTTCATGCAGTACCAAAGAGTAATAATGGCAACAGTGATTAAAAGAAGGACTGTTCTAACAATGGAAAGAAGAACAAAAGTCATCATCTGTTCTGTGGAATCGGTACCTGAAATAGGCAAAATTGTAGGTGTGGTATTAACACTCTGTAAGTGCTATATTTCCCCCAATTCATTCTTGAAAAACATACCTATAATGTCCAGTTTGGTTCTGTTCCCGAACAGTATCTCCCCACATGCAGCAACAGAGCAGTTGTAAGTCCCAGCCTCAGATAGATTGAGGTCCTTCTTAGAGAAGCTGTAGATGCATCTACCTGCTGAAAAACCAGCTACAGCGATCCAATCACACTGACCAATACTCGTTCCATGTGCCCTAATAATTTGTGGATGAGATTCTTGTGATTCATGTATGAGCCAGTTTTAAAAGTTGACCTTCAATTCAATAACTAAACTACCATAAATACTCATTATATTAATAACTATTTTAACTATACGTAATCAAAATTATAATTACCTTCAACTATCAACTCTGTGCCTTCGACGAATTCCATTACGTTGGAATAAGCGCTTCCACAGTAGTATGATGCAGAATCTGAGATCTGGATGTCTCTTATCACCAAATGATGCACACCCTTTTCATTCAGCACAGAGAAGCGTGAATTATTCTTGAAATTATGGTAAAACCGGGCATTATGATCATACTTGTAAATGGTGGAGATGAGCCTGGGACTCTGTCCAGGTTCATGCTTGTACCATGAGAAGTGCATGGCTATTTGGCTCTGGTAAGAGCAAGGTAAATGAATTGTTTCTCCTGGTTTAGCATACACAGGTGGATTATTCAGGTGTGTTGCAGCAAGACCTAAAAGAAACAAAGTAACAACCAAAAATTGTTAAGCTTAAATAAAGCAAACACTTTAAAGTTGACATTAAAGGACAGTTCAACTTACCAATTAGAAAGAGAAGAAAAACTCCAAAGTTTATCATATCTGGATGGATTTTTACCCTAAATGAGTACAAAACAGGTGAACGGCGACAAAATGAACATCAGCAGAGAAGCAATGAACGAAGTGAGCGGATGTGTTGTGTTTGGTTTTTTTTCCCACTGACCTTTTCCTTTAGAGATGATTTCATATATTTCACTTCTGAGACAAATAATTGCTAATGAGTAACACACTAGTAAACATCTATAAACGTACAGTTGCAATTTTAAAAAAAGTTCATAAAAATGGAACTGTTTCGTGAAAATTATTTATAAAAATGTAGAGACATAAAAGGCAGTGTGCTAGTTGTGGTTTTCTGCTGAACCACAACTTCTGCCGACCTTATTAAGTTCTAAGTAAGTGTATCTTGACCACATGATGAAGCGAAATAAACGTGTGAAGTCATCAAAACTGCGATCCGATCCGATCCGACAGCGTGTAAATGTGAGAATGTCAAGCATTTCTCAGCAATATTGTCAGGTAGGTCTGATATTACTCAAGCTCCTTTCAAAAGGGTACATTAAAACTTCAATGAAGAATCGAATTACCATATATACCCGAATATAAGACGACCCCCCCACCCCCACCATTTTCCAGACTTATTTTTTGGGGAAAAATAGATCTTTGTAGGAAAAACCTGGTTTTCAAAAGAAAATAATTTTATTTGAAAATTCTACTGATAATTCTACGGAAGCCCTGAACCGCAAAGTAAAAAAATATATATATATGTGAAAAAAAAAAATCTAGAATTTCGAGATTAAAGTCGAAATATTTCGAGAATAAAGTCGAAATATTTGAGAATAAAGTCAAAATATTTCGAGAATAAAGTCGAAATATTTCGAGAATAAAGTCAAATATTTCGAGAATAAAGTCGAAATATTTCGAGAATAAAGTCGAAATATTTCGAGAATAAAGTCGAAATATTACGAGAATAAAGTTGAAAGAAAGATTTCGAGATTAAAGTCGAAATATATCGAGATTAAAGTTGAAATGTTTTCAAACTGCAGCGCTAGCAAGGCTCAAAATGAATGATTATAGGCCTAAACTGCTGTGATTGTGAATATGATTAAATAAACCCTTTTATCAATATTATTTTATAGCCTACATTAAAAGGCTATCTGTCCTGAGAGCAGGGGGGCGGGGGGATCATCCTGCTATATTGAATAAAAAGCAGAACATTTTGACTGAAACATGAGGACAGTTAACACACGATGTGATCATATATGGTTTATGTGTATTTTTCAAGCCATCTTGGGTATTTCCATATTTATATGAATAATGCAGTTATTGCCATAGCATCTCGTCGAAGAAAGATCTGCATCTGCTCCATACCAATTCATTTTCAGTCCCACTATCAGAACGGATCCTTCTAGGACAACCATCTCTATTCTTTACTGTCTCAATAAAATATGTTGCATGACTTTCGGGTTATTATTGGTGAAATACACTTTCAACCACATCACATTTCGTGAGAATCCGAGCAGAGGCCGACGTTAATCTTATCAAATGCAGTCAACGTGCCACATAAAGTTTGGACCAGTTCTTCACCAGCGCAGTTCTTTAGCTACTAAAAATATATAACGACTTTATTAATTGTCGAAACATTTCGACTTTATTAATTGTCGAAACATTTCGACTTTATTCTCGAAACATTTTGATTTTTAATCTCAAACATTTCGACTTTAATCTCAAACATTTCGATTTTAATCTCGAAACATTTCGACTTTATTCTCAAATATTTCGACTTTATCTCGAAACATTTCGACTTTAATCTCAAACATTTCGACTTTAATCTCAAACATTTCGACTTTAATCTCAAAACATTTTGACTTTAATCTCAAACATTTTGATTTTATTCTCGAAATATTTGACTTTAATCTCGAAATATTTCGACTTTAATCTCGAAATATTTCGACTTTAATCTCAAAATATTTCGACTTTAATCTCAAAATATTTCGACTTTAATCTCAAATATTTCGCTTTAATCTCAAATTCTAGATTTTTTTTTACTGATTTTTTTTTTTTTACTTTGCGGTTCAGGGCTTCCGTACAATTCATTGGAGGAAAAAAAAAAACGTTTTAACACCATTCATTAAATACTTGGATTAATTTGTCACAAAATAAAGTGCACTCTGTCAATGAGTTCAGAAATGAATGAGTGACAAAAATGAATAACCTTTTCACAAAAATACAATAATTGTGTATGTATGTAATTTTGGTACTGTGAAGATTAAAAATAACCATCTGCTTTTAATCAAACACATCTGACATTAAAGTCTTGAAACAAACCAAACTGTGGGGTTGCAATAAGAACAGCAGTGCAAATGGGCCTTAATGCTGGCGGCACTTGACTGTTTATTTCATACATAACAATGAGTGCGTTTACATGCACGTTCTTTATGCCTAATAAGCCAACAAATTTAAATGCATCCAGACAGAGCGAGCTAGCGTTTTGCATGAAATAAGGACATATATCACAAACGCAGACTCTTTTAAGACCAAGACAAATTGTGAAGCTGTGTTATCATCTCAGGCAGAAGTAAAAGAGGTTCAGTCAAAACACTTCATCTGTAACTGCATGAGGGATAATATGAGCCGTAAATCTCCCGCTGACACGGTGCACACTTTATTTAACATCACAACAGACGTAATTGACATTTGGAATACTCCGAGTCAGATACGGACATTATTATTTCTGACGTCACTACAAGGAAATAACCCAGTTTATTAATAAAGTAATGTAAACGCGGTTTACTTGCGTTGTCAGTTTACTGGTTTGCATGTAAACAGGGAAAACTGGTTATTTCAATAAGCTGATATTTGTGAGTTATCAGCGTACTGGTGTGCATGTAAACTGTCACTAATTATGTAGCCTATTGTGTTGGCGCCCTCTACTGTTTCCCTCTGATTTCTCCCTTTCCCCCCGTGATTTGGTCTATATCACGAATATAAGACGAACCCTCTTTTTCCAGCCTATTTTTAGGACAAGAACCTGTGGAGGAAAAATTTAATCATAGAAGAAGATTTATGTTTAAGGTTATACAGAAATCAACATCTGTCTCTGTTATTCAAAAACACCTCTTAGCATGGGGTCACAGGACACCTAAATTGGGGACTCTCCGGGCCTTAGATGTCACTTATTAAAACACACACACACACACATACACACACACACACACACACACACACACACACACACACACACACACACACACACATACACACACACACACACCTCATAAAATGTAAATGTAAACCCCCCCATCACCGCTTGAGGCCTTGACACAAACACTGATGAGGGAAGATAAGAGGGGGGAACCACTGTGTCCCTTGTTTATTTGCTTTTGTTACAGAAGGGTGGGGGGGAAAGACATTTGTATCACCTTTTCCTCGGTACGGAAAAACACTGAGACACTGAGAGGTATAAAGCTTGGGCCTTCTTTTGTTCCTCAGTTCACACTCGATGCAGGCATTAACTGGTTGTATTGACTGTGAATTCATTCTTGCAAGAATTAAATCTTTATAAAGACCATTGATAATATTTGTCTCTTATTCTATGAAGCGATTGAAGTAAGTTTTTAAATTGCCGCAACAAACCTCATCTTGTATTTGGGTATACAGGTCCTTCTCAAAAAATAGCATATTGTGATAAAAGTTCATTATTTTCCATAATGTAATGATAAAAATTAAACTTTCATATATTTTAGATTCATTGCACACCAACTGAAATATTTCAGGTCTTTTTGTTTTAATACTGATGATTTTGGCATACAGCTCATGAAAACCCAAAATTCCTATCTCAAAAAATTAGCAATCATGAAAATGTTCTCTAAACGAGCTATTAACCTAATCATCTGAATCAATTAATGAACTCTAAACACCTGCAAAAGATTCCTGAGGCTTTTAAAAACTCCCAGCCTGGTTCATTACTCAAAACCGCAATAATGGGTAAGACTGCCGACCTGACTGCTGTCCAGAAGGCCATCATTGACACCCTCAAGCGAGAGGGTAAGACACAGAAAGAAATTTCTGAACGAATGGCTGTTCCCAGAGTGCTGTATCAAGGCACCTCAGTGGGAAGGAAAAAGTGTGGCAAAAAACGCTGCACAACAAGAAGAGGTGACCGGACCCTGAGGAAGATTGTGGAGAAGGAGCGATTCCAGACCTTGGGGACCTGCGGAAGCAGTGGACTGAGTCTGGAGTAGAAACATCCAGAGCCACCGTGCACAGGCGCATGCAGGAAATGGGCTACAGGTGCCGCATTCCCAGGTCAAGCGGCAGAAGCGCCTGACCTGGGCTACAGAGAAGCAGCACTGGACTGTCGCTCAAATTTGCATATCATTAGGAAATCAAGGTGCCAGAGTCTGGAGGAAGACTGGGGAGAAGGAAATGCCAAAATGCCTGAAGTCCAGTGTCAAGTACCCACAGTCAGTGATGGTCTGGGGTGCCATGTCAGCTCCTGGTGTTGGTCCACTGTGTTTTATCAAGGGCAGGGTCAATGCAGCTAGCTATCAGGAGATTTTGGAGCACTTCATGCTTCCATCTGCTGAAAAGCTTTATGGAGATGAAGATTTCGTTTTCAGCACGACCTGGCACCTGCTCACAGTTCCAAAACCACTGGTAAATGGTTTACTGACCATGGTATTACTGTGCTCAATTGGCCTGCCAACTCTCCTGACCTGAACCCCATAGAGAATCTGTGGATATTGTGAAGAGAAAGTTGACAGACGCAAGACCCAACACTCTGGATGAGCTTAAGGCCGCTATCGAAGCATCCTGGGCCTCCATAACACCTCAGCAGTGCCACAGGCTGATTGCCTCCATGCCACGCCGCATTGAAGCAGTCATTTCTGCAAAAGGATTCCCGACCAAGTATTGAGTGCATAACTGAACATAATTATTTGAAGGTTGACTTTTTTTGTATTAAAAACACTTTTCTTTTATTGGTCGGATGAAATATGCTAATTTTTTGAGATAGGAATTTTGGGTTTTCATGAGCTGTATGCCAAAATCATCAGTATTAAAACAATTAAAGACCTGAAATATTTCAGTTGGTGTGCAATGAATCTAAAATATATTATCATTACATTATGGAAAATAATAAACTTATCACAATATGCTAATTTTTTGAGAAGGACCTGTATACAACTGCTCATATAAAAAAATCACACTCACATACATTAGTCCACAATAGCCTCGTGGCTTCACAGGCACACGTGCATCACAAGACCACAAGAGCGCCTCTGACTGCCAAAATTCCTACAAAAAATTTTAACTTCTGCCTGATACCTCATGTCTGACAGCTTCATAGAAATGTGAAAGGCTATATAATATGATAATGTGGAAGGTTTCTTATTGTACTTACTGCACTCAAGGAGTTGTTTTAAAACATTTATTACAAGTAGCTTCATGTCTGTTGTGGTGGTTTTTTCTGTTGATTTCTTTTGCACATCCGATCTTGTCAAATATATATATATATATATATATATATATATATATATAGTGCGGGACTTGATTAGATGGTCGTGTTTTGCTATTGGTGGAGCTTGTGTGAGTGACAGGCTGTCCTGCCCTTGAAAAACACAGAGCAAGGAAGGAATGGTGCTGCATGTGAAAGGGAAGTTATATTGATCAAAAATTTTGAGGGCACATTATTTTCTTCTTTAGTGTTAAAGGAAGGAAAGGTGACGGGTACGTTCTGCTTCAGGTTGGGAGAAGACCTGATCCCGTCTCTCACAGAAAATCAGTGAGGAGCCTAGGAAAGGTCTTCAACTGCAGCCTGAAGGACACAGACTCCAAGGCCACCACATCTAATCTGGAGAGGCAGCTGAGAACTGTGGACTAGTCTGGGCTCCCTGGGAAATGTAAGGCCTGGATCTACCAGCATGGAATCATATCAAGAATCCTCTATCCCCTACTCATCTACCAAGTCCCTATGATGGTTTTGAGCGTAGAGTGAGCAGCTATCTATGCAGATGGTTGGGTGTGCCATGCAGCTTGAGCAGTAATGAGTTATACGGAAACAGCAACCAGCTCAGGCACCCATTCAGCTCCATTAGGAATGATTCATTGTTGCACGGGCACAATAACATCTGTAGTGTTCAGGGTCAAAGGATGCTGAAAGTGTCTGGAGCAGGCATCGTCCTGAGGACAGAGAGGAAGTATGAAGGACTGCTAGAGGCCTGCCGCAGGAATGGGTGGAAATCCAGTTGCATGCCAGTGAAGGTGGGTTGCAGAGGATTTGCAGGTCATTCCCTCAGTAAGGCTGGGAATAAGTTGTGCAAGCCAGAGAAGAGCCATCAGAAAAAAGCATGGAGGCTGCAGAAGTGGGCATCAAGATGGCTGTGGTTGAAAAGTTGTGATGTTTGGGGACTGCAAAATGCCACTTGTACAAAGGCCAAGGCTTGATGAAGCACGGTCAGGTCGCCTATAAGAGGCTGTCTCTTGAAAGACCCGAAACACCCAATGATGCCCAGAAACAACACTGATGATGTGTTCAAGTTTGTCCATTAGAGAGTGTATGAATAACTGATCATTTTCTTTACCAACTATAAACAGGGTATATTATGTTATATATTAGTTCTTTAATGGCACAAAGCATGCTGCACGTGTTTTATAAGAAGTAGCATTTTTGCATTAGCATTTTTTATTTCAAGACTCTGTCATTAAGTTATCAACCAATTGAGAAATATAGACCCACCCACCATCTAGCAATGTGTTTTTGTAAATAAAAGGAGGGTGCTGGCTATGATTTTGAAAACCACTAGGGGGCTACAGTGAGGGATGACAATCTACACAGATTTGCTAATTATGGCCTGGTTTCACAGACAGAGTTTAGATTAAGCCAGGTCTAGGCCTTAGTTAAATTAGGAAATTTAAGCAGATTTTTATAAATGAGCTGGTGTGCATCTTGAGACAAAATGACATTGACATATTTTAAGATGTTGCTTTCAGCTCAAGCATGCATTCTAGTCTGGGACTAGCTTAAGCCTCATTTGTAAAACCGGCCATTGAGCTTTTAATTTTAACCCACGTCTGTATTACAATGGCTTGCCACAATAATAAGTGCAAATAAACAATGCAAACTCGCTAAAAAAATGAATATATCTATATATATTTGACTTTCATTTGACTTGCAAAGGGCATTGAGTGTAACATCACATGTAGTTTCAACCTTGTCTATAAAGGTACACAGTAGATTACTTTAGGCAAACAAGTAACCAAATAGTTACACCAGTACTCTCATTTATAGATGCAACAGAAAAAAGATCAATTTACTAGGCTGAAAAATCATTAATAGGCCTATATATTGATCTCACACTATGCTGATTAATTCATTCAGGAAATGCCAAACATTTTCAGAGCACTAAATTCAAAAAGAAGAAGACTAAACAGAGTTCATCAGTAGATGAAGACTATGGAGATTTCTTGTATCAGCTCTGTGTGGTTCTGACCCTGACTGGCCTTTTCATTGGCAGGTCTACCATATGTTTCTGTGCGAAAAGCCACTCCTCCTTATATATAAAAACACACTGATATCGCCCACTTAATTTCCTCTTCAGCTCTGGTTTGACTGAGAGCAGAAATGTTATGTATTTCAACAGCATTATTGTTCTTTGGGACGGGTAAGAACTATTATCTACTGTAAATATAAAAGGTTATTATCTACTGTATGATGGAAGACATGCAATGAAATCTTTGGAGAGTTATTCAAATGTGGAGACATTTTGAATGTAAAAGTTTTGTTTTGTGGTGTGCTTTGGTTTAACTTTTTTTGTTTAATATTTTTCAGGTTTTCTCCAAGTAATGTTTTCAACAGCAAGTACACAGGCTCAGCCAGGACAAAGTGTCACTATGTGGTGTCCACATGCCATCCATGTTTCTGGAAACCTGTACTGGTTTAAACAAACTGACGGTGATGTACCGATTACTATTGCGCACATGTTGTACACAGAAAGTCTTCAGACGGTAGAGCCAACATATTTCAATGGTTTTACAAAACAACAATTGGATATGCGTCAGTTTAGTAAAAGCACCACTCTAACAATTAAGCATGCAAATATTTCTGATTCTGGCTTCTACTTTTGTGGAGCTATGGGATATCAAATAACATTTGGCAATGGAACCAGGCTTGAAGTGAAAGGTACTCTTTTTGAAGCTCTCTCACTATACTGTAATTTTCATATAATGTTTAATGCTCTATTTTTCTCACAAACACCACAGATATTAATGTATTATAATGTGTGTGTGTGTGTGTGTGTGTGTGTTCTTTGTGGCATCACTTAAAATGTATAATTAAAATGCATTTAATTTTTTTTTTTACAGATGATGAGAAGGCTTTTACGCCTGTGTCTACTGTGGAATGTTCAAGAGACATTTTTTTCACGCTGACCCTCCTATTCGGTGGCATAATTTTTTTAATATGTATTATTCCTCTAATTATGGCGATTATCAAGGAAGACAAAAAGCAGAAGCACAAAAAAGGTAACAGCTCAATCACAGATGTAATCACACATTTCCATGAATATCTTACCAGCAACTGATTGTCTTTTTTCTCTGCTTTGCGACAGTCTCTGAATGTCAAACACAACAGCACGATGACAAGGTAAACTCAGACTTCGATTATATTACAGATTAAAAGTAGAAGAATGAGAACAAGCAGATCTGTCTTTTGTTCTGTTTCTTTTTAAAATAACTGCCATTGTACTCTTACTGAGACACTGAAGTTGTGTTTCCTCCCACACTGGGTTCTTTTACCTTTGTATAAAGAACAAAATGAAAGGAATGAGTTGATTTGAAATGAATTATGCTTCTTCGTTGGGTAGACATGCTTTTGATTTTTGCAGACAGTACAATGAAAAGCAAGTGTTCTGCAGTTTAGTTAATTAAGTTGAATTAACATTTGATGTGCATTAAAAAAATGTTATAATATATTTTTTGTATTGTTTTATGGTATTACCAATTATTTTATGATTCTGAATAAACATTATTATTTATAAATCTGTTGGCTGTATAGTTAATGTGAACTGGTGCTCTTTTTTTGTGATGTAGAATTTATTTTGGGCAAAGACAGAGGAAAACCGAGGCTTGAGAATAAAATCTTGAAAAACCTTTCTGCTTCGTTTGCAGGAAAATGATTCAGTAGAATATGCTGCGGTGTATTTCTCAAACAAGAGACCCAAAACAGCAGGAAGACGATCTGAGGACTCGACTGCGGTGTACAGCGACACTACTTAAAACAACCCAAACTTATTTGTTAATGAACTACGGTTTATTTTTAACACCTGAACAATATTTATTTGAAACATTTTATTTTAGATACGTAATTATCGGCGGTCAAATGGTTAGACAGAAAGCTGAGGCTGTGTAAGCTGTGTCACATGCTCCATAAAACCCTGGGCCTACAGAGAATTAAAATCAGGATAAAATCAAGTTTAGCAAGTTTTGTAGGTCAGGTAAAATGTATCATGTCTATAATATAACAGAAATGATCAATTAAAGACATGTTCAAATATAAATGAAAGTGTCAAAGATGGTTTTTAGTTCTCTAAAGCTGCATGTGTTCTCAAAAGTGCTATGGGGAGTGCTAACGCAGTAAACTAAACATCAAATCAATATATGTCATCAATAATGATACTTCTTGTTTTGAACTGGCAATATGAGCTGTGGAGTTGCCTGTTGATTGACAGGTTTGGTGTTAGCATAAGCCACACCCCCTCATGTAAATAAAGCACTGATTTCCTCATCTTAATTTCCTCATTGGCTTTAGTCTGATTCTGTACAGCAATGGTTCATATAATAATTTCAGCGCTGCTGATCTGTGGCATGGGTAAGCGTTACTGCACTATAATTGCTTCAATCATGCAAAATAGGAATTATTACTTCAAGATTAATTTGTAAACATTAGGTGTGAGCTTTAGTAAAACAGTATTTTATCTTGTATGCAATATGCACTCCTTGTATACTAAATTAAAATATAAAAATACGTATTATGTTATGTTTCAGGTTTGCTTACAGTTGTAGAATCATCTCAGACAGCTTATACATCAGCTCGACCAGGAGATAATGTTACTATTTGGTGTCAACACGCAGCAAACACTGCAAACTACATATATTGGTTCAAGCAAACAAACAGTGCTGTACCTCTTATCATTGTATATGTGATGATGACCTACCAGCTTAAGGATCTACAGATCAAATATTTAAATGGTTTTCAACAAGATCATGTGCTGATGTCTCTAAACACCAAAAACACCTCCCTAAGTATTTTAAATGTGTATATTTCTGATTCTGCTCTGTACTACTGTGGTTGGTACACTTGGGAAATAACATTTGGTAATGGAACACACCTAGATATTAAAGGTAATCTTTCTTTACCAGTACCACTGTTATAGAGGAATTTCTTGCTGAATGTCTAGTAGAACTATAAAAAATGATGTGTGTATATTAAGTTGTTTTAATATGATACATTTCAAGTTTTCATTTCTTGTGCAGAGAGTGAGTGTGTTAAACCACTGCAAAATGAAACCGAAGTTTCAAATAAAGGTGAATGTTAAGTACAGCATTATTGTATATGAATTTTATATCTAAATGGTATTTACTTAGAAATAAATGTGATTTTCTTTTAACAGTTCTTAAGGAGAGCCCGGTTTCTACACGAGGCTGTTCTGAAAACACCTTTTATAAACTGACATTTATTTTTGGCGGTATTATTGTTATTCTCATCATCATTCTGGCCTTAATAGTCATCATTAAGAACAGAAAAACACAGGGAAAAGGTAACAGCACATCTATTCTGCTCAAGAGATTTACTTACTTTGTATAGACTGTATAGTGAAATCATTTTAGTTCTACGATACAATTTAGTGAGTAATACCTTAATAAACAAAAAACAGCAAGTATCTTTAACATAAATTGCAATGCAAAACAACTGTAAATAAAAAAACTGCTAAACTTTTTCTTTTTTGTTGTTGCAGATGCTGATCGCCATGTAACACATGATGAGGTAAACTTATTGTTAAAATAAAAATTTCCATTCTCTGAATGTTGAAAAATCTGCATAAACAAAAAGCTAATTTGCTTTTTGTTTATGATTTCAAATTCATAAATAAAAAGAAAATGGCTGTATATTATTTGTATATTATTTAAAAGTACATAGTATGTATTGGAAAAAAATTATTGTACAGAATACAGAAATTAAAGAGGTTGACTGGTGTGCAAAAACATTTAAATATGTAAATCTCTGCTATTTAAAGGAGTTATAATGAAGATGGCTATAAACTATAAAACAACTAAGAGGTTTTTGAGGTTTTTTTCTGTATTATTTGCATATGGCCTGCAGGCCTAATTCTCTTTTCTGTTTAACTCTAACTATGACTTTAAAAAGAATTGCATGGTTTAAATCTCTTTGTTGAAATCTATTTGTGACAATTCAGCTCTTGGCTGTTATATCAGTGTCTTAGGGAAATATCATATGGTTAATTCTTAAAAGTAAAAATAAATGAAAAAATGCTGATCGCAAGAGGGGTTTGAGGCCCTGTGTGAACGTGTGAACGAAAAATAGCATTTAATGCGTTTAATAGCATTGAGTCCACGAACTGTGCATTTTGACGCTTAAATTACGTTCTAAATTATGAATGGGTCAAACGTGATTGCAAAACGGCATGAGTCCACTTGAATTAATTTGGACTGCTCTCTCACTGAATCAACTATAAATATAAATTCTAAAGCCATAGAATGTAGTCTGATGCTAATAAGTCTGTTTTGCTTAAATTATTTTCCTCTGAATGCTACAATATTTCATTTATTTTTTGAACATAAAAAATAGATATAACATCTCTGTTGTTAAAAGCATCTTTGGATCTGTTGCAGGAGCCTCATTCAACAGTGTATGCTGCTCTACAGTTCTCAAAACAGAAAACCAGAAGAGCAGACAGACATGCTGAGGATACAAATGCTGTGTATTCTGCTACTAGATAGTCCAACAATGACACATGGTCAAATACTGTAACCTGCTGTTATGTTTACAATATATATTTTTAATCAAGACGCTAATATTGATATGCTTTTGCTAATGCTATTAATTGAAAGTGTATGTGAACTTGCAATGTTTAGTATTTTTGATGCAATAAAAGTTGTGAAATCATGTGAAAGTTCTACTGACATCGGTTTATATAATGCATCATGAAGATATAACCAGGCCCTACAGAAGAGGCAGGGTTGTGAATGATATCATTCCTATACAGACCCTGACAGGAAGAAGCTTGCCAGTGTAGAATGAGACGTGCTGAGGGGAACTTCAGCGGACCAGATTACAAAACTGAAAATATACACATCAAAACATGAATTGTTATAATTATATCTATGCACACATTTTACAACAAATACTTTGAGAGCAGCAGCAGCCTGATCATGATTATCATTTTGATAATATTACTCAAGACAATTTATTAGCAGAACATGTTTATAAAACAAAACCATGTAGGAAAATAAAAATAAAAAAATCATATAAAGGTTTTCCTAAATGTCTGTGCCAGTGGGTGGGTCACAGTTTGACTGTTTTCCACTCACAAGACTGACCCCCGGCTCATCTCTCACACCCCTCACTGCAGCTAAACCAACCACACAACAACATTCACACTACAAGCCTTTCACACTACTTTCCATAACCACAAACAAAATACCCCTCGTTTTTAAGTGAGGTGACAAGTCATAGATGACAATAACTTGAATTAAAAAAAATTATATACATTCCTATAATTGAGAATTAGATTTTAAAAACAGTAATAAAAATACAAAAAAGTTTAAATTAAAATGCTAATTGTATGTATGTATGTTTGTATGTATATATATATATTTAAGAGGTCAGTGCTAATAATAACAAAAGAAGTGAGAAGTGAAATTAATTCAAGACCACAATGGTTGTATTTAACTTCTTATGCATCTGCTTGCATTCCAATGCAGTGTATTATTGACAGCCTCATTTTAATAAAAAAAATTAAAAATAAAAATAAAAAACATTTAAAATGATTTCGTTTGGCTTTTAGGGAATATCATTGTCCCCCTATTGTATAATTTCCAAGCTCATTAACTCTGAAAACTCTAAAAACAGGTAAACACCTGCGAAAAATCAATACATAAAATTACCACTTCAAATGAGCAATACATTGGGGACCTATTTTACAGACTTTTCAGCAATATTTTTCTTAATGCGTAATCAATTGTTTACACTGTGCAGTACTAAAACTTGATTCCTTTGCTTGTATGCAAGCGCAATTATCATATTGTGATATAGTTTAATATAGTACTGTCTTATTTTTAGTATTATGTGTTGAAGGATCAATGTCAATGCAATTTTTCACAATGCACTGTTAAAGCCTGCAACTGCATCACTACCACATGTTAGTTCCTTTCACATGTTGACTAATGGTTTTGGAAACAGACTTATGCTACTAAATATAAATATATATATAATATATATAAGACAATGATTTCAATCCACAGCGCTCAGGTTGCGGTCACCCTTTGTTTCTGAAAGTAACAAAGAACAAAAACAACCTTAAACACGCTTAGGTCTCTGTGGGTAAAAGTTTCCATACATCATCTTATTGCAGTGAAACCTAAGCGTCAAAGCAAAGCACAGACAACTGTGATCTGGCTATGTTTAGAGTTTGTCCAGCAACATTACCTGCCAACACACCTCAAGTAATGATTACTCAAAAACCTTTATATTAAACTCTATCGTCTTGTTTATTTTTCAGCAGTGCGCCACACACAAATAGTGTATTGTACTTTAATGTGAACAGATCAGTCAACTAGATGCTCTGGATCTGATGGTGCAGCTGACAGAAGCTCATTCAGTATTTCTCAAAGCAAAATTCTAACAAAAGCCTATTTCTATTATCAATTGCAAATATATGTTTGCATTCAACTAATGCAGCTTTTAAATCCCCAAAATCACAACTTAACACATAGTACTGCCTGGACTGAGTAAACTACAACTGTATATTAGCATAAAGTTTGCAAGAATAAATATGTGTTTTTCATTAAAATATGAGAATACAATTAAGGTATTGTGACATTAAGGGAAACTGATGAGAAAGTAAATGTTGTATGCTGTGATAGTTTTCCAAACTGACGTGTTGTGAGCCTGTGTTTTTCTATTAACTGCACATAGGGGGCACTATTTCATTTTTTGAAATGTTTTACAGGATAATATAGTTAGTGCTCCTGTTAGTGAACATGAGGTTAAAATAATCAATTGGGCATAAAAAGCAATTGTGTCCAACATCCATGACTGGTTGAGCTATAAGAACTATGACAATATTAAAATGTTTCCTATAAAGACATTAAAGACTACCTACAGTACAAACTAATACAGTAAACATCATTTTGTGAGTATGATGTTATTGAAACAATGACTATCATGTTGATCAAATAACACTGGGCCTGTTTTTTTTTTAATTCCGAGCTTGCTGTGTAGCAAAGAAATAAAGAAAATAAAAAGCCAAGAACTATTGAAAATAAGACTTCACAAGAATTAAATATTACCAATCGATCATTTCACCAGACCCAGATTCACAGATACTCCAATCATGAGCATAAGAACAAATGAGAGGCCACATCACACGCTATACGTCTTTGGTCAGACAGCCTGAATGGAAAAATGACAACAGCCAATCAGACCCAGACTCATCTAAATCAGAAAGACAAGGCTTGACTCCTCTAAACCCAGGCGTTTCTCACCCACACATCTTACAAATGCTCCAGAAGTTGCCAAATGCACACAGGACCTCAACTATGTTTAAACTTCTGATATTTTTTCTTCTCTTTAGGACAGGTGTGTTTGCTCTGGAAGAGAGATATGTTCTGCAAAGTTATTCTTACCTTATATTTATGAATGCTGTGATGGTCCTGCTTATGCTTTTTCTTCTCAGGCTTCATCACATCTGCTGCTGTCGTTCAAAAGAAAGTCCTGGAGACCTTCGTTGAAGGCGAAACTATAACTTTAGAGTGCTTGATATCTGAAAACCACGAGAACTACTTCTCCTGGTTCAAGCAATCTCTGGGAGAAGCTCCAAAATGCATCCTCAGTCTCTATGCTGACTCTTCAACACCGACGTTTTATGGAGACTTCAAGAACGACACACGATTGACAGCTGTAAAGACAAATAATTATTTTGCTTTAACTATAAAAGAATTAAAGGTATCGGATACTGGAATCTATTTTTGTGGTACCCGTGACTACGATCTAATAACTTTCAGTAATGGGCTGTTTTTAAACTATAAAGGTAAGTAAACCTAGCACAACGATATATAATGTAATGCATATCATGTATAATCCTTAAAGTTTTATCATTTTAGGGGCAAATACAAGACAGCATCATATTCAGCAGTTTTTGAGTACTGGGGTAAATGAGCACGAGTTTAACCCAGGAGACTCTGTGAATCTTCACTGCACTGTTCTCACTGAAAGATGTGTAGGAAATCACAGCATCTACTGGTTTAGACATGAATCTGGAGATGCACATCCAGGAATCATATACAAGCATGGAAACAGAAATGATCAGTGCAAGAAGAGCTCTGAGGGAGAGTCCCATACGCAGTCTTGTATCTACAATCTCCCCAAGAGGAACCTCAGTTTAACCGACGCTGGGACTTACTACTGCGCTGTGGCCATGTGTGGAGAGATACTGTTTGGGAATGGAAGTAGGCTTGAAATTGGAGGTGAGAAATATAAATATACGATACATCAAATCATCTTAATTGCAGCTTGAATATTTTGTATTTTTTTAATCTTAGAACCAATTTCTAAGTTTGCCTGGACTGACTTAAAGGTCCCACTTTTGGTAGCAACAAATATATTGTGCTTGGTGATCATCGCTATCCTTCTATGTAAGAGAGCACAAAAACGACAAGAAACATTTTCTGGTAAGCCATTTGCATTTTAAGAATATTCAAGATCAAGTAGTGTAATAATGTTGATTATTAAAGCATAACTGATACTGATTATATTACATAAAAAGTATACCAGTCAAAAAGATGAGATTAAATCCACCTGAATTTAATGTTCTATTGTAAAACATAATGAAAATGTTGGTTTTATCATTGAGATGTTCTTGAGAGAGGTTTGATTATTTTAGAGTACTTACTGAAGAACATACATATATACATTAACATATTAAAACCGCAACTAAATGAAAGTTACTCATACTCTTTGCAGAAACCCAGCCATTACAAACAACACTTACTTCGTCTCCTGCTAATGAGGTAAAATTTCAATATCGTTGTGCTCCTAGTATTTGATGTTTTATTAATTTAGCTATGTGTACTGAGTGTACTTTGGTACTGGTTTTAGGGTGTACCAGAGGAAATAAACTACGCAGCGGTACATTTCCCTGGAAGAAACTCAAACAGACACAAGACTGAAAGAAGCTCATGCTCAAATGTAGTGTACTCAGCTGCTAGAGGTTACCATATCAAATAATTATTCTGTGATATAACATTTAAATTAAATTAATATTGTCCTATGTGTTGGTCGTATTTGATGTATCTGAATGCTGTTGTGAGCTGAAATAAAACAAATGCCATTGTCTTTTTATACCACTTATTTATACCAGTGACAAATACCGAATGAGTCCTCAAGAAACATAAGGTTCTGGAAAAACATTTCATAAAAAGGTGTTTTTAGTTGCTGATAGCCTAATTCTATCACAAATAAAGTTCTTATATTAATAAAGTAATGATCATAGAAACAAAACTAAAATATTACAATATACAATGTTTGTGACTGAGAGGGGCGAAATACAACCGGGCTAAACTAAATAAGAAGAAATCTGCCCTCTATGTTCATGGCCACTCACAGTAGCCTAGCAGGCTTTTGCACTGACCACCTGAAACTAAATAATAAATGTTAAAAATAAATACTTTTTATTTTTTTAATTCATACGTTTAAGGTGTTTTAAGCTTGTCTTAAGCAGATGAAGCAGAATTTCACTGGAGTGTGCAGTTGCTTTGATAACGCCTGCGTATTTAACTCCCCCTGCTGTTGAGATTCGAAATTGCACAGGTGAAGCAGTATGTATTAAAAAGGCAGTTCTAGAACTAAAACGTTTTCAATTCAGCCTCATGTTTAGACCCACTGACCTTAGTTAGTCGCCACATTGAATTTAACACAGGGGTGAGAACAAAGCTGTGAGGGATAGACGTATGGCACGCACACACAAATGTCCCAGATCACTATTTTTTTTACAACTCACAAACTTTAAAACTATGTTTTTTCATAAAGACATTTTGTCAGCTGAACAATTGTTATTAAACAATTTACAATCCACCGAATGCACTGGATTCTAACCCTCACAGCCTTTTTTTCATTCCTGTCAATTTAAGCTACCCTAACTAAGGGTTTTTTTTTTTTTTTAAGGTGGTCTTTGCAAAGGTATTTGCTAAATGTTATCTTTGAACTAGAGGTCCTGAGATCGACTTGGCATGAATTTGGTGAATAAATCTTGTTATTTGACAAGTGGCAGCCAGTAAGAGAATGTCCCATAAAGGGGTACTTCAGCGCTGGGAAGATGAATCTGTATTAATACTGGGTCATTAATGTAGTAGAAATGTGAAATTATTTTTGAATTTGGTGCCTTCTAGACTGAGAAAAGACAGAAAAAGTATTTTTGTCTCATGGGGATCAAAGACAACAATTCCCAGAACGCACTGCTTCACTGCCCTACTCTGGGCGCAGCTAGTCGGATACTGGATTACTTGCCTACCAAGCTCATTTTCAGATAGAGTTCAGTTAGAGACACTACAATTAAAAAGTGTCTGTTCGATATAATGCGTTTGAGCCGATTGAGTGTCATGGCACAAACGCAGCAGGATCGGATTACATTCATCACATGAGCTGAGGTAATCGCGGGATTCGCGGCTGCAGACGCATTCACAGCGCGTGATCAGTCTGGCGCGTGTTCAGCTCATGTCTTTAGAAGCTTAACTTTCATAGGAAGTTCATTTTAAAAGTTAAAACACTCACTTTGGTCTCCACCGCTCCGTTTACATGAATCTCCGCAGCTCCCCGAGCTGAATGCTGTGAGTGCGATGTTGAAAACATGTGGAAATAGCGCCCTCTGCTGGCTGTAGTCTTTAGCCTCTGGACAAAAACTCCTCTGATGACGAAAATGACGATCGGAGGAATTTTTCCAGAAATAAAATACATAATTCTCTCGTCTCAGGGTCATATGAGGGGGGAAAGTACGATAATTTGAATATACTCCTGGGTTTCTACTGATACAAAGCTTAATGCTAATCGCTGAAGTAACCCTTTAAAGTGTTTTGGTGTGTTCACTGATAAATGACGCAATTCGTGTCCTAGTTAAAATTCTTCCCTCTCTGGATTTAAACATTCTTGGAAACATTTGGGATAAGGCAAGTACACAAGTCAACAAAAATAAATAACACTTCTAGTGTTTTGTGTGTGTGGATATTTTGATCCCAAAAAAAATCTTACATAGGCTATTGTGCCTTTAACGTTATACATTTACAGTTACTGATAATTATGCTCACATACATGGATGACATCCTCTTGATATGTTAAAATATTCTTGATAATTAGTGACGCTTTATAATCTCTCAGATCACCAACACAATTGTAAATCAAGTGAACAAATCGCGATACACTATGACAATTATAAACATACAGGTCCTTCTCAAAAGCATTAGCATATTGTGATAAAAGTTCATTATTTTCCATAATGTAATGATAAAAATTAAACTTTCATATATTTTAGATTCATTGCACACCAACTGAAATATTTCAGGTCTTTTTTTGTTTTAATACTGATGATTTTGGCATACAGCTCATGAAAACCCCAAATCCCTATCTCAAAAAATTAGCATATCATGAAAAGGTTCTCTAAACGAGCTATTAACCTAATCATCTGAATCAACTAATGAACTCTAAACACCTGCAAAAGATTCCTGAGGCTTTTAAAAACTCCCAGCCTGGTTCATTACTCAAAACCGCAATAATGGGTAAGACTGCCGACCTGACTGCTGTCCAGAAGGCCATCATTGACACCCTCAAGCGAGAGGGTAAGACACAGAAAGACATTTCTGAACGAATAGGCTGTTCCCAGAGTGCTGTATCAAGGCACCTCAGTGGGAAGTCTGTGGGAAGGAAAAGTGTGGCAAAAAACGCTGCACAACGAGAAGAGGTGACCGGACCCTGAGGAAGATTGTGGAGAAGGACCGATTCCAGACCTTGGGGACCTGCGAAGCAGTGGACTGAGTCTGAGTAGAAACATCCAGAGCCACCGTGCACAGGCGTGTGCAGGAAATGGGCTACAGGTGCCGCATTCCCCAGGTCAAGCCACTTTTGAACCAGAAACAGCGGCAGAAGCGCCTGACCTGGGCTACAGAGAAGCAGCACTGGACTGTCGCTCAAATTTTGCATGCCATTCGGAAATCAAGGTGCCAGAGTCTGGAGGAAGACTGGGGAGAAGGAAATGCCAAAATGCCTGAAGTCCAGTGTCAAGTACCCACAGTCAGTGATGGTCTGGGGTGCCATGTCAGCTGCTGGTGTTGGTCCATTGTGTTTTATCAAGGGCAGGGTCAATGCAGCTAGCTATCAGGAGATTTTGGAGCACTTCATGCTTCCATCTGCTGAAAAGCTTTATATAGATGAAGATTTCATTTTTCAGCACGACCTGGCACCTGCTCACAGTGCCAAAACCACTGGTAAATGGTTTACTGACCATGGTATTACTGTGCTCAATTGGCCTGCCAACTCTCCTGACCTGAACCCCATAGAGAATCTGTGGGATATTGTGAAGAGAAAGTTGAGAGACGCAAGACCCAACACTCTGGATGAGCTTAAGGCCGCTATCGAAGCATCCTGGGCCTCCACAACACCTCAGCAGTGCCACAGGCTGATTGCCTCCATGCCATGCCGCATTAAAGCAGTCATTTCTGCAAAAGGATTCCCCACCAAGTATTGAGTGCATAACTGAACATAATTATTTGAAGGTTGACTTTTTTTGTATTAAAAACACTTTTCTTTTATTGGTCGGATGAAATATGCAAGTTTTTTGAGATAGGAATTTTCATGAGCTGTGTGCCAAAATCATCAGTATTAAAACAATAAAAGACCTGAAATATTTCAGTTGGTGTGCAATGAATCTAAAATATATGAAAGTTTAATTTTTATCATTACATTATGGAAAATAATGAACTTTTATCACAATATGCTAACTTTTTGAGAGATTGAGAGACTCATATAACTTACTCACATTTGCGTAGATTAACTCCATCCTTCCCCCTCCATCATGGCAAGGCAAGGCAAGGCAAGGCAAGTTTATTTATATAGCACATTTCATACACAATGGCAATTCAAAGTGCTTTACATGAAAATGAAATTAAAATAGTGATAAGAATTAAGAATACCACGTGTAAGACTTAAAAATAAAACAGGATAATTAAAAACAGTTGTAAAGAGAATTTTTAAAATAAGAAGACAATAGAAATATATAGTTGTAAAGATATTTAAAAAGAATAAAATTATTACAGTGTATATATAGATAAAAAATAAAATAAAAATAAAAATTAAGATGATGCATAGATTAGAATAGGTGCAATCAGTCGGACGTACAGTGGCACAGTGCTCATTCAGTAAAGGCACAGCTGAACAGATGTGTTTTGAGTCTAGATTTGAATGTGGCTACTGTTGGAGCACATCTGATCTCTTCTGGAAGCTGGTTCCAGCTACGGCTGGCACAATAGCTGAGCATGACTCTCCTTTCTTTGAGTGAACTCTTGGTATTTCTAGCTGACTTGATCCTGATGATCTGAGTGATCTGATGGGTTTGTATTTAATCAGCATATCTGCAATGTATTGAGGTCCTAGGTCATTGAGTGATTTATAAACAAGTAATAATACTTTAAAATTGATCCTAAATGTAACTGGAAGCCAGTGTAACGACCTGAGGACTGGCGTGATATGGTCATATTTTCTTGTTCTGCTCAGAATCCTGGCAGCGTTCTGTATGAGCTGCAGCTGTCTAATGGTCTTTTTGGGAAGGCCGGTTAGAAGACCATTACAATAGTCCACCCTGCTGGTGATGAAAGCGTGAGCGAGTTTCTCTAAGTCTTGCCTGGAAACAAAGCATCTAATTCTTGCAATATTTTTCAGATGATAGTAAGCTGATTTAGTTATTGCTTTGACATGACTATTGAAACTCAGGTCTGACTCCAAAATCACACCAAGATTCCTGACTTGATTTTTGTTATTAGACCTTTTGTCTCAAGATATCGTTCACCTTGAGAATTTCATCTTCGTTTCCAAATGTAATGATTTCAGTTTTGTTTTTGTTTAACTGGAGATAGTTTTGGCTCATCCAACTGTTAATTTCATCAATGCATTTGCACAGGAGTCAATGGGGCTATAGTCATTAGGTGATAGTGCTAAGTAGATCTGGGTGTCGTCAGCATAGCTGTGGTAAGCCATTTGGTTCTCTCTCATTATTTGGCTCAGTGGCAGCATGTACAGGTTGAATAGGAGTGGTGCTAGAATTGACCCTTGTGGGACTCCGAGTCATGGATGTCCAGTCAGACTTATGGTCACCTATACTCACATAATAACCTCTTCCTTCTAAGTCGACCTGAACCATTTAAGGACCATCCCAGAAAGTCCGACCCAGTTTTCCAGCCTGTCAAGAAGTATGTTATGGTCAACAGTGTCAAATGCGGCACTGAGGTCGAGTAGCACCAGAATTGATGTTTTGCCTGTATCTGTATTGAGGCGAATATCATTTATGATCTTTATGGCGCTGTTTCTGTGCTGTGATGTGGTGGAAACCAGATTGAAAATTGTCAAAGTATCCGTTTGAGCTTAAAAATTTGTTCAGCTGACTGAAGACAACTTTTTCAATGATCTTGCCTATGAAGGGAGATTTGAGATTGGTCGGTAGTTGTTCAATATGGAGTTATCCAGATTTCTCTTTTTCAGAAGAGGCTTAACTACTGCGGTTTTAAGGGAGTTTGGAAAATTCCCATTGAGAAGTGATGAGTTTACCACTTCTAGCAGATCTGCTTCTAAACAGTTAAACACACTTTTGAAAAAGAAGTGGGAGTGTGTCAAGGAGGCAGGTTGATGTTTTAAGGTGCTGCACCGTTTCTTCTAAAATTTTATAATCAATTGCTTCAAAATCAGACATAGTAACTTTCCGAGGTTGTGGTCTGATCTGACTGACCCCAAAGCAACTCACGGATGTGCTGATCGCCTTCCTGATATTATTTATTTTCTCTGAGAAGAAGGAAGCAAACTCACTGCATTTTCTGTCAGAGAGCATTTCACTGGGAATGTGACTCGGGGTTTGTCAGTCTCTCTACAGTAGCAAAAGAGTGCGCGTGTTGTTTATGTTTCTGTTTATAATATTTGAGAAGAAGGTCTGTCTAGCCTTGCCTAGTTCCACATTGAAATCATGAAGGCTGTCTTTATAGATGTTATAATGGATTATAAGTTTTGTCTTCGCCACATGCGTTCAGATTTCCTGCATTGTCTTTTCATTATTTGCACTGCCGTTGAGTTTCTCCAAGGTGCTTTCTGTCTTCCACTCTTTTTCTTGACTTTCTCAGGAGCAATATTATCAATTACACTCTTAACTTTTGAGTTAAAGGAGTCAAGGAGAGAATCAACAGAGTCTGCAGATATGCTTGGTGTTAGAGATATAGCCTTCATAAATAGCTCACTAGTGTTCTCATTTAAGCTTCTCTTTTTGACAGCGACAGATCTAGCTTCAATGGCAGGAGAGATTGAAATATCAAAGAAAATACAGAAATGATCAGACAATGCTACATCTTTAACAACAATTGATGAAATGTTTAGACCCTTGCTGATAAGTAAGTCTAGAGTGTGTCCACGATTGTGTGTGGGACCATGTACATGCTGTGTCAAATCAAAAGTGTTAAGAACAGTCATGAGCTCTTTTGTTGTACTGGATTCAGCATTGTCTATGTGAACGTTAAAATCCCCAGCAATGGCAAAACAATCAAACTCTGAGGAGATTATTGATAACAGCTCTGTAAAGTCCTCAGTAAAGGATGGAGAGTATTTTGGAGGCCTGTAAACAATGATAAGCAGGATCGTGGAGCACCTTTTAACACAATACCCAGATATTCAAAAGACAGATAGTCACCAAATGACACTTGCTTACATTGATAGACATCTTTAAAAGAGCAGCAATACCCCCACCTCTTCTAAACGCTCTGGACATACTCATAAAAGTAAAGTTAGGAGGAGCTGTTTCATTGAGGACTGTTGCACTGCAGTTTTCTTCAAGCCAAGTTTCATTTAGAAGCAAAAAATCTAGGTTGTTTGTGGTTATTAAGTCATTGACTAGAAATGATTTGTTCTTAAGTGAGCGGATATTTAAAAGTGCTAACTTAACAGTATTAATTTTTTCCCCCACAGTAATCTTAGTTTGACATGTAATAGGCAGCAGATTAGATGGGTTTGCTATACGGTCTGAGAAGGTCTTACACTTTCTATCACGTAACAGAACTGAAATAGAGAAAGAGACAGGCACACTGGGTTCCGCTCGTTCTGTAAACATTTGATAAAGTTACTGTTATCATGGCGGGGACCCAACACACATCACTGAGAGCTGGTATCAGTTGTTTTGGGTTCACCTACAACAGATGGAGGAGGGTGTTGGCCCTGGCGTTGTGACCGAAGAAATCTCACAGGAGGAGGCTGAGGCGAGCTGGGCCCACAGGCTTTGATGGTTGTGGGGCTCTCGGCTCTTTGGTTGATATCTGGGGGCTCGCAGAAATCGAGTGTGATAGTCTGGTTCCAGCATAGACCATTTGCTCCATTCTCTCTGAGAAGCTCAGAAGCGGGGATGCTGGTGAGAGGGATAACATGTCTGGTGAGGGTGGCTGTTGTTCTGGTGTTATCGGAGGCTGAATTATGTTATCATCCATTTCATGGAGTGACTTAGACATTTCATGCAGTTTCCTGTTCAGACTAGTCATAAAGCGTAACAGTTCACTAGTCTGACCCCCTTAGAGCCCACCCTTTCGTGCACCTCCACAGTATGGGCAGAGATGTTACTGTTCAGTCCCTCAATCTGTGTTAGTTCTAATAATGTTAGTTCTAATCATGGCAAAGTCTCAGTTAATTGTCTTCGGAATTGGATAACTTCATTGATTTTAATTTCATAGATTTTTAACGGAAATGTTCATCTGTTCTCTTAACCACAGGGCTGCGTTCAGCCCCAACAAAACGTTGCAAAACGTTTTTAAACGGAAGCGGTGGTGCGTTGAACACACCCTGATGACGCAGGAGTTGCAACTATGGCAGCAGAGAAGGCTATTCTTTGTGGTCGTTTTGAATCATTTTCGGAGCCTGATTAAATCGATACATGTTTAATACTGCAAAACACGCCCAAGTCACTGCAGTCCAGAATAAAAAGAGAACATCCCAATCGAGTGAAGGGATTTGTGGAAACTGTGGTTCCTTTGAGCCAACATTTGCCTCACATTTCAGGATGAAAAGACAAACATGTCTTCTAACACCTTCAATTGTTGCGTATACCGAGTTACATGGGAAACATTTGTTAACGTCTTTACTTGGACCCATTGTCTCTTTACAACCGCACGTTTCTTTACAACCGTTTTGCTGCTGATTGGGATGAGATTTTTGACGCACCAAACAAGAGAAAATGTATCTCAAACCCCGTTGCACACCGTTTCCAGGAAACGACTTTCAACCCTGAAACCGTAGCAAAACGTGCCCTGCAGGTTTGATGATGTGATACTGAACTCTGATTGGCTTGAGTGGTTACCCCAATTGATTGGTTGAATATACGAACAAGGCTAATTTAATTTAACGTTAGCCTACATTGTTGCTGTACTCAGAACCGACTATTACTTTTACCACCTTTCTATGGCAGAAATTTTAGGAGTAATATGCTAAATTCGGTTCGGAATTCAGCATTTACCTTTTTCGGCAGCATTTCTCTAAATCATATCTCTAAATTTCGGCAGATCTCTATCCTGATTGGTCAGTTCAGAGAGGAGCTGGAGATGCAGTATTCTAGCCCAAGTAGCCGCCATTTTTATACAGTCTATGGTAGTTGCATGCATAAAATGCATTACCATTACTAATGGACTTGTAGAAGACCCTGTATAATTCCCTGTATACATTTCTTATGTTGACCATGTCAGGTTGTCTGAGTTGATGTGAATGAGTGGAGGTCCACAAGCTATTTTAAGGCATTAAGACATTTTATTCACACACACACACACACACACACACACACACACACACACACACACACACACACACACACACACACACACACACACACACACACACACACACACACACACACACACACACACACACACACACACACACACACATGTTGTGTTTCCATGTTTTATGGGGACATTCCATAGGCGTAATGCATTTTATACTGTACAAACCGTATTTTCTATCCCCCTACACTGCCCCTGCCCCTAAACCTACCCATCACAGGAGACATGCTGCATTTTTACATTTTCAAAAAACATCACAGTGTGATTTATAAGATGTTTTCCTCATGGGGACCAAAAAATGTCCCCACGAGGACAAGGATTTTGGATATTGCCATCTTTGTGGGGACATTTTGTCCCCATACCGTAGGGATTACCAGTCCACACACACACACACACACACACACACACACACACACACACACACACACACACACACACACACACACACACACACACACACACACACACACACACACACACACACTTTTATAAGGGATAAAATTATTGATGTTTTGAAAATTAAAAAAATGTTTGAACTACATTTTTGAGGAAGCTCAGTCTGACCAGTAAAGAGATAATATCCACAGCAACCTGAAGTAATGCATGTAATATGTGCATACTTCATTAAAAGATGTGATTTACTTTATTATTTGTTGCATTATTGTTGATCCTCTTGTTTTGGCACTTTGCTAGAAATAAGTAATAAAATGTAGCCTAATATCTTAACTAAACATGTCAACTTTTGGAACTTAGTGATTTAAATTCTTGAAAAATAATGGCCTTTATACAGGCACAATAAAGCTTTCTTTACTCTTTCTTTTACATAAATGACAGTTTTGACCACATGACAGGAAGATGTGGCAAGCGTCATGTTGCATGTAATGTGCACAAAGCCTCCACATCAACACTCATGTTATATCCCTTTCAATACCATACTTTTTGTATATTTGTCATTTAAAGAAAGGTTTGCTACAGGTGTAGACTTCAAGAGGACTAAATGATCATTCATAATATGCATGTGAAAGTAGGCCTATGAGGGTTTTTGCCTCATGATGAAAAGATGAACTATCTAACACAATATAAACACAAAGAATACATTTATAATATTTCTAATAATGGCAGAAACATAATAGGATACTTCAAATTATTAAGTGCTTAAAAATTACATTTTAATAGATGTTAAATATATATATATATCCAACCCGAAACAGAGAAGGTGAACTGCACAGCATTAGCACTTAGTAGCAAACAGAGGAAATCTTAACATGGATTAAATCATGATAATAGACTTAGATAATATACGGAGCTGTGAAACACCAAGAGAATCAGTGGATTTGAAATGATCATTTGAACTAATTTGAGTATGAAATATCTTTTAATGAAATATATCTTTTACCTACTGTATAACTTATTGAATGGATATATATTTTTGACAATTAAAATGCAAAATGGCAAGATTTAAACCGGTATAATTTACAGTAATATGCAGTGAACTAGAACAATCAGCAATGTTATGATCAATCAACTGCAATATTTCAGTTTCAAATGCATTAGAGAGTGAAAGTAGTTTTTGATCAATAATGTTTCATACAATGAAAAACACTCAAAAGCAGGAGGGCGCAGTGCTTCTATAAAAAATAGATAAAAATATTTGACAAATTTCCTCAATGTGCATTATCAAAGAAACATCTCTTAACACTTCTTGGTATGGGATTTCTTTCAAAGCTGTTGCGCATTCAATCAAATAACTCTTTTTATCTTTTTGTATGTAGATAATATCACACTTGCTCGCATTAAAATTGCAACATTTTGTCTTTCTTGCATCCCCCAATGTCATGCGTGTGTAAGTATGCATGTGCGCACCACAAAAACACCTCAGGCATACAAGAACACAACTGGAGTTGAAAACATTGACATTTATTTATTGATTAAGAGATTATACATTTTATGATAAATATGGTCTTTTATTGTATTATTGGCAAAGATACTATGATTCAAATTGCATTTCTATACATAAATACAAAATCTGAGGTAGGGCCTCAAGGATTGATGAGATTTAAAATAAATTATGCCTTTTCATATATGTTTATTTTCCTCTTTTTGTACGTTTTTACATTTTTTAGTCCGGCACAGGATTTAAAATCTAGATATTTTTCATATTTATACTCTACAATTCAACTCAAAGGATGCCATGATCTGTTGGAGGTACATATCTGTATCCATAGGCAGATTTCCCTCACATAAAACACACAGAAATATATGACATTACCCAAGTAATAAGAAATTTTACCTATGCTCCGATAGGTCCACAGTAAAGTGCCAAATGACACAACATACATTACAATATAGACTGACCACATAATGACTGATTGGAAGCTACTCTGTTTCATTATTCTGAAATACATATAATAGTTTATTACCAGAGGACATCTATAAGGCCAAAGGTTACCTGAAGATGTCATATAACATATTGGCACACATCAATAATGAAGGATGAGTGGCAGTATCTCAGTCTCCTAAATACACAGAATAATATATTTCATTTCTTCATATATATATATTTATATAGGCTATTTGTATATATATATGTATACGTATATGTCTTTTTCTTTTAGAATATATGTTCTTTTTAAGCATTTTTTCAGAACCCTTTGAGAAGTTCTCCTTCTTTGGTTGCCTACTGCCCAGTGTCGCCCTGTAGGTAGGAAAAGGTGGTAAAAAGGGACACATTCGAGAAAAGGAGCGTAAAGGGAAAGCATACATGGACAAATAATCCACAGCAACACAAACAGCACATGCAAGACTGTTACCTATTATTTTTTCCCCACAGATTACGTGTTACTTGAAGGGGCTGTAACAATAGCTCTCAGACAGACGTACAGCAACACAAGGACTAACAGAATCTCCATCCAGAACCTCAATTATTACAACAATGATCACAGCAGCTGTATACAACTCGGACATTAACGTGTGCTTTGTGTACTGTTTGTTGTGCTACATTAACCTGGAGCTTCTATATGAGTGAAAAGCACCCAGCTCTTGCATACAAATGAAACAATTACCAAGCCCTATATGAGGACCTCAAACTGACTACCAGGCTGCATTTGACCATGTCTGGACGGTTGGATAAATATAAATCTAAACATTAAGCGCTGCATATTATTCCACACATCCACACGCACATATACTACACAGAGAGTAAGATTAAACATGTATCAGAAAAAGCATCTCTTTTGCGACACCGATATACTGAGGAGCACCTTTTTTTCTTTGTCTGTTTTATAAATGCGCTATAAGGTGATTTGTGTAGTATCTGCATATTACATGGCTTTTGAAACACAACACTCCCAGGCAAATTCATTATTCTCAGAGTTATTACCAGGGCTTGACATTAACGTTTTTGCTCACCAGCCACTGTGTTAGTGGTTTTCCAAAGTTAATAGCCACTCAGCATTTTCACTGCCCGCAATTTTGACATCGGTACCATGGGGGAAAACTGCCATATTTTTAATATTATCTCTATTTTGACAGCAGGTATATACCTAATATACCTGCTGTCACTTTAACAGCAGCCTAATATATTATCATGTTACACATGCGTTTTCTTTCTCAACAGGTTACGTTCACTTATAATTAAAACACAACTAACTGTGTTTGCATGGACACTCGTGCCAACACCGGCATTTTGTCATTATTTTGTGTGTATTTGACTGTTTAAGCGCTATAAGCAGCAAAAAACAGCTCAATTTAGTACTGAAAGGCGGCTTTATGCGTGCGCACTTTGGGTGTGGCAACAAAATCTGCGGGAATTAGTAAAATTATGCGAAATACATGCGATCCCACGCCAGAATTTTAGTCCTGTAACCAACAATATTCATCCGGAGCAAATGAAACGTCTGAGTAAGGGGAGGCAGGTTTGTGTGTCAACTTGCTGTCCGAGAGAAGAGAGAGTATTTCAGTATCTATATATGTGTCGAAAAATCTATATTTTTGACAACACTACATTGCACTTAGTTTATTATTTCAGATGCCTTTTTAAAAGACTACAATTGAAAAATGTGGGCTATTATATATAAATTCAACCTGCCAAAGTGGCTAGTAGGAGTGACTGTGTTACACGTCACAACTGAAATCCACCCGTATTTGCCGGGTGTTAATGTCAAGCCCTGGTTATTACTTGCATTACATGGGCAGTGTGGTTCAATTCACTTCACTTGTAGTACTAACTAAATCATATCAACATTAGTAATCGTATAGAACTAACTAACAAAAAAGTAGTACTTGTCTTTTCATTTAGGCTTTTTATCATTGTGGCGGTGAAAGCAACCACATATTTTTGCGTGATGTTTAATCAAAGTGCTTTCTCTACTAATTAGTTTAGTCAGCTTTGATTGACCAGCACAACAACTAACCAGAACTAAAAACCTGTTGCCCAAAGCATTCTATCTGTAGCCATATTTACAGTCCGATAGCTAGAAATGAGACAATAGTTATAAGATATGAAGTATTTAAATTGTCAATAATATTCTGCAAATGTGCACTTTCATGAATCTTATAGGGAACAGGATATATATGAAAGACATATGAAGCTCCCACAAACATGTTCAACTCTAACCCAACATCTAAAAAGGTTGATGGAACGGAGTAATACCTGAGACCCTGTTTCATGAAGACAGACAGACAATCAGAGATGGAAAACATTCAAAAATAAGGAGTGTGGTCTCCAAGCATCCATCACAGAATTATTTTCTAATCTACATATCCTCTGCGAGCAATTGTTAAAAACAGCGTGTCAGCTATGTCAGTGTCGTTTTTAAAATATACACTTTTCATGAGACGCTTGGCTTGCCACACATTCCACACTCCTCAGTTTTTCCTCTACTTTTCTTTTGTGTACTCCACGATAACTGTGTACTGCATAAGAATAGGAGGATTCACAAAGTCTATGAACAGATCACGACACATACTTGAAAGCATACTCTAAATATTTGCATACATACATACATAACTGCTAGTTGGCCGTTGAATACTACTCTAAACAACACTAAAAGGTATTATTACAGTTTTGCATGGCTAAATTTTCTTTGAAGAAAGGGATGGATCTATTCTACTGGAACCTATACTATGAGTTTGGCTTCTATAACACTGTAGAGATATTTCCAACAGGTTAGTAAATTGTTAGAAAGAGTAGGATAGCTTATAATTCACAGAGACTGAAATGTGCTCACTTCCCTCCATAATGTAGTATTAATACGCACTATACTAGTATATGCAGTATTTTATAAATAGAGGAAATCTGAGGCACAAGGTACATCTATAAGTGGACACAAGTGGAGAGCGATAGTATGATGCCAGAAAAGAGTTTGAGTTCACTGTGCACTACTCAGCAGTTTTTCTCATTTGTGTTTGCTATTTAAGAGATGACAAGCAAATAGACAAGAAATATAAATGTTATTCTCCTCATTTTTTCTTTTTTCTTTTTAACATCAGCAGTCACTTCAGAATGAAAAAAAAAAAACAAAAACAATTAAAAAACAACCACTGCATGATGCACAATCAGTCATATATTGCCTTAGTTGCAACTGCATCATTATATTGCCTCTGAGAAAAAGGTTCAGCTGGGATCAGTGTATCAGAATGTGCGTGAAAGACCTCCACTGTCAGAAGGACTGCGAATAATAATTCAGAAAACAAAACCATAGGGAGTTGTCTGTGCTTTCCACCTGAAGGACCCCTCTAAAAGTGCCAGAAGAGGGGGAAATATGGCTGAAAGAGAACGCTAAGGAAAAAAAGGGGAGGTTGAATGGGCAAAGAGTTTGATGTGAGTGCAGGTCTCACCCTCAGAGGCCTTGGGAAATTTCACACTCACAGGGAAGTGAGGAGGATTATTGATATTGGGCTGATAGCTGGAAATCTTTAGGGGGAAGTTTGAGGCCAAGGGAGTTGGTGCCCAGTGGGTCGATCATGTTCTTGTAGCGTTCACCGCGGTGTTTCATCAGGAACGGACCCCAGTCAGGTTGAGGAGAGCAAACCAACTTCAGCCGCTGCGGAAAGAGAGAAGAGCCATCAAAATTGCATGCTGGGTGCTTGGTTTGCATCCTATCCTATAGATATTGACTGACTGATTGTGTTGGATCTTTCAAAACCCTTTGAAAAATTACAGAATTTTACTGAGAAAACAACAGTTTTTATATCTGAAGTCTCCCTGTACATTCTTACAACACATCCTAAGCATGTAATAAATGCTTATATAAGTCAGGAATTTCTCCCGCTAATTAAAAAGTTACATTCATATTCATTTCAGTAGTGAATATCAGATCAGCTGAAGGACGAGACACTTCAGCATATGTATTACAAACGTCAAAATGCGCATTCTGGAATCAGAATGTATGCCTTGTAACCTGAAATCACCTTGTACTGTTGTGTTTAAGTATGTATCTTGTGTTATAGTATTGTTTTTATTCATACAATAGGCTAACTGCAAATGTTTCAATGATTTTGTCTTTAGGATTTTGTCTTTAAGAGTCTGAAATAGATGTTGCTCAATCAAGAAATAAAATACATGCATTAAATACATTCAGACAAATAATGCTGAGTGCTTTATCTCTGAGATGATGCATGGTAAACTTTGAATTTTAATGCAATATAGTACCGTATAGTAACAGAGGCTTGCGTTAATATTTTTTGGCTGTTCAAATCCATTTCTGCACCTAAACATAGATACTGTATATGGTAATGTTTAAAATTTTCTCCATAATTATATACATAAAGAAATATATTTTTTTGTCTTTGGTCAGTCGGCAGTGTGCAGTAGACATACCCATATCAAAGATTTTTTTTAATATATGACTTATCCTCTCCGAAAAGACCATAAATATTACAGATAACATCTGAAGTAACTATTAATTTACATACATATATATTAAAATGAATTCTCTGAGACTGAGACTGCAAATTAACTTAAAATCTTGACATAAAAAGTCCATGAACTGAATGCATAATGTATGCATAAACTACCCATTTTCTCATTGAGTTTACAACATTGAGTGCTTTACAATAACACTAGAGTAGAACAGAAAACAACCCAGATGGTTACACTTTATTTCAATGGTCCACTTTAGACTTTCTGCTAACTTTATCTTTGCAAGTACATGTCAACTAGCAGTCAGAGTGTTAGTAGACTGTTAGGGTTAAGTTGACATGTAGTTGCAAAGTTACTTATAGTCAGTAGAATGTCTGTTAGGGAGCATGAAAATATAGTGTTAGCAGATATTAAGCAGACAGTCTACTAATACTCTAATAACTTCAAGTTGACAATTAGTTACTTATTGGCTGTGTTTGAAAGCTTAAAAATGCTGCCTTCGGAGGACACATTCCAAGGTAGGAAGGCATCAAGGCACGTGCGAATCCAGTTAGCTTCAATGTTAGCTTCACTTCCTGTCTCCTGAGATACCTTCATCTGATGGATTTTTGAAGGCAGTATAGTTGTATCCTTTGCTGCCTTTGATATCCCACAATCCTGTGCGTTCAATTGTGTGAGTGTGACAGTTAAAGTCGCCATGAAATCCCAATCGACAATTCTTATTTTTTACAGAATGTTGCAGAGCTTATTATAAATGATTTATCAGTGCACAGCATTATTTTTTTTATCCATATGCCCTCGTAATCTTTAATAAAAACATTAACCTCTCCTCCCCCTCGAAACAACATCTGTTCTCTTCATGATGTATCTCGGCGGAGGGTCTGGCTATATATCCTCCACAACTGGCAGCAAACTGGCATTCAGATCTGCGTCCATGTAGTTAGCAATGCTAAACTTCCTTCGATCCAATCAATGAATGAATGACAAAATCAAGTCCCTCCCTACATTTTTTCACATTCCAGAAGTCGTTTTAAACCGATTTATGTCACAAAGATTATTGCAACTTCTGTTTCATGCTGACTTTAAGCTAAAAAAAAAAAAAAAGATGGTGTGTGAAAGTTGCGGTAGGTGGTCAGTTTGTGTGTAAATGTACATTTTTGACCATAGTTAATATCGACAGCCATAGTTAGTAGAAGAATGCCATATTGAAATAAAGTGTTACCACTCAAACATCGTTCCCTTACCTCAATTAATGTTCCAGGTGCGAGGTGCATCTTGATAACAAACATGATGGGAATCCATATAACAGAACAGATGACCATAAGCCAGCCGAGTACCATTGACCAGGTTGGATAGGTGTAATCCTCATACGTCATCACCTTCCACTGGTACAGACTAACTGCTAAAATAAACTAGACAGTGAGGAAGAGAGAGAGAGGGTCAGTGGCAGCACTATCCAACAGTTATAGCACTGATAAATGTGCTAATTCAATGGCACTGGATGTGTCACGGGTCTCTGCAGGAATGCTAATTTAAATCCCTGTTATGTCTAATCTGTATATGGTGGACATACTGTGAGAATGGTTGGTGTGACAAAAGCCCAGCAGATTCTCCAAAACCTGTTTGGCTGGAACCCAATCATCATCTCAATGTCCTCACAGAACCTTTGCAGACCTGCACCGCAAATAGAGGAATGAAGGAAGGAAGGAAGGAAGGAAGGAAGAAAGAAAGAAAGAAAGAAAGAAAGAAAGAAAGAAAGAAAGAAAGAAAGAAAGAAAGAAAGAAAGAAAGAAAGAAAGAAAGAAAGAAAGAAAGAAAGAAAGAAAGAAAGAAAACTAGTTACTCCTCAAAACTGATTATACATTTATATAACTAAATAATTAAACAAACTTATAACTAAAGGACAGGCTTAACTGCCTTAAAAGCCTTTTAGCTTGAGCCCACTCATTACTGCCTGCTTGTTTGTTAGTTTGTTTGCTGTGCACTAAAATACATTACTGCAGGCCCTGAGATCGAAAGATAAATTGTAATTTAAACTCACCATAAATGTATGAGACTCCAACCAGTTCAAATATGGCAATGATGACCAGAGAGTAAGAGGCTGCATATGTGTCCACCAGCTGAAGCATGTACATGCCGCTCTGTAGTTCAAAACACAAGCAAATACACACAATTCAAAATGCACATCGTTATCTAATGAAACCTAATCTAAACATCACCCAATTAATCACTATAGTACAAATAAAAGACAAATGAACATTCATTCCTGACTATTCCAAATATCTGCTTTAGGAATTCAATTCCAGTCTGTTTACTTTCCTATTTACTTGTTTAGCAGAGAGCCACTTTAATTAAAGTGTGCTATAAAGGTAAAGGTTTTGCAGTTGAGAACAATAGTAAATGTCCTACCTCAGTGATCATGGGGAATCCCAGCACGAAAAAGGCCAAACAGCAAATCAGCGTGAACTGAGGCTTGTGTTTACGCAGGTAATTGGGGAACTCATCAGAAACAGATGTCACTATAGTTTCTATGGTGGCAAACTAGAGAGAAACCAAAGTGTGAATAAAAAGTGATTTAGTTATTTGCAGTATTTATTCAGATATCACATAGACTGTAAAAATAAAAAATAAAAAAAAAAAACACACACACACACACACTGGACAACACGTCTCCACTTCCTTCCACTGTAGAAAATTGAAGTCAAAATATCCCCGAAATGACGAAGACTCAATGGCAAGCACAGCTGTCAATCATGACGTTACACCCCATTTTTTATAGCATTAAATAAGTAAGGGACTGTTTACACAACCCCGTTTTCAACTAAAAACTAAAACTTTTCTTGAGTTTTGGCCGTTCATTTACACGACAATGCCGTTTTTTCAAAGTGCACATTTAAAAAAAACAAAAAACAATAACGTTATCATCTAATTTAAACAACAAAAATGCTAGTATATATCATGCGCAAGTATATTATACAGTCACACCAAAAATTATTCAGACAGCAGTATTTTTTACTAGTGGGTGCAGGGCACTAAGCTCATTTATGCAAGTGAGGATAGCAAAATAAAGTAAACTGTGACATATTATACCCAAAAATTCTTCATACAGAGGACTACCAGTAAAATTGATCAAAATTTGGAAACAAAATTATTCAGACACTTTGACCTCACCATGTTTTGCTTAAATGTTTTATCTTTGGTAATGCGACCTTTTACACCACAGACTGAAAATACAAACCACAAACAAAATGAAGCATTGCTGGTCATTGGTTGGCTCTGAATTGGTATCATCTAATTGTGTATTTAAATTTAACAGCTGACTGGTTGGAATCCATTGCATACCTTTCTATAAAAGTTATCTGACATTATCAAGATTCATTTGTTCTGACACAGTTTAACAGTTTAACAGAGTTCTTGTCATATTTCATTACCATTTTCTAAACTATAGTGAATAAACAGTGATAATGTGAGAAAATGTGGAAGGTCTGTGTGAACAGGGAATATTTTGACAACATTGTTGCAGTATTAGAAAAATGCATTTTTACTACATTATTGTTGTGGTAACGTACCATAACTAAGGCAAGCGTACTGGAAAAACAAACACAAACATACATCATCCGACTGATAATAACTACCTAAAATGACAGAAACCATCTTCGGCGAAAAATGAATTGAAGTGTAGTTGGATTTTTTAGTTTGGCTCATGTCCCATTCGATTACATGGAGAGGGCGGGGTGTACGGCACACTTGATCGATCACAGAACAACTGAAAAGAAAAGTGTAAATCATAAGATTTATGATTGCCATTACCATAGTATCCAGACCAAGCGTAAGCAGCATGAGGAAGAAGATTATGGCCCAGAAAGGTGACAAGGGCAGCCTAGTCAGAGCCTCTGGATACACCACAAACGCAATTCCTGGACCTACGAAAAGAGCATATTTAAAAACCAGACTGATCAAAAGCCTGAACAGTGAAAACAATGTGGTGAGCTTTATATATTTCCATCAGCAACCAAACATCTGATCACAGTTAACTATCATAGCTTACCAACCACAAACACATGCACTCATACTATGTACCTTCATCTGCCACACTCTCGATGGGGACTTTGAGCTCATGAGCCATGAAGCCAATAACTGAAAAAATGACAAAACCAGCAAAAATACTGGTGGCACTGTTCGTACAAGTCACAATGAGAGTATCCCTACAAAAAAAAGAGACAGAGCACATGATATCATTTTAAATCATATAAATAATATTCAAAATACATAGATCAGATTTTGAGCGGATGTGTCTAATGAATATTTACAATCCCTTGCTCAGTCAGTTTTGCTGTTTTAGTTTTATAATGAATGTGAAACAATAATAGTTATCCTCTCATTTGATTATAATTCAGATAGTACACTCTTGTTTTTTTACATGGGTCTCAACCAACTTAATGCACATAGTAAAGGGGTACAGTGCTCAAATGTTTGAAATTAGTTTTTTTTTTATGTTTTTGAAAGATGTCTCTCATGCTCACCAAGGCTGCATTTATTTGATCAGACATACAGTAAAAACAGAAATATTGTGAAATATTATTTTTCTATTTGAATAGATTTTAAAATGTAATTTATTCCTGTGATCAAAGCTGAGATTTCAGCAGCATTACTCCAGTCTTCAGTGTCACATGATCCTTCAGAAATCATTTGAATATGATGATTTGCTGCTCAAGAGCCATTTCTGATAATTTTTTGTTTCTGACCTCAAACTTTTGAACAGTGACTGACAGTGCTAGTTACCTGTAACAGTTGTTATGGAACTTATTGTAGGATGAAAGGGTTATAAGACCACCCCATGCTGCAGACAGAGAGAAGAAGATCTGGGTAGCAGCATCCTTCCACACCTACAGTTAAAGTGAAAGAGAGAAAGAAACAGAAATGGACAGATGGGGGAAAAATAGGATTGAATCCAAACAGAAAACATTTGACAATCAAATATAGTGAATAAAAAGAATAAAATGTGCACCATTCTATTACCTTGGAATCATTGAGTTTTTCCCATTTGGGTGTTATGAAGTAAAGGATCCCAGAACCGGCCCCAGGCAGAGTGACCCCTCGGATCAGAAGGATAACCAACACCACGTAAGGGAACGTGGCAGTGAAATACACCACCTGAAAACAGGAAAAATAGGTTTGTGAAAGACCAACAAACATCAACGCATAATCAAGTTTTAATCAAAGAAAATTCCTCATAGCCTATTTAGTTCATCTAGAAAAAGAACAGTTCAAACTTTGGGTGCGTCTCAATCAGCTCCCTAAGTTTAGTAGTCAGGGCACTGATCAGGGAGTCGGCCATTTTAAGGGCTGTCTCAATCGCAGAATCCCTCCAGTGCATTCCTTAACAGAAGTTCTGAAGCACAAAACTTAAATCACGTGAGCCAACACACTACATATAACGACAGGTAACAACACGCGATATATGGCATATGCAGTGTTGGGTAAGTTACTCTAAAAAAGTAATTAATTACTAGTTACTAATTACATCTTTAATAGTGTAATTAGATTACAGTACAAATTACTCTCTCCAAAAAGTATTTAATTACTTATTACTTTCCAGATCCTATATCAACCTTGAGTTAAGTGATTCAAGGATATACATGAAATGGCTTTGTTTTAATTCATTAAAATACATAATATAAAACTACATCAATTATTCTTATTAACTGACCAAAGTATTACAAATATGAGAAAGATAGATTTTAAAGTTGCATTTTAAAGTTAGACTTTACATTTTGATGTTAATTCCACTATTGTATTATATATAATTGTTCTGTCTATTCACAGTATTTAGTTAAATTACATCAGAAGTAACTGTAATTAAATTACACAAAAAATAAGAGTAATCACTTACTTTACTTTTCAAGGGAAAAGTAATTAAATTACAGTAACTAATTACTTAGTAACTAGTTACACACAACACTGGTTATATGTAAAAATAGAAACCATTATTTTATTATATTCCGGCTAAATACACACCATTAGACAGGTAGCGAACATAATCTAGGTAACTTTTATAATTTATTTAGGTCTGTAATGTTGCCGTGTATGTAACAAGCACAGTATTCATCATAATGTACTTTAAATAACATTACAAGTAATGTCAGAAGGACATCAGCTCTGCTGTTGTTCATAAATACCAGTAATGATGTTGAACAATGAGGATGTAGTCGCGTCACCGGAAATAGAGTCATCAGTGTCCCAATCTGTATTGAGCCAGCGTCCTTTACCATCCTTACCAGTGCCCAAATTAGTGTACACAATATACTGATTCACAAGCTCGGGAGCTAGGGAACTGATTGAGATGCACCCTTTGATTTGCCCCTAAAGCTTTTGCCAATCTTTTGTTTGTCTTACAGCCTTGGAAAGCATTATTAACTCATCTAATATTTCTTATGTCAAATGAAAAAAAACACATTTAAAATTGGGGTTATTTCTACTTGGGTAGTTAGTGTATCCTTTATTTTCTCCCTCAAGAGAGCAGGTCAACACACTACCATACAGTACACTACCAACAATCCACCATACAGTCACACGTCATCCATACAACACAGAAAATAACATTTCAAAATGGCATTCATCAGTCATTTCACAATTATAATATTGCACAATACCTAAGACATTACACAATATCCAACACATTAGGCATCTACCCTCAATCACACACCAATAATTATTGTGTTCAATAATCTTATTGTTCAATAATTTAATTGACAATGGAATTAGAGAGAATTCATACCTATTTAACTCACAGGTTGGTTCTCCATATCTCCTGCTCTATAGTTAATTGCTAATTATTCACAGTTTTGGTACTGTTTAACTCTTTCCCGCCAAACACAGTTTCCGTGTTTTCACTGTTATACGCTAGGGGGCGCTATTATGCATTTTCTGAATGAGTACAGAATCTCTTTATCAAACACAGGCGAAGAAGACGCAAAAAACAAGCGATCGTATGTAAGCAAATGCATATGTAAAATAATGTGATCATCAACATTACACATCATATAAATCAAAACTGCCTAATGTTACTGAAGTGTGGACCCACACCGAGCTATAGGACTGTGCAAACATTAGGGGTGTGTTGATGGACTCCATCCACTCCATCTGTGTGTGATCAGCGCTCACAAAAACGTGATTTTCATAGCTTTTTGTTCAAAATGTAGCTTTTTTTTTTAAACTTACCCATATTTAAGTATTTAAGTGTTGATAAAAAATGAATGCATGAAGCTAGAAACTTTTTTGTTGTTGTTTAAATACCCTGGCATTCAGACAAGCTGGGGAATTAAACAGCTCATGATGCCGCACGTTAGTTTAAAAAAAAAGGCTAATTTAAACAGCCTGAGTCTAATGTCCTGTCCTAACCAAGCGCGATGTCCGATGTGACAAGGTTTTCAGCTGCAAACCAGACTCGATCTGAGACCAATCAATCAAAAATCACAGCCAATCAGAAGAGCGTGTGGGTGGGCTCTCTCTACAAGCGCACTGACTGCATTCGCAACGAAATGAATAAGTACAATATCGAAATCCTAAATCTTACACAATTTTAGCATGATTAAAAGGACATACTGTGTTACTGAAAAACACAATTGTTTGCTCACCTTGAGTTGACAGTGTGAACATCGTTGTTTTGTTTCATTTATTTTCAAGATCTTATTACATTAAATAAAGCACATAATCTGCACTTGTCATACTTGTATGTTGTTCCAGCCACAAAGCCGCAGAAAAATAAAAACTATTTATAAAATAGAATCGTTGGGAATACCCGTTGCGGCTGGTTAGTACAAAAAAACATGGAAAAAATGGAAAAGATCATTTTTCTCATGTGGTTAGGACTGTGAATTATAGGGCTGTTTCAGTTTTTGCATTGATTTTGTATTGTTGTTAAGTCTGGTGTTAAGTTCTTTCAGTGTTTTTTTGTCCACATTTTGTTTAGATATAATGTGATTGGGAATGTCGTTGTTGTACGGCCAAAAGGACTCATGGCATACCCTCGGTTTTTGTGAAACGCCGCCATTGTTTAAAAGCACAGAGTCTGTTCTTTCTTTTGATACATTGTATGCTCAGATATTCATACAACAAAATATTCTATGGGTCATTACATTTTTGTGAAAATTATTATTTTTGTGAAACAAATGGCTATTGAAACCTTAATAATATTAAACATTTGTATACCATTCAAAGATCTGGGGTCAGTAAGATTATTCAGCAAGGGCACATTAATTGATCAAAAGAGACAGTAAAGTATTTTGATCAAATAAACACAGCCTTGGTGAGCATCTTTAACTTCTTTAACAGACTTCTATAAAAAATATATTTTAAAATCTTACCGACCCCAAACTTTTGAACGGTAAAAGTGTATTCATTCTGAAACATCAGTATTAGCTGATCTGTATTTCATCTTTAATTAAAGATGATTGACTAGATTTGACATAGGACCACAATAAGGCCTGCATGCTTCTCTTTTAACATAGTTCCTGTAGATGAGAAATAAGGAGAGAAAATAGTCAACCTGTTTTCTTACCTTCCCTGAGGACTTGATCCCTTTAGCCAAAGAGGCGTAAACAATAACCCAAGCCAAAAAAAGGCAAGCAGCCAAGGGCCAACGAATGTCACCTGGGTATTCAATACCCTTGGAAATATGCAACACGTTATACCTATCAAGAAAGCAGAAAGATTTGCATACATTTAATCTACTAAAAATTAAACATTTAAACACTGATGAAAAGATAGAAAAGCAAACTTACTTGAAATACTCCTCACTAGGGCTAACATAGGTTTTATTGTCCATTGTTACATTTAACAGTTTACTTAAATTCCCGACAGCATTTGCAGATAAACAGAATGTAGAGTTCTTGATTGATGTGATGTTTCTGTCCCTTAGTATACAGGTGTCTGGCCAGAAGAAACAATGACAGAACTTGGAATGAACGTGAAAATGTTTCATGTTTTTCATCGTCATTCACTGTAGTTGAAAAACATTCTAAAGCAAATTAAGTCAAAGAAATCAATAAATCAATCATTCAAACGTCGCACAAATATCCATTTCCTACAATAGACCTTTTTCACAGCAGCGCCATCTTTGTTGTGAGAGTACATCTCTTCACTGGGTTGTACTGTTATTTTGAATTGTTCTGCTGAAGAAACACTGCAAAAAATATATTTCCAAGACATTTCCACACAAAAAAAAAAATGCAGAAAATTTCTTCTTGGATCTTTATACAGCGGATGGCATTGTTTATCCCTCACAGCCTGGCTTTTATTGTCTTGACGCTGCTCTGAATAAGGTCTATACAGTCTTTGATTGACGTGCAGATTTAGTGGCGCTACTCAAACAAGCCACGAGGTGGCAGTGCATCTCACTGCGGCACTGCACCAACTCTTACAGTAAATTTGTCAAACAAGCAGATTTTCTGCTGAATTCACCAAAAGAACGCCATTGAGAAAACGTTTTTAAACAAATTACAACGTAAAATGTTAACAAATTCAATCAAATGCACAATAAAAAAACACCAGAGTTTTCATTCTAATTAGATTTTTAAGCATGCATTATGATAAAGACCACACATTTTTCAATTGCAATGGGACACAATAATACTAAATAAAAATAAAAAACGCAAAATCCATTTGCATTGCATACTGGTAAAACACACTTGAAATCTATTTTTGTAGCAGACAAAAAAAATAAAATCTGTCAAGTCATCAAAAAAGAACTTTTGGTGAAATGAAAAAAAGGACACTTGTGTTTGGGGTATAAAGAGAGAAAATGAATAATTGAGTGGTAGACTACTTAATTCCTGAAATACAGGTTGCGCATTGCGCATTTTAGTTAGAAAAAGAAGGGGGTAGGGAGGGAGGGGGCTCACAGAGAGAGAGAGAGAGAGAGAGAGAGAGAGAGAGAGAGAGAGAGAGAGAGAGAGAGAGAGAGAGAGAGGGGCTCATCCTTACCCAAAAGCAGCATGTCTTTGTCTTTGCACTCGATGGTGTTCCATTCATTTTTACAGGTGGCCCATGGCAGTGTCTCCTTCAACGAAGCGAACAGGTAGTACAATGTCCAGCACATAATAATATTATAGTATATGGCTATCAAGACAGATATTATCAACATGGCAATCCCGCAACCTATAATAACAAAATGAAACCAGATAATAGAAATTACACTTAAATCAGGCGGAAAGTCGATTACCATTTGACTGGAAACACTAATATATAACATTAACACAAACAGTGCAGATAACATCATATCTGAGGATCAGTTAATAAAGTAGGCCTAACGTCAGTTTACCTTGTAGAGCTGGAATCGCTTTCCATACTGACACCGGGCCTTGGCTGGCGAACTGACCCAACGACACCTCCATCAAAAATATAGGGATACCGGCGAGGCCCAACATGATTAGGTAAGGTATCAAAAACGCACCTAAAGAAAGAAAGAACAGCTGCTATTGGACAAAAGTCAGGACTCGTTAGTAAAAGTGAACAAACCCTCACAAAGTTTAGTATTCCCCTTCATTTTTAAATTTGAGTTTTCATTCGTTTGTAATTCAAATAAACTCACACTCTAAAAAAACGCTGGGTTGTTGGACAACCCCAACCGTTGGATTCGATTTTTAAATTACATTTTTAAACCCAACGGTCGGTCATATTTGATCCAAACATGGGTTGAAGCAACCCCCCAAAAAATTAGAGTATAGACTATAATAATATGATAATGATGATACTATTATTATATTGCAATAAGGTAATATATAATAAATACAATACATATAAAATATATAATAATAAATTACACTTTTCGTATGTGTATGTACTACCTAATAACACTCAAAGAAAATGCTGCACGTTTGGGTAAAATATGGATAAATTCAATCGATGGGTTTAAAAATGTAATTCAAAAATCTAAACCAGCGGACATAACCGAGGGTTAAAACAATCCAGCATTTTTAGAACGAATCTTTCGCCTGATTGGCTAATTCGTAGTTAGCCTAATCTAGAATGCAATCCGTGAAAACATAAAACGATTTTTTTTAATTTATTTTATAAAGTTTTTTTATTATATGTATTACTAGCTTCTAACGAACGTTTACATGTATGGCCATTCCGGACAATTAAACGACTCGTTTTGGATTAAAAAAAAAGATCTGTTCAAGCACAAACATATTTATTTCTCGTTTGCTGTCCCTTAAATATTTCTCACCTCCACCATTCTGGAAAGCAAGATATGGGAATCTCCACACATTTCCCAACCCCACGGCATATCCCACCATGGACAGAATAAAATCCAGTTTGTTGGTCCAGTTCCCCCGGGCCTTATTCTCATCTCCTCCCGCATCATCATCATCATCATCCTCCTGGAAGAACAGTCCACTAAGTGTTTAGTATTCTCGGCTGGCTGTTATAATATTCAATTATTAGCTAACCAACATGACAATCTCCAGATTATGGGTCAATCAAATTATAGACGAATTAACATTTCATCACAAATACATAAATGCTCCCCCAACAACTTTGTGTCCCGTTTCAGTGACCTGAGAATAAATGGGTCGCCCTTGGCTCTGATGAAAAAGCCCAATGGGAATTGTCCCATAAGCAGATTCTTATGTAACATTATCCTGCAACACAACCAGTCATCAGAAACCAATCTCTGGGGACGATAAACCTCACAAGTCGCAGAATAAAGCACCCATGCAGAACTCAGCAGTTTCATTTCCAATCATAAAGCAAATGTTGTGACTCTTTTGTTTTAGTGGCAATGCAGCAGTACAGCATCTGATGTATTCAGATCCTTGACACATCCTCTTACTCGACCTGTTTGGGATCTGCTGTAATTATTGTGCTGTCAGGAATAATCACTATCACTGTTCAAATCTTTCCAGATTGGAAGCAGATTTCGTTTCGCTATCCATTTTTGAGACACTAAAGAACCATGTCCTTCTGTCTAAAACACTTATGACTTGTTCTAATGAGAACAGTTTATCACAAACAGGCTAACAGTTTTTCCACACGTCATACAAAACCAAACAAACGTTACACAGTTAAATTATGCGAAATGCAAACAAAGGGATCGGGGTCTTAAAGTAAATATATATATGTTTTAAGATACACGTGCAAATGTTTCAGCAATGTTTCAAAAGTGTCACGTTAAAACACTTCAAGTTAATTACAGCGCATATACCTGTCGCCAAATAAACGCCAGCGAATAGATTTGCGGCGAGGAGGTAACCATAGCAACAATAAGCTGCCCCAAATAACCCATTATTCACCGCAAAGTGTAGATTTAAATGGCACAATAAAACACTTATTTTTTTAAGGCTTACTGGCAACAAATGACCGTTTCTGTTGAGTGAGACGAATCTCTAGAAGCCATTATATATATTTTTAAATAATTAAAAAACATCCCAGCAAGTGGGTTAATATTAAGTTCTCGCTAGTATCTAAAATTTAAACTGTAACAGAAATAACGGACAAAGCAGAAATTGATTATAGTAGCGTTTCATTTAGCTAAACGATGCGATATACAAGACAAAAAAAGCCTCGCATGCAGCTTTTGCTTTTGCTCAAGACTCTCCCCGTTTGAAAGCTTGCGCTCAGGGGTGATTGGCTGATTCTACCCTATTGAAACGTTCATTTGTAAGCACTTACCCCGGTCACCGTGCCAGGCAGAACAGATGTGTTGCCATCTGTACCCAGTATGATGGTGGTCTGGCTCATGGAGGTCCAGTCGCCGGTGCTGTTGTTATGCTCCGCCGCGATCTTTACAGCACTTTGATTGTTAGACATGAAGTCCGACGTGGCTTTACCGGTCGAACCATCCATTTTACCAACGGAATCCTTGCGCACGTCAGAGTTAACGGGAGCAAACGTGGGTCCAGGTGCGGCGTTTTTAAACGTCCCGTATGCTTTACTGGCTTCCATTTCGCACGGTTTATTTTCCGAGGGACAAAAAGTTTTCCTTTCGTTTGCAGGAGGCGGTTGGGGCACCGGGTTGCCGTTCTCCGGTTTGTTATTAGTTGTAGCTCCAACCGCTCCCCCCGACGGCTGGGGAGGAATACTGTTTGGTGGCTGTCTCAACATTTCCCCGTGATCGGAAAAATCCTGCAACGTTAAAACGTTAAATACACATTAGACGGAAGCAGAATAATTGCTATTTCACAACTACAATGAGCCAACATTTTACCTTCCCGCGGGCAGAATATTCACGCTATCAAATATAACTTCTGCAATGTGTTTTTTTCTGGACATGTCTGCTCCACTTCTTTGATTTTCAGCTCACGGACGGTCGCTGTTTGCTTCTTGCTTTTACCATTAGAGAAAGATTCTTTAATTTTACGCCTCATTTACCTCCTGTCATTCAACCCCGGCACATCCCCTGGTTTTATGGGCAATAGACAAGCTGCCGGGCTCGGCCGAGGCTTTTCCCCCCTGCGGCAGGCACCAGTCCCGGTGTAAGTGCAGTACAAACCCGGGTGCAAACATGGAACACTACACCAACAATTACACTGCACCATAGGAGCACACTCTCCTAAAACCCTTTATAAAATATGTTCAAATATTCTGGTTATATAAAAAAAACATTATTAAAAAAATAAAAAATGAAATAAATAAAAACCGAAAAAGTCATTCTATGCATAGAATGTTATAAACTTCCATCCATTGATAATGCTAATATAATATTTCCTTATAAACATATACAACTAATATTTCCGTTAAAATTGTGTTGAAAGCCTGCAATAAAGTTTCAGCACCGTGGACAGCGACTCGTCGTTAATTAGAGCAAAACACTTTTCGTTCCCAAAACTAATCTAAATAATTTGTAAACTGTTAAGAGCAAAATCACACTAAGCGTAAAGTAATGAATGTGCTGTACTCACCATTTGTGCAGAGTCAACAAATGTGGGTTAATAGCAGAAAACAGCTGGGAAGACGGCAGGCAGACTGAGTTTGGCTGTGCAAAGTGCAAAGCTTTCTATATCTCCGTGGGAAAGATCGGGTTTGCGTCAATGCACGGCAAAGTACCCTTCGCATGACATTTTCTTGATAATAGGGCTTTGATAAATCATTGGCCTTCAATTCTGATTTTTAAAGGGGCAACCGGCGAAGACGTGAGCTCGTGACACACACAAGGCAGCGCGAGACTACGTTTGGGGACGGACTGGCTCGTGACTGATTAATAAACTTGTCCCTCAGGACCATGTAAAGATGTTCATCTGACGCACGGAGAAGATTCTGCAGACGCAGGCATCGTGGGGACTGCATAGTTGACCGAGTCCTATACATATAGATACATCTAATGACTTTTCATCATGCAATATTATTAAAAAGATAACAGGCCCATTTTTATTATATTTTCTAATTACATCTTATCGCAGATAGATTATTTACAACTTGAGCAATGCACAGATCTGCGTCAAGGCTGGGATTTTCTTTTCTTTTTTTTAATCTAGATAAGGCCATTGAAATATTTTTTGAACGTAGTAGCCTATATTTTATATGAATGAACATACCTACTAAAAGACTTTACACTAGGAAACACCATTATAAAAACTTTTAGCACATTTTCTATAGGTATTTGAGCAATGTTATATATCCTATGGTTCTTCTTCACACGTCAAACGAACCCCGTATTCGTCATTGGCACACATATTGCTCAAGTGTGAAAAGTGGGCGAGGTTTTTCAGAGGAGTGGAGGTACTCATTTGTTAAACTTTTACGCAAGACAAAGGAGGAGTAATTTTCTATTTTTAGCTTCGATGTAACCACACTGCATTGAGCATCCAAGCGTCATCCACCGGACTACAGTTTTATTTTTTGAAACAGAAAAGCACTGAACTGAGCAGCATCTTTATGACTTAATTATTATTATTGGGAAGAAAATATAACTTGCATGAATAACTTTAACACACATTACAAGTAGACCTAATAGAGTTTATGTGCATTCAAGATTCATATTTGAATGCACTGAGCTGTCAAAGATTGATTAAAGATATTATAAAGTGGTCAAACAGTTAATCAAGAAAAATAATATCGATGGTAAGTTGTTATTCAATCTTCGGGCCGTTCAGTTCCTCAGTCCTGATATCACTCCATACATGCGCGCGCTTCTGCAGTGACCATCATAAATCTGCGGCCGCCTGTGATAAGCCTCTATGCGGCTGGATTAGCTCTTCGCTCTGGGTTTAATTGCTTTGTCAACAGAGAATAATTGTAATTGATTTCTGCTTCTCTTTCGGTGTCACCTTTGGACGTTCTCTTTAAAGCAAGGTAAAGAACAACAAGGTGCGTTTTAGAAAAGGCATACAGGGATATGTGGTTTTTCAGTGGTCTATTTCAGTTTCTCATGCTGTTTTGTCCAGTTTCGAATTAGGGTCTGGTGTAGGCTATAATAACTTTTTTTTTTTGGGACCCACTTTATATTAGGTGTCCTTAACTACTATGTACTAACATTTTAATTAATAATTTGATACATTGCACTTATTGTGTACATACATGTTGTTACATTGTACTTACATTTTAAAAAATACCTGCATGTAATTACATCTGTAATTAATTTATGTAGTTACATTTGTAATTACACAGTTGACACTTCCCTTACACCTAACCCTACCCTTAAACTTACCCATCCCACCACATCTTTCCCTAACTTTACCCGTATCCCACCTCAATATCAGCAAAGGTGTTTTGCAACACAATATGAACACAGTAAGTACATTGTACTTATTTTTTTATGTAAGTACATAGTAGTTAAGGCCACCTAATATAAAGTGGGGCCTTTTTTTGTACTCTGCTATTTTCCCGGACTTGGTTTGCTTTATCTGCCATGAAAACGACACCGAACGCATTGTGTCTGATAAGAAATAAATTATGTTGAAACCTCCACTTTCTTTCACTCTATAATTAATTGCATAAGATTATGCATCAGCCGATAGCCATTTGTCTTGTATGTTGTTAAAACAACACACAATCGTGACCGTAAGGTAGGCTATGGAATATTAAAAGGCCTTAAACGAAATCAAATAAGTGCTTAAATTCCCAACTTGGGACTTACTCCCAACAACGATTATCAGTTTCTACTTTTGCAATGGTAGTTTTCTACTTCTTAATGCAATGCAGGCGTATCATTAAAAACTTGTTTCAGATTGTCATGATGGGTTTTCACGTGCACGTAAAGGGGGAAAGACCACGAGCGGATATTGGAACATAACCATATGTGCATCGACCTATGGAAGTGAGATGGTAGTGCCGTACCATATTTCATACCTGTCGCAAAATTGTCCACGATTTCTCTTAAAAACAGCATTTTTTTGGTTGCAGAACTTATAGCCTTCCTTACTCCATAATGGATAAATCATGCAATCATGCATGCAATCATGCAACATAGATTAGCGGAAAGCCAGTCAATTTGTTATATTACCAGCCTTTACCAGAAGTTTATTCAACCTATAGGGAGGCATTTTATCCATTGACTGCCATTCAAACAGAACAAGCTTTTGTTTTTCTTCCGGGACCCCCGAGTTATGCTGTTTTTTTGTTTTTGTTTTTAAAGATAATAGGTTATTAATTCTGCCTTCACGTGCTATCGAAGTAAATTCGAGTTTCCTAGTAGGCTCTATGAAATTGGACATGAACGCCTTCCAAAGTCGTATTTACTAACCTACTGGGTAACTCGGAGAAAATGTTGATACCAACGTTTCCGAGTTGGGCGTGCCATAAACTTTTCAAACATTTGTATTTTCATTAAAGTTGTAAATATTTACATTACCATTTAAACGATACTGTTTTACTATTGAAAACAGCCTGTATTTGACAGAAATTACAGAATCGCTAGCAAGCTGACGGACTACTGTGGTGAATGTTTATCAAAAAATGAAATGCTAAATATTTGCTTTAATACAATTTTCATGGTTCCTGTTGTTTCTGACAACAAAGCAGATGAGCTCGTACTTCAGAAGTGGGAAGTAGGACATATCCGAGAGCATGTGAAGGCAGCATTAAAGCTCCCCCTAGGGGAAAGGGCTGTTTTTACAAGACTCCCTGAAAACTTGATTCTGATTTGTCAATCGTGGCATACAGAGATGAGATAGGCCTATTTCCCAATGACAATCATCAATAGAGTGGTGCAGGTATGACATGACTTTGTAGGCCAAAATGCAGAAGCGAGTTATCATTTCAGCACTTCCAGTTCCCTCGTCCCAAAGTCAATGGGTTTTCTTGAATGGGATTTTGGTTAAATGGCTGAAATAGGGTCTGTGGTGAACACAAGCTTTCAAGTTTTATTCTACGACATAAAATGTATCAGTATTACCCCACTCGTGTTTTTTTTTTTGTAAGCTGTTATGTGTCTTGATAAAGGCGGTTGCTAAGAAGTGTCTAAAAGACATTAAACATCATCACACCGACCAGGTAACCCCAGTCCACTTTTACAGCCTTGTTTTCCAAAACACTAGTTTTAACCTCTGGCGACTGCATTTAGGCTTCAAAATTCATAAAAGTTGTGTTCATCTGTGATTGTGAAAATGATCTTGATAGACATAACATGCAAGTATCATGAACTTGTGTTGATCACAGAGCTTGTTATTTGCGATAATCCAAAAGCCTATTGGGTTTTTGACGATGGGACCAGTGTGATGCTAAGTGCCAGTTTGCCTACAAAGTGATGTCAAACCTGCACCACTCTTTTACAAGGCTGCCTGAAAACTTGATTCTGATTGGTCAATCATTGCATTCAAAGGTGAGATAGACCTATTTCCTAATGACAATCGTCAATGGCGACTGTATATAACGGATTGATCGACTGCCAACCGAACCAAGCTGCGCAATGACAGAAAAAAAGCAGAATCAGTTTGTATTTACACGGTGGGAAGTCCTGTTTACAATGTCAGGTTTGTTCAAGTGCATTTTGTCAGAACAAGATGGCGTACCTTCTCTTAAAAAACGGTTTGCTGAAATAATCGCTCTTTCCATGAATGTTGCATTTCAATTAGTAAAAAAGGACTCCTGTAACTTCAGTGAAACTTTGTGGTAAACATACCTTATAAAAGGACAAATTGAGTACTTACATTCCATAGTAGCTTATACTCGTTTATTCAGTTTACTTTTTCATTCACTCATTACTTAAACACAGCAAATGCTTTTGTTCCATAATTTTATATCAAAGGCCTGAGTTTCATTAGGTGCCCAAGTTGTTGCCCTAGTATATGGTCCTGTTATTTGTCACAGAGAAAACTACTTGGGAAAAATGACAACTTAAGCTATAAATCAAACCCATTAATGAGTGACATTTGGTAGAAAAAAACTTTTTAATAGAATGTTTGTTGTTGAATAATGGCTTGCTCAAAGTATGTTTTCCCCCCAGTAAAACAATCTCTTCACTGGAGGCTGTAGGTTTGCTTCTGGCCAGCGACTTCAAGTGTGATCAGCAGCGCTCTCGGGTCCTTTCTGTTCTTATGCACTGTGATTTGACCAGGAAGTTCTTCTCCTGCACAGGGAAAAATAGAGAGAGTGGGAAAACAAGAATCAATCTTCATGGTGACATGCCTTCACACCAGTTCGAAATTAAGATGTTTGAGCTGAAATGCATTTAAGTTCATCTACAGTGTGTACAACTGACATTTGTCATCAAAGTTGCTGTGTAATGCCAAAAGTGGAAATACCTACTGCCTCTCACTGAGCACAATTGAAACTAGCTGAGAAGAGAAAGAGGTGATTAAAAGAAGCTGAGAGAGAATCGGGAAGATGACATGCCGTTTGGCTCCAGATGGCAGAGAAAGCTGCTTGCTACAGTACGACTACAGTAAGAATACAGGCGGCACACTTTATCGGGAAGGCCTGAAGACAAGGACGATGATTACGCCAGATAATCACTTTGATTAACTTCACGTTTCACTGCCAGGCGTAAATGAATGTTTACCCATTTGGCAAACAAGCCCTCCGCTCCCCGCCATTTTTTTTCTTTGCTGCAGGTTACGAGAAAAAAAATTGCTGACTGCAGCATTTTGACACGAGAAGATTGGGAGAAGTCAGATGTGACCGTCACAGCGCGCTGAAACTGTCACGCTGGTTTTGTTGCACGTTTTACTGTCAAATGATCCCCTTAGAAGAGCCTTAAAATTCATTCCCCCCAAAAAAGATGTTATTCCTGGCTGTAAGCAAACAAAGCTGCACTCATGCACTATGATTAGAAAACATTGAACGGTCTGTTCACAAGCAAAAAGCATGAATAAAAAGCTGAAGCCTAAATTTCATTTGTAAAACAATTGATCTATAGAACTCATTTAATTAAAATCATCTGTGCAGTGAAAGACTTGACAGATCACATATTGCTTCAAATGCACAGTGAGTTTTCTCTTGACCAGAATGAGCACAAATGATAGAAAGATCTATTAAACATCAGTGCCCTGCAGAAAATGAGAAGTGTGATCAAACTGGTGTGTGTCTGCGCTTCATAACAAACACTATCCCAGTTACTACCAATGGGCTTTGATACACAGAGGTCTGTCGAAAGAACCATGAGACACAGAGAGTGAAATTACTTGACCCTGCAATTCCTGGTAAAATGTCAGAGTAAAGCGGTTTGGGATGTAGTTACTGCGAGATTTTATTTTGAGACTACAGAGGCGAGGAAAAGATTGGCTACGTATGAAAAATAAGTGGTGGACGCACGTTAATTAAATGAAAGAGACACGCCGTCATACATCACAGTGCCACTTGCATTAAACATGCCAATGCAACCAAGGGTGACAGAGGCTGAAACGAGAAACGGACGAGACAACGTAAAACATCTTGATAGATTTCTTGAAGAAATGTGACTGCTGATAAATGATACAGAACAAGCATCATAGTCTAAGCAAACATTCATTTAAAGGGACAGTTCATCCAAAAATGAAAAAGTCTTGTTTGCTTACTCGCATGTCATTTCAATCCTGCATGACTTTCTTTTGTGCAACACAAAGTTTAAAGAACTGTTTTGTCCATGTTATGAAAGTGGGTGGGGTCCAAAACTACAGAGCCCCTAAAGGGACATGGTAAAAGAAAAATATTTGCCAATGCTTTTTTGTTGCCTCACTAAACTTTTGCATTCTGCCGAGAAACTTTGCGTTTGCACGCAAAGGGCTCAAAAGGGTTTGAGAGCGAACATAAAGGACCCTATATTTAACAGTCTGAGCACATGGTCTGAAGAGCATGATGCACACCAGACGTGTGGTCCAAAAGGGTTGTCTCTTGATGAGTAATGGGTATCTTTTGGGCGTAACATACAATAAACCAATCAGAGTCTCATCTCCCAATCCCTTTAAAATTCCCTCACTTGCACCATGGTGAATTCGCTATTTACATGGCGGAATTTGCGAGCAGAAAGACTGAACGCTTCTCCAGAGAGGAATCCTTTTATTTTTAATATTTAAAATGTTTGCATGCTGCTGTGTGTGTAATAAGCAGAGTGTACATGTGTTGTGTACCCGTCTCTATAGGTGCATATTACTAACATGCCCTTTAAATAACACAAAACATACTGCACTATTGACTTTAAACCAGGTTTTTGTTGGTCAATGGCACAGTCGTTTTCAGTTGCCCCAAAATAGCGACACACCAACAATGCACCTGAACACAGCTGGTTTTCAGATGGGTGTGAGTGCATTTGCTATTTAAACAATGTGGCACTGGACATGAGAATGATAACTGTGTCAGGCTGAAACTAGCAAAAAACACTTGTTTCACGCCTGGCGTCACATTGTGCCGGGTGTATGATAGGGCCCAAAGTTTCTCGGGGGAACACGAAACATTTGCGAGTGAATGCAAAAGCATTGACATTATTTTTCATCCCATCTAATATTTTTTTTTATGAACTTCGTACAAAACAAAACTGGACCTGATTTTGATTTGAAGTAAATAGGAATGCACCGATTATGAATTTTCATGGCCGAAGCAAATTGGCTGATTCAGATTACCTGTTGCTGTTTTTATTTATTTATTTATTTTAAGCACATTTATGTATTGTTTATTTGCTCTACAACATTTGAAATAAAAGCCTAAATTCAATCTGTTCATCATACAAAGCGATCAAGAATCTTGAATCTTCAGAAAATTTGAGCTAAATTGCTCAATATATATGGATTAGTTTTACAATCTCTTTATTAACTTTTGGAAGCATCAATAGAATGAAAGGACAGAAATCTCTCAGATTTCATAAAAAAAAAAAAAATTGTTAAGGTGAACAAAGTCTTACGGGTTTGAAAGAATTGCCATTTTTAGGCGAAGTACAGATTATGTTTGCAGCATGAATTTATAATGAAATATCTAATGTTCAATCATCATCACAGTTTTCAGGAAAAAGTCTTCCCAAACACTGCAGCACTAGATACAAAGGCTGCATTATAAAACTTCTCTATCGCGCACGCTCTGCAGGGCATAACCTCATAAATCTGCGGCCCCTGTAAAGGAGATGCATAAAACAGGCCTTCGGAATCACCAGCTCACCTTAGCGCCCCGTCTATCAAATAATCGCACCTCCCCCTAAAGGAACCTTGCTCTGACACCTCAAGGACCTTTTCACACTGCACTGGGCTGCACTTCCTGTGAGTTTAAAGTACTACGCAAAGCACTGCATGGTTGATTCAATAAGCAACCTTGTTTGTAAAGTCTATTACTAATATATCGGCTTCAGAACACCTTGTCTGGAGAGCAGACGTCAGGTACAATGCACCCTCAAAACGAGCCAAGACCACTCAACAAGGGTGACCTCTTTTATTCAAAAGCATAGGTTGGTTACGCATGACAAATTAAGCTTTTTAAGGAAACGTTTCATCTTTTCCTTTTAATGATCAACAAAACCAACTAAATCATGACAAATGAAGGCTGCTTTAATTGATGTTGCACCATTCTAGGGCGTTTCGGAGGGCGTTTTGCATTTCCGTTGAATACTCTACCTCCCCTCTCATCACACCTCTGAAAAGTAATTACTAAACTAACACAAACAGGATAAGAATCCAAATCAACCTAAGCGTGAGCTGACAGGGATGCATTTTCCTTTTAACAATTATTTTCTCCTCCATTTCTTTCATGCAAATGACAGCTCAGTGATATACTACACAAAACACATTACTGTTATTGTTTAGGCAAGAAATCCAATTTAAAATCACAAGTTGCAAATTACGCATTAAGGTAAGAAAGTCAAATATAATTCCTAACATTATTCCTGTTAGGAATCATACTGTGGTGGTACTTACTTTTTAGCAGTTAGTTTTTACTGTGGTGGTATTAACTTTCACTGTGGTTAAAATAACTTTTTTATTCTAATATATTGTAAAATGTAATTTATTCCTGTGATTCAAATTTTCAGCACCATTACTCCAGTCTTCAGTATCACATGATCCTTCAGAAATCATTCTAATATGATGATTTTCTTCTCAAGAAACATTTCTGATTATTATCAATGTAGAAAACTGTCACTCTTTGATGAACAGATATTTCAAAACAGCATTTATTTGAAAAGATTTTGTAAGAATCTAAATGTCTTTATTTTCATTTTATTTCTGATCAAACTAATGTGTCCTTACTATTTTTTTATAAAAACCCCATCTTACTGACCTTGTATGTACAATGGTACTGAATAACTACAATATACCATTTTATAATCAAATGCCATTAATATATATATATTTTTACATTGTATACAAATAATACAATAGTATTATGAGGCCCAAAACTTTCTCTTATCCTATTTTTCACCCAAAAACATTTCTTCACATGCATTCGCACATACAGCCTTGGCAACGGAAGATGAAGCTAAACCCATATGGTGCTAATCCAGAGGCAACAGGCCGTTCAAGCTAGGTGAGTGGGCATGCAAGCAAAAGATAAACTATAAATAACTTAATCAAGGTTAGTCACTATAAATCACCAGTGTGAGAGACTCTGCTTATAGATTAAGCAGTTTTGGAGCTACAGCAAAATGGTCAAATATGCCATAAAATATCATCAGACCATTGTGCCTTCTGATTATAATCTGACACTGATACCAGCAATGCAGAAGTACCGGTAACAGGCCTTCAAGTGGACGGCACTCTTATCATTGAATGCCTCTTGCAGGGACTGTTTGTGCTAATGCCCGTGGACAGCTACAGTTAGGCCACAGTCATTTATAATGGTGTGCTGTATCAGAGAAACTCGCTAAAGCCCCTTCATTCATCTGCGCATCAGATGACATTTCTCCGGTTCCCATTATGATAAGACACACTTCATCTGTTGGCACGGTCGGGATACTGTCTCGCCATCGGACATACGGAGCCTTGATCTAGGTGTAGATGCTGCATTACTTTTATAACTAAACATGAGGCAATATGTGTTTTAAGACATTTAGGTTCTGATTCACTTCCCAATCGCCTTTTCTAATAGTTTTCGTCACATTCTTTGCTTCTTTTAAACAACCGAGAGTAGATCATGCAATTCTGCCAAAGCTAATTTAAAAGAAATAATAATACAAAAAATAAAATAAAAATTTAAATATATACAGTGGGGAGAACAAGTATTTGATACACTGCCAAATTTGCAGGTTTGCCCACTTACAAAGCATGTAGAAGTCTGTATTTTTCATCATAGGGTACTCTTCAACTGTGAGTGACGGAATCTAAAACATTGTATGATTTTGAAGTAATTAATTTGCATTTTATTGCATGACATAAGTATTTGATACATCAGAAAAGCAGAACTTAATATTTGGTACAGAAACCTTTGTTTGCAAACGTTTCCTGTAGTTCTTGACCAGGTTTGCACACACTGCAGCAGGGATTTTGGCCCACTCCTCCATACAGACCTCCAGATTCTTCAGGTTCCGGGGCTGTCGCTGGGCAATACGGACTTTCAGCTCTCTCCATAGATTTTCTATTGGGTTCAGGTCTGGAGACTGACTAGGCCACTCCATGACCATGAGATGCTCCTTAGTTGCCCTGGCTGTGTGTTTCGGGTCGTTGTCATGTTAGAAGACCTGGCCACGACCCATCTTCAATGCTCTTACTGAGGAAAGGAGGTTTTTGGCTAAGATCTTGCGATGCATGGCACCATCCATCCTCCCCTCAATATGGTGCAGTCGTCCTGTCCCCTTTGCAGAAAAGCATCCCCAAATAATGATGTTTCCACCTCCATGCTTCACGGCTGGGATGGTGTTCTTGGGGTTGTACTCATCCTTCTTCTTCCTCCAAACACAGCAAGTGGAGTTTAGACCAAAAAGCTCTATTTTTGTCGCATTAGACCACATGACCTTCTCTCATTCCTCCTCTTGATCATCCAGATGGTCAGTGGCAAATTTCATTCAGGCATGGACATGCACTGGCTTGAGCAGGGGGACCTTGCATGCGCTGCAGGTTTTCAATCCATGACGGCGTAGTGTGTTACTAATGTTTTCTTTGAGACTGTGGTCCCAGCTCTCTTCAGGTCATTGACCAGGTTCTGCTGTGTACTTCTGGGCTGATCCCTCACCTTCCTTATGATCATTGATGCCCCACGAGGTGAGATCTTGCATGGTGCCTCAGACAGAGGGAGATTGACCATCATATTAACTTCTTCCATTTTCTAATAATTGCGCCAACAGTTGTTGCCTTCTCACCAAGCTGCTTGTCTATTGTCCTGTAGCCCATCCCAGCCTTGTGCAGGTCTACAATTTTATCCCTGATGTCCTTACACAGCTCTCTGGTCTTGGCCATTGTGGAGATGGTGGAGTCTGTTTGATTGAGTGTGTGAACAGGTGTCTTTTATATTGGTAATGAGTTCAAACAGGTGCAGTTAATACAGATAATGAGTGGAGAACAGGAGGGCTTCTTAAAGAAAAACGAACAGGTCTTCGAGAGCCAGAATTCTAGTCGGTAGGTGATCAAATACTTATGTCATGCAATAAAATGCAAATTAATTATTTAAAAATCATACAATGTGATTTTTGTTTTAGATTCCATCTCTCACAGTTGAAGAGTACCTATGATAAAAATGACAGACCTCTACATTCTTTGTAAGTAGGAAAACCTGCAAAATCGGCAGTGTATCAAATACTTGCTCTCCCACTGTATATATATACATATATATATCACTTTAAGGATTATATATATAACTTTATATATAATCCTTATAATCCTCATATATATATCACTTTAAGGATTAAGAATGGGGTGTCATTAAAGTTCATGTGCATGTGTGTGTATGTATATTTATATATATATATATAAACATACACACAAATGCACATGAACTTTAATGACACCCCATTCTTAATCCTTAAAGTTTAATATTGCGTTGGCCCACCCTTTGCAGCTATAACAACTTCAACTCTTCTGAGTGTGTTTTTTGGGAAATTTTGACCATTCTTCTAGAAGCACATTTGTGAGGTCAGGCACTGATGTTGGACGAGAAGGCCTGGCTCGCAGTCTCCACTCTAAGTCATCCCAAAGGTGTACTATTGGGTTGAGGCCAGGACAGGTTGAGGCCAGTCAAGTTCCCTCACACCAAATTGCTCATCCATGTCTTTATGGACCTTGCTTTGTGCACTGGTGCGGAGTCATGTTGGAACAGGAAGGGGCCATCCTCAAACTGTTCCCACAAAGTTGGGAGCATGAAATTGTCCCAAAATGTCTTGGTATGCTGAAGCATTAAGAGTTTCTTTCACTGGAACTAAGGGGCCAAGCCCAACCCCTGAAAAACAACCGCACACCATTATCCCCCCTTCACCAAACTTTACACTTGGCAAAATGCAGTCAGGCAAGGACCGTTCTCCTGGCAACTGCCAAACCCAGACTCCTCCATCGGATTGCCAGACAGAGAAGCATGATTGGTCACTCCAGAGAACAGGTCTCCACTGCTCTAGAGTCCAGTGGCAGTGTGCTTTACACCACTGTATCCGACGCATTGCATTACACCTGGTGATGTAAGACTTGAATGAGCTGCTCGGCCATGGAAACCCATTCCATAAAGCTCTCTATGCACTGTTCTTGAGCTAAACTGAAGGCCACACAAAGTTTTGAAATTCATTTATTTTGCTTGGTTCTATGAAATATTTAATTTTCCAGTATTTAAGCTTTAATGACTATCATAATTATCATCTGACAACAACAGCAACAAAAAAAAGTCTTCTCCAGTTGTTTTTAAATACTCAGTAACCACATTTAAAAATGTGTAAAATGGCTTTAGGCCCTTAAATAATAATAATGCACAAATCTGTCTATAAACCTGATGTGTTGTTTTATCTTGAAACCATGTAGGAATGATTCTCAAGATACAATATATAGCATCATTCATATATTTATCAACAGCAAGAACAAACCGCATGGTTTATGTGGACTGGCCCTAGAACTGCTCAATCATGCGTCTATCTCTCAACGACTGACGGATAACCTGTGTCCTCGTCTAAGAATCAACTGTCAAGCTAAAGAAAGATAAGATAAACCTGCCTGTGACACATTTTTTGTGTGTTCTAAATAAGGTGATGGCTGCATATGTACTTACCAGATCTCATCACAGTTTAAACACAGACAACAACTACATGCAAACACTGGTGTGGAAACCGCTAGAACAAATAAGAAGTATTTGTGAACAGGGTACAAACCGGTTTTGGTAGGGATAGGACTTTCCAGTAAGAACACTGTCTGTTTCCAATGAGTCTTAGTGCAGTCTGGAGCAGTGGAGAACATGACCTAAAATTCAAAACACAGCTGCATTAAAAAACAGTTTGTTAACATAAGGAAAACACTGTATACTCAAGTTCTGCTTTTCATCGGTCACTTTTCTTTCATATCAGTCACTTTTCTTGTAAAGAAAGATGTACACTCACATGAGATTCCAGTCATATGACTGGCAGAGAAAACTGTTTTATTCTACATAAGTCAAGTCACATTTATTTCTATAGCACTTTATACAATACAGATCGTTTCAAAGCAGCAATAGATAGGAAAATGATTCAATAATGCAAACAGAATTCAAATCTCGGTAAAGCAGCTGTAAAAAGACAATAGTAAAGTCATTATTCAGGTGAAATCAGTCGGTTTAATAACTGTGTAAATTTCATCAGTTATGGAATGAGTTAATAAGGTGACATAAGGTGGGTCGTCCTGTCATGGCGATGAGATCACATAATAATACTCACTTCATCCCAGGCCCTAAGATGCGCTTTGGTCGATCGGATCACAAGTAGATGAGGGAGACACATTCCCACACTCTTTTCTATCAACTACTTCTGTCCCGATTTCTTCGAAGGGAGGGTCTATGGGCGGGTAAATGTATGTATGTATGAGATTTCGTTTCTCCTCAAGACCGCAAGACCACGGCGAACGCTTTGAGTGTGTGTTAGAAATCAGGAATGGAGAGAGAACATTGTGCTTGGTATGTTTTTCATCTTCAAACCAAACTTGGGTCTGCAGCTTTAAATCCCATCTGGCTAGCGCGCTTCCCATAATGTTTACGCATTATGTCAGTAGGTGGAGAGTAGGCGTCTTTTGTAGCGGTTCAAACACATTTGACCACCGGAGTGTTTACACTACAAAAGCAATCCGGTCGAATTGTTTTCAACTACCTCTAGAAGTGGTCAGAAGTGGGCCAGAAGTGAAGCTCAAAATGTTTTAGACCCCATTTACACCTGTATTTAGTGTCGTCCACTTGTGATCCGATCGACCAAAACGCATCTTAATACCAGGGCATCTTGTAAACAGGGCCTCAGTAAGCCTATAATTATTGGGCACTTTTGTTTGTGAAATTAAACCAATCATGTTTGACAAATATGCCTGTAATTAGGGCTTTTTTTTACAAAATCATTATTAACCAAAACTGTTTGCTTTTGTGTGATGTTGCATCCAGGCCGATAGATGGAAGTATAAAGTTCAGTGAAAAAAATATGTAGTGTACACGAGTTGGCAATTGGAAACAGACCAAGGGGGAAACCCCTGATTCCTCTAACTCATACTAGGCCCCGCCCACTGTCAGTCAGTACTGAGAGTGAAGATTTGTGATCACTGCTAAAGGTAAGCTGGAATAGATGAAAGCGATAGAAAATGGGCATGCAATGTAAGTGTTAGCCAAAATAAAATGCTAAATTCAATTTCCAAAGTCAGAAAACAAAGACATATAAATTAAATCAGGTCAGAGCACACATAATTGTTGTGGTTATCCACCAGATCATCAACAGAAACTCGGATGATGCTGTTTAAACGTCAAAAACAGGACAAAAGAACACTAGACCCCCTCCACGTCCTCTTGCTTCAACTCCCATTATCAGAACCCAGCGCACGATCGTTCTCTCAGTGGCTGATGGGTTTAGCTTATTTCATTGCATGTTCCAGTTGGCCACTGGAGGAAGGCAAATGCTTATTTCAGCATTTAGGTATGAGAGGCTGGCGATTGCATTGCGATTGCCTCGGGCCTAAAAGACGGCAAGGCGTGACCGCAATTGCTTGCTGTTAAACAGCACAGCACTATTGCTTACCTTGTTTCCGCAGCTCTTGTCGAAGAAAATGTCAAAATAGCCCACGATGGCCTGGAATGAAATATGAGAGAGAGGTTAGAACATGACATTCTGGTAAATGCTCACACTTGTTCGTGGCAGCAGGAAGTAATTAGCAAAAGAGGCTAAAAGGAGGCATGTTGACAAGCAATTAAAAAAAGCATAGTGGTGTAGAAACGCTCCCCATAAACATAATCATTTTATTTATTAAAGACTACTAATGAAAAATAATTATTTTTTTGTATTCTGTACTAATAGACACACAGTGTAAATTACACAATATTATGGAAATAAAAACTACCCTTTTTTGTCCCAACCTGCCCCCCAATGACAGTGGAGCAACTCTATCAATCTCAGGAGCATACTTGTAGTGGCAATGATGCAGAACTAATAGCTTTTAATCCTGACGCAGCTGACAACACGAGGGTCTGCTCGCTCACACAAAGAGCCCAATCAATGAAGAGAGAGAGAGAGAGAGAGAGAGAGAGAGAGAGAGAGAGAGAGAGAGAGAGAGAGAGAGAGAGAGAGAGAGAGAGAGAGAGAGAGAGAGAGAGAGAGAGAGAGAGAGAGAGAGTATGAGAATACACTGATAAAGAGAAAACAGGGCATAAAGAGAGAGGTAAGCAAGACAACAATAGAAGGAAAATGGGAAAACTCCATGTTTAAAAAGAGAGGGAGAAAAACATTTGAGGTGACTAAATGTTAAATAAGATGTTTTTTGAGTTTTTAACTAACCACATTGGGAGCATTTACAGACTTAGCTCTTCTTAGTATTGTTTATTATATATATATATATATATATATATATATATATATATATATATATATATATATATATATATATATATATATATATATATATACAATTTAAAAGTCTACCCACTAGAAGCAAATGTATAAAATAACTTGTGAAATTGAACATTATTTTAACAGGGTTTCTGCTGGTTTTATGAAGGTAAATTTAAGTTATTTTTAAAACCAACTAAAGACATTTTAAGGGATACATTTTAATGTATAACTAAACTACATAAAATATGAAGTCTTGTTTTCTGTGAAACTGATCAAAATGAAGTGAGTTTATGATTAAAACGAGAACAAATATCTGTCAATGGGCTCAGAAAAATCAACTTAATTCAAATGGATATTTTTATACAGTTATAACTCACTGCGAGTTATAAAAATATCCATTTGAATTAAGTTGATACAATTTTTCAATACTCAAATAAATGCATTTTGATTTAAGCATGTTTAGATCTATGTATTGGAGAACAGAACAATTTTTTTTTTTTGCAACGCATGCAACCTTTAAATGCAATGACTAGCATTTAAGACTTTCTGCTCTGATTCTTTTAAAGCCTTCATTTGTGTAAGGGTGAATTAAGACTTTTTAAGACCCAGAAACCCAGTTTAAGGTTGCTTCATTATGAAAGCTAATTATACATTTGCTTGCTGTCCCAGGATGCTTTAGTAATTCTTAAATGTGTAGACAGACAAACAGCCTCTGAACCAGCAACACAAAACAAAAATCTAACACAATTCTCAAATCCGAGCCAATCACCTTTTATAGGAAATGACAGTTGAGAGCAAGAGACGTCACTGATGGTGTGATAGAAAAAAAAGTCAGGTCAGTGCAATTATGGATTGTAATGAACGTTATCAGACATTATATGGAGCAATAATTACCAAATCAAGCTAATTGCTTATTGAATTTGTTAGGAAGAGTGGATTTGCGAGTCATTTGCCACGCCAGAGATGAACTTTGTTGTCGCTGATGACAACAGCTCATAAATATGATTGATTGGGGACAAGCATCATAACTTTCTCTTTTGATGACTCGCATTGTTTCCAGTATAATATTTCCCAGAATGCACCTGTTCTCAAATAGAATTAGCAAAATCCACTCAGAATTAGTCATTTATATTTCTAACATGTTTATTTAGTCATAAAGTGTGTCATTTCAGAGAGGATTTCCCTGAACAAAAGGTTGTGGAGTTGTGTCACGGCATACACCTCACAGATGGACACAAACACGCACACACACACAGAGAGAGAGAGAGAGAGAGAGAGAGAGAGAGAGAGAGAGAGAGAGAGAGAGAGAGAGAGAACAGAGCGCAGTCACCCTGTGAACTCCCAGGGGACACTGCAGTGATAATGTGAGCCATTCAGCCTGAAGTATCCCAGGGACCTTGTGGGGAGACATACAGCTCTGGCTTAATGCCTGTGTGTCCCTCTCCCTCCCAACTATTAATCCTCCTTTTTCTTCTGTTAAAACAGCTTTAGGAGGACAAAGCCACAGCAACATAATCAAGGGTTTAGTAGCACATCCACAAAGGACTTGTGTTCTGCATTAGTCCTTTATATGGGCTTATTTTTCAATAGACAAAAAACTAGTATATATTTCAAACAGTATTACCCAGAATACGAATATATATAGGTATTAGGGGTGTAATGATACACAGAGGTCACGGTTCAGTACATACCTCGGTTTTGGGGTCACGGTTCAATACAACAGGAAAAAGCAACAAATCCCCAATACTAGGTTTCTTTTCATTTATGTTGAACAGACAGTAGAGCAAATTACAGTTGTTCCACACAAAAGCATTTAGTCCCCTAGTTGATACAATACAGCCTCCTTTAAGCATGTAAACAGAATGCTCTCTGCATAGGTCATATTTTTTGTAGGCCTGATAAAATACAAAAGGTATTTGGTCACAATCAGCTACAAAACTGAAAAGCATCTATTGTGTTATACAAGTACAAAATAAATAGAATGAAAAATAAAACTTGAGCAGGGATTAGTTTTCTTTGTGCATGAAAGTTCATTAACATGCGCAAAATTAACATTTTTCAAGAAATCATGGAAAGATGAGCGAGAAAGAGAAAAAGTGCCATCTACATCTGAGCCTCTTCCCCTTTCTACGAGGAGACATTAGCCGCGTTTCCATTAAAGATTTGCGCAGAAATGTTGCCATATTTTCTAAATGTAATTTAAAAAGCTATTGCGAAAGACGGCGTTTCCATTAACCGATGTTATGCGACTAAAACGTATTTATCCTTGCATGATAAGTCATTCAAAAAATTATGCCACGGATGTTGGTAGGTTTATGTATATCCCAGCCACCGCACTAGCCAGTATTTTTAATCAGAGACTTAGTTATCCAAGCATTAATGAAAAGAAAGCACCTTACACTTGTGAGTGCCATGTATGAGGTGTTTGTGGGTGTTTCTCCCTCATATCTGCTTCAAGGTTTTCATAAAATGTGGCATTTTTTGTTTAGAATCCAGTATTCCTGTAATTCTAGTCTTTTATGAGTTTAATAAAGGTCTCTCATCTTCTGTCTGTATCATCTGTAAAGAATGTGAAAAACATTGCAGTTTCGCAAAAAAAAGTCATATTCGAATTGCCTTTATATGGGAGTTTTTGCGAAATTGACGGGTTTCTAATGGCCGTATTTTCAATCGAAATTTCAGTTTGCACAATTTAAAGGGTAATGAAAACGGGGCTATTGAGTGAAGCAGCTTCCCATTTCCAGGACACACAAATTTTGTCACTGGACTGTAGAGAGACCTCCATGACACAAAGCTGCACAATGCCAAATTATTTTATCTCATTATAACAGCGGAAACAACTTAAAATACTCCATCATTTATGGTCATACAGATAAGAGTAAGACATTATTCGAGGGCCTATTTGAGTACACTCACAATAAAAACAAAATGTGTTTTTGTAAAATAAAGAAAACAAACAGGATGCCATGTCGGTTTCCTTTCCGTGAAGTGCGTCACAAAAATTAATCGAAACTAAGTGCCATTTTAACACTTGTTTTGGGTTGGTGCATATCGTGAGCCATTTATTGTGTATTGTATCATATCGTGAGGTTACCCTTTGATTCATACCCCTAGCGTACTCATCGTCTGACTGTATGCACTGAACCATGACCACACTCTGCCCTGTTCGAGATGAATGCCGAATTAATTTATATTAATATTTATATTTATGTTTACATTTTAGATATATTTGGTATTGTTTTAACATAACAAAAAAGATTCAACCATTACCCCAAATATAATATGTAAATGTATAATACAACTAACGATTGCCATCAACTTATTTTCCATAAGTCAGTTATTTAAAAGAAAAAAGTGCAGCATCTCCAAACTGCTTTCCTTTAAATGGGTGCATTCTTTTTGTCAGCATAAATTGCCCAGAAATGTCAACAGAAACTAGGACCCGACAAAAGAGGACGCTCACTGAAAACACAAGGGTCAGAGCCAAGTAACTCCCTGCCAGAAATAAAACAAAATAAACCCCCCTCCATTAACGCACCGGGGCGGAGTGAAAGAGCAGACACAAAAAGCTGTTGTGTGGGGAAAAGGGGGACAAATGGTGGAAACTGAGTCTTTTTATTCTCATCAAAGTGTTCAGCCTTCACACCCGGGGAATGTCGGAGATAAGTGATGTGCGTGAGCTGTTTCCCGGCCCAGGAGGCGGCGCACGGCGCAGCTCAGCGAGTCTACCTGGAGAACAAGTCCGGGGAAAATTAATAATTATCATCATCTCTAACACCAACGGGGAGCAATTCATCATCAAGCCCTTTCCAGCGCTATCATGTCGGAGCAGAGCGTGGTGCAGCCAGATACAATTATGCGGCGAGCTGCGGAGGAGGGAGAGCTAATGCGCTTTTGATGGGGTTTATTCACGCGTGCGAGGCGTCACACTCGACCACCTCGAGCTCTCCAACCCCCCCTTCTCCACCCGGCGTCTCCCCTTATTCTGTGCACAACACACACCAATGCCAACGAAATTCCCATTCCCATTATTCTGCTTTTCCCTCGGAGTTTGACGTTCCGCCGCACTGGAAGCGAATATACAGGGTTTAATTAGAGGGGAAAGACATTACTGCAGAAACACTCAGTCACCTACATAGTGAACTTGAGTAAAGACTAAGGCAGATATGCTGTAAAAAGTGGTATCATTAGTTAAAACAGAAAAAATGTATAACCTTTCTTCCTTCTCTTCTATAGGGTATGAGTGCAACACTTAGTTTTGGTTCTAGAACCCTCAAATATTAACACAAAAAGAGCACTAATTATTACGAGCTGTAATTATAAAACAGACTTCATAAATTCACTAATTCAGGTCATTTGTAATAAATAAGTGGCAAAAATTGAGCCTCCCATTAAACAGTTATCAACAGCATTAATGTACAATAGAAAACATGACTGTTTATGTGAGCATTTAACATTTGAAACAATGGCTATGGTGCTGTATGCTCTATAGATACATATTCTTATACATCTAAAATATATATAAGAATAACATTTTACTTAAAATAGATAGTCCAAACGATAAAATGTACTGTAAGATCCAGGGCTGGATTATCCATATAGGCATAAGGGCACATGCAATACCTTCCTTTAGCCTGGTAAATTCTACTGTGCTGCTTAAACAATTATGAAATTGCACGTGACGTCAAGAACAGAGCGGGTATGTACACTACTGACATCACTGCTCTAGTCTGACACACAGTGTCAGCACACGAATGCCACTTGGTACGGCAATGACATAAAATGACATTTTACAGCCATTGTGATTTTTTTTTTTGTCAAAAAGTATCTGCATCTTTCTCCAAAATAAAAAACAACAGCTCAATGATATTTTAAACCACCCTGTACATGCTGTTCTGTTAAAACAAGTTAGCTTGGATGCTTTATCTTGCCCATGAAAAGGCATAATGTGCTCACCAGAGCGACGGGAACAAAATAGAGTAAGAATTGCAGAATTGTTTCTATTCACACTTCCCTGCTTATCAACTAACAAGTCACAATCTTTTGATTGTTTTGAGGTATTATTCTTATAAGAAAGTGAAAAATATAATAAAAAATATAGTTTAGGGTTCAATTAGGAAAGTCACTTTGTATAAAAGCATTTGCTAAATTACGACTGAGGTCAAGAACTAACAAAGAGTACGTTCAAAATGTTTTGTGTACAATTGTATGTACAAAGAAAATAGTGTGACCACGTGAATATATGTGAAGTACCACACTGCTTTCCAATCATCTATACTGAAACTCCATTGACCTGATTTTACCCAGGGAGTTTCAGCTCCCTATAGCCCAGGGATTTGGCCATATCTAGAGCTGTCCCGCTGTCAACACCACCCCAGTGTTCGCTTACTGGAAATGTCACGTCAGCTATAAGAAATGCAAGACTGGCGCATTTCACAATGCCACTGTGCTTTTTAACAGAAACAAAATGCATGATAACTATAATGATAAATATGGCTTCCACACCAGCAGACAATATAATTCTGTTTGTTCTAAATCTGCTAATTTAAATTCTCAAACTCTTTAAAGCAGGATGGATTCTGATTGGCTCTCGATGCTTTTCATCAGCTAGAAAAAAAATCCTTCTAAAAAGGGATTCCAACGATAATTGTTTCCCTGTGCCGTTATCATTATAGTTATGGTTGTGGAGTGGACAGTGCTATTCTTTTATATTTAGAATATATATTTATCGTTATCATTATAGTTACCGTCTTTGGAGTGTGAAAAATCGTTCAAAATGTGAAAAAAATGTCTCATGTTCATAGAGGCTGCATTTATTTGACCAAAAATACAGTAAAAACACTAATAATCTGAAATATTTATGTCTACACTTACATATTTTTTAAAGTGTAATTTATTCCTGTGATGCAAAGCTGTATTTTCAGCATCATTCCTCCAGTCTTCATTGTCACATGACCCTTCAGAAATCATTCTGATATGCTGATTTGCTGCTCAAGAAACATTTCTGATTATTATCAATGTTGAAAACAGTTGTGCTGCTTCATATTTTTGTGGAAACTGTGAAACATTTTATTTCAGGATTCTAATAGAAAAAAGAACAGCATTTATTTGCAATTTAATTTTTTGTAACAATATAAAGTCTCATCATAACTTCCAATTACAAGTTATCAGGACTTGCTTATTAGGTCTACTAGTTCTTATAACTATCTTCTATAGCCATTGCTTTGTCTCTCCACTGACATTTTACAAATATGGAGAAAACAAGCATTATCCCTACTTATTTTCCCCCCGTATACAATCATTACCAGTATTGTTCTTGTCACAGCTTGATGTAACATGAAGTGTCCTTAAGGCAAATCACCACTGACGCAAATATTATGCACAACCATCTTGAGATGTGCTTCAACTGCAGTGCATAAGATGTGGCATGAACATTTTATACCTCAAAAACAAGCTATTGGTCATCAATGTTGGCTGCATTATTCTAGCAACCGTTTTGTCACATGACCATATGTTTTGAACGATCATATCGCAGCTGCTTGGCATAAAAAGAAAGATGTTTGTTCTTTCTATTTAAAAATAACCAAATGATTTTTAGTTGTTTTAGCTTATTTTCATGCTTGTTTTGTCTTATTTTAAATCATATTGAGGCTCCCTTGAAAGTTTGTTGAGGTCCCGGCCCCTGATTGATGACCACTCCAGTAAATATTCTGAAATACATCCTGAATCTGATATATAATTTTAGTTAGTTAGTTACACAAGTGGCACAGCTTACTCCACTCTTCCCTATTACTTGGGCTAAATTTTCAAATGTGAGCTTAAAGATACGCATTAAATGTATCAAAGTGAATCTGGCACATTTAGAAGTGACACGTTTTTTTCTGGAGAGAGGTGAAAGAGAAAGCAAAAGAGATACTGAGAGAGAGAGAGGAGAGACTGTTGTCCCTGTGGACAATGTGAGTCGAGGACCAGTGCAACTGCAAGAGCGAGCGTTATTTGTCTTCCGCCGGCCGAGCACGAGAGCGCAGGGTAGCGCTGTTCATTTAATGCAAGGTTAGGCAGCCTGATGTGATGAATGGACTGTCGGCAGGAGAATAAGTCCATGCACTCAATCATGGGGACAGCATTTTCCCTTCGTTTTTGGGGTGCCTCCATAATTACATGACAAAGCAGTGCAAAACAGGGTGCTGAATTCCATCTATGACTATAAACTGAATTTTTTCATTACACTCAAGGATATATAATATTTGAAAGTTGGTTATACCAGCCTTTGATCTAAAAATAGAATTTTTTTAACAAGGAGGAAATCAGGATGTGCTTTCCCATTACTGGAGAGCAACAGAAACAAAAGAGATGATGTTTACAAACTCCATTAAATCCAGAGTAACTCTGAGAGGGGAAGGGAGATAATATAGTATTGATTAATCCATAAAAGCTATAGCAAAGAAGCAGGAACAATAATGCTGGGACAAAACTGGGAGACAAAAGAAAAATTACACTTGAAATTTCAGTTGCTTTTTTTGTTCCGTCTCTTACCAACTCACAATTTTCACTGACAAATACACACACACATAACCTCCCACACCAGAAAATAGACCCTGGCATGCATAGTGACCCAGCAAACAATATTGCTTGAGAAAAAACAAACATGATGCCTTGACAGGAGTAGTTCAAACAGAACTGAAAGTTATGATATTATTTACTCAACTTTTTTTACTCAATGTCATTCTATACTGGTATGAAAAAGAAGAAACTCTTAAGAATATTCACGCAGCTCTGCTTCTTACAGCTGTTCAAAATCCAAAAAGCCCCACCATAAAAATCATCCAAATGACAATTTTGAGGCCAAACATCATTGGCTTTCGCTTGTGTCATAACCAGACACATTGCAGTTCGATTAAGCAGAATGGACAACTGTATTGTACAATCAAGATGATTTTCCATGAATATTGACATATTACTGCAGAACACTTGGAATATACACTAGTGTTTGGGGTTGGTATGATTGTTTTAATGATTTTAAAACAAGTGTCCTCTGCTCAGTAAGGCTGCTTTAAGAAAATTTGTAATAACTTTTCTAATAATTTTTTTAATCAAATTTATTCTTTGAATGAAGCTGAATTTTCAGCATCATTACTCCAGTCTTCAGTGTCAGATGATCCTTCAGATATCATTCTAATATGCTGATTTAGAGCGCAAGGAATATTTCAGATTTTTAGCAATGTTGAAAATAGTGGAGTTCAATGTTTTTGTGGAAACTATGATAATATCTTATTTCCAGTATCCTTTGATGAATAGGAAGTTTAAAAGGAAAGCATTTATTTAAAATAAAAAATATTATTATAAGTCTCAACTGTCACTTTTGATCAATTTAGTGCAAACCTTTGAATGGTAGTCTAGTACACAAGTCATACAATCTACTTTTATTTAAGTTTTATGGTGCTTTTTATCCTTTTGACAGAGCTTGACAGAGTGGCCAGAATGGATAGTTATTAAACTGCATGCATTTTGTGGAAGAACATTGTTTTGGTTGTGCCTTGTCTCTGCGTGACTGTGTTCATGGAAACCCATTCCATGAAACTCTCTATGCACTGTTCTTGAGCTAATCTGAAGGCTACAAAAGTTTGGAGGTTTGTAGCTATTGGCTCTGCAGAAAGTTGGTGACTTCTGCGCACTGTGTGCCTCAGCATGCACTGACTCCGCTCTGTGATTTTATGTGGCCTACCACTTCGTGGCTGTTGTGCTCAATTGCTTCCACTTTGTTATAATACCACTAATTGTAAAACCCTTGAATTCACTGAGCTTCTAAAAGAGTGACCCATTCTTTCACACCCATGTTTGTAGAACCAGTCTGCATGTCTAGATGCTTGATTTTATACACCTGTGGCCATGGAAATTATTGGAACACCTGAATTCAATGATTTGGAGGGATATCCCAATACTTTTGGCAATGTAGTGTATAACCAGTTTATTTTTTACCTATTAATAGACACAGTACTTCCTTGAAAAAAAATTCAAGCACAGCGCTACAACAATTATGTTGATTCTTGTTTTATTACAAGCACTGTGATTCCAGGTGATTCCCCGGATGTTTGAGTTTTAGCTGCTCCATGCCAACCTTTCTCACTCGTATGTACGCATTTTCCTACGAAAAGCTTGGGAACCCTTATAACAGGCTTACCATAGTGAAACAGGGTAAGACAAATAAGCATTTTGGAAGAAGGACTGATAGTGCATTGACTCATTATTTAAAATTATTAAAATGTTGTTAATTTTGAACAGACAAAAAAATTCAATAGATCACCTTTTAATGGGACAAGAGCTACATTGCTATTTTCATAATTTACCTGTTTGTTTCACAGTACTAGAATGACTTTAATACCCTCTCACTCTATTTTACTTCACACATGCAGTTGAATTTAGGCAATGAAATAAGCAAACCTTTCACTGACTGTCGTAACCTTCACCTGTAAGAAAACCCATCTTTCCATCAAACCAGACTGATGTCTGAGCTACCGGACACATCGCAGCCATCTCCCCACCACTAATTAATCTTCACACCTGACAACCTTGATTAGCTCTGAAGATTGAAGAGTGTTTGTGTGCGAGTTTGTTGGTAAATGTGTGTTTGTGTGTGCGTGTTGGATCTACTCACTGTACAGAATGTGCTGGCTGTTATCTTCAGAGTGAAGCCTACAGTGAACTCCAGCTCAGACACAGTCACAGTGCCACAGTCAATAGTCTAGAGAGGGACACATAAACAAAACTTCTTTAAACATCCTATAAAGTAACAGAGCTGGCTAGAAAAGTTGGGACAAATAGAAGTCACAATTCAGAAGTTATTGGACAGCTAACACTTGATATAAATAGTCATTAAAGACAATTTTAGACATTTGTTTTTGCTTTATTTCATTACTTTTTGTAGAGAAATGATATGACCTAGATCCAATCTCAAGTTGACAACACAAGGGCACACGATATATTGGAGCACGTGCACTAGTTTTTAAGTGCTTGATGGAATAAAACATTTTAGGGAACGCAATAAAACAAATAAATTATACTTTACTTTACATTATACTTTCTGTAAATAAAAAGATAGTAATTTATGTGGAATGCAAGTTAAATGGTATATTGATTACTCATTTTAGAATATAAATTATAATTATTACATTTAAACATTAAAAACTATATATTAAAAATAGATTACTAAATTATTTAAATAATTTAATTTAAGTTTCCAGCATCATTAAATATAATTGAACAGCTACATGACAAAAATGCAATAAAAAAACTTTAAATATCATAAAGCAGTAAATGTGGCAAGTTTAAGTGGAAGACGTGTCATTACATGTTGTAACAGAAATTCCACGCTAGAATGTGTTCATTTAATGGAACTCTGACCACCGTTAAATGGCTATATTGGGCTGGGTCAGTGAGATAATGGAAGTAAGATGTGCAACGTTTATGCACAGAGAGGAAATGATGGATTTGTGCATTGAATTTTCATTATTGCTTATATTTGAGTCATTTTATGATCAAGGTCAGGGAATATAATGTAATTTTTCCCCATGGTTGAACATACGGTTAAAATTGGTCACATTTTCTGAGAAGGATAAAAATGAAAGGAATTTGTAAAAACTTTGTTCAATCTACTTTTAGGGTCTGTTTACACCTGGTTTTAAGATGCACTTTGGTTGATCGGATCGCAAGTAGACGAGGGAGACACACATGTTTACACCTGGTGTTTTAATCCGTCTCTTTTGTCACTTTCGACCACTTTAGTCCAGATTTCTTTGAGGGAAGGGTCTATGTATGGGTTTTTTCAGATCTTTCGATCTGATGGATCAGACTGTCTAGCATGCTTCCCATAATGTTTAAGCATTAGATCAGTAGCTGGAGAGTAGGCGTCTTTTGTGGCTGATCAAACACATTCGACCACATGAGAGTTTACACTACGAAAGCAATCCGGTCGAATTTGTTTTCGACTGCCTCTTGAAGTGATTGAAAGTGGACAAGCTCAAACCGTTTTAGACCCCATTTATTCTTGTATTTAGCGTCGTCTACTTGTGATCCTTAATACCAAGTGTAAACAGGGCCTTAGTTTTTCTGTTAAAAATCGATCTACTGTTTTACCACATTTTAATGTAACAATACAGTAGCTCTCATGGAAATACCTAAAAAAACACCACAAACATACAACTTTATTAGTTTTCATTTTTTGATACAATTCATTGGTGGCATCTTCCACTTAAATATTTATTGAAAAATCATAGATAGAACAATGTTAAGCTTATGTGTGTTTTTCCTCATAAGTGTTTGTGCAAGGCCATGGCAGGCAGTGATGAGTAGTGGTGAAGTTTACTAAGGAGTACTTTAAACAAAGATTAGAATAATCAATCAGCCATTCTGTCACAGACGGCCTCCGAGGCTTTACTTCCTCTCAAACGTCTTTCGCTCTCTGCTCACAATCTGTCACTCCCTTCTCTTCATCTTCTGCTTGATCCTACCTGCGTTCTCTCCCCTCCTCCTTCTATCTCAAAACAAGGCCACAACACAGGAAATTGGCTTTCTGTCCAGCCCAGACTCAAATAATTAGGGATTCAGGTAATCTAATTATCTGCACCAAATCCAATAAGACAGACACCATTATGTAGTTAAAAAGAGGGGATTAGTAAGCAGATAACTCAGACATGTAGGAATAGTTCACCCAAAAATGAAAGTGACAGAATAAACCACCATCCACTTTTGTTGTATGGAAAAGAGCAGCTTAGACATTTCTAAAAATTAGCTGTTGGTGTTCTATGGAAAAATCATAAGGGTTTAGAATGACCAGTTTCCTGAACGGTGACGAGCCCATCGGAGCTGTCGTGCTTATTGTAAATGAAATGGTCACAGATAATAGTTTCGATGTACTTTGCCTTACTGAAACCTGACTTAAGCCAAATGATTATTTTGGTCTTAATGAGTCTATTCCACCAGGATACTGTTAAAAGCATGAGCCCCGTCTGATTGGTCGTGGCGGCGGTGTTGCAACAATCTATAGAGATATTCTTAATGTTACTCAGAAAACAGGTCACAGGTTTAATTCATTTGAAGTACTAGTGCTAAATGTTACGCTCTTAGATGTAAGAAAGAAAACCGTATTATCTCTAGCCTTGGCTACTGTACAGGTCCTTCTAAAAAAATGTGCATATTGTGATAGTTCATTATTTTCCATAATGTAATGAAAAATTAAACTTTCATATATTTTAGATTCATTGCACACCAACTGAAATCTTTCAGGTCTTTTATTGTTTTAATACTGATGATTTTGGCACACAGCTCATGAAAACCCAAAATTCCTATCTCAAAAATTAGCATATTTCATCCGATCAATAAAAGAAAAGTGTTTTTAATACAAAAAAAGTCAACCTTCAAATAATTATGTTCAGTTATGCACTCAATACTTGGTCGGGAATCCTTTTGCAGAAATGACTGCTTCAATGCGGCGTGGCATGGAGGCAATCAGCCTGTGGCACTGCTGAGGTGTTATGGAGGCCCAGGATGCTTCGATAGCGGCCTTAAGCTCATCCAGAGTGTTGGGTCTTGCGTCTCTCAACTTTCTCTTCACAATATCCCACAGATTCTCTATGGGGTTCAGGTCAGGAGAGTTGGCAGGCCAATTGAGCACAGTAATACCATGGTCAGTAAACCATTTACCAGTGGTTTTGGCACTGTGAGCAGGTGCCAGGTCGTGCTGAAAAACGAAATCTTCATCTCCATAAAGCTTTTCAGCAGATGGAAGTATGAAGTGCTCCAAAATCTCCTGATAGCTAGCTGCATTGACCCTGCCCTTGATAAAACACAGTGGACCAACAACAGCAGCTGACATGGCACCCCAGACCATCACTGACTGTGGGTACTTGACACTGGACTTCAGGCATTTTGGCATTTCCTTCTCCCCAGTCTTCCTCCAGACTCTGGCACCTTGATTTCCGAATGACATACAAAATTTGCTTTCATCCGAAAAAAGAACTTTGGACCAATGAGCAACAGTCCAGTGCAGCTTCTCTGTAGCCCAGGTCAGGCTTGACCTGGGGAATGCGGCACCTGTAGCCCATTTCCTGCACACGCCTGTGCACGGTGGCTCTGGATGTTTCTACTCCAGACTCAGTCCACTGCTTCCGCAGGTCCCCCAATGTCTGGAATCGGTCCTTCTCCACAATCTTCCTCAGGGTCCGGTCACCTCTTCTCGTTGTGCAGCGTTTTTTGCCACACTTTTTCCTTCCCACAGACTTCCCACTGAGGTGCCTTGATACAGCACTCTGGGAACAGCCTATTCGTTCAGAAATTTCTTTCTGTGTCTTACCCTCTCGCTTGAGGGTGTCAATGATGGCCTTCTGGACAGCAGTCAGGTCGGCAGTCTTACCCATTATTGCGTTTTTGAGTAATGAACCAGGCTGGGAGTTTTTAAAAGCCTCAGGAATCTTTTGCAGGTGTTTAGAGTTCATTAGTTGATTCAGATGATTAGGTTAATAGCTTGTTTAGAGAACATTTTCATGATTGCTAATTTTTTGAGATTTTCATGAGCTGTATGCCAAAATCATCAGTATTAAAACAATAAAAGACCTGAAATATTTCAGTTGGTGTGCAATGAATCTAAAATATATGAAAGTTTAATTTTATCATTACATTATGGAAAATAATGAACTTTTATCACAATATGCTAATTTTTTGAGAAGGACCTGTATATATTTCATCACGACCAGATGAAAACGCTAAATTATCTAAACTGACAGCGTGTGTTGAAGATATTAAATACTGGATGACGTGTTTTCTGCTATTAAATTCAGATAAAACGGAGGTATTACTGCCCACAAAACCTCTCACAATACAACTTTAACTTGGAAGGATGTCCTGTCACTTTATCCACTACAGTAAAAGACCTGGGTGTTATATTAGACCGCAACTTAACTTCGAAAATCATATTTCATATGTTACAAGAACAGCATTTTTCCACCTTAGAAACATTGCTAAGCTACGTAACATGCTATCTATTTCTGATGCAGAAAAGTTAGTTCATGTTCATGACCTCGAGACTAGATTACTGTAATGCTTTATTAGCTGGTTGTCCTGCATCCTCAATAAACAAGCTACAGTTAGTCCAAAACGCAGCTGCTAGAGTTCTTACTAGGTCAAGAAAATATGATCATATAACACCAATTTTATCATCTCTACACTGGTTACCTATTAAGTTCCGTATCAATTACAAAGTATTGCTACTGACCTATAAAGCCCTAAATGGTTTAGCTCCAGTGTATTTAACGGATCTTCTATCGCCCTACAATCCATCGCACTCTTTATCACTAAACTCGAGGCTTCTGGTCAATACTAGGATATCTAAGTCCACTAAAGGAGGGAGGGCATTTTCACATTTACCTCCTAAACTCTAGAATAGTCTTCCTGATATTGTTTGAGGTTCAGGCTCGCTGTCCCAGTTTAAAACTAGATTAAAGACGCATCTCTTTAGCCAAGCATTCACATTATAATTACCTTTTATACTACAGTTAAATCGGATCAAAAGCATTAATATTCTGAACAGCAGCTATGCTAATTATTTCCCATCTGCTTTTCTGTTATTATCTCGGGACACTAGTCCCGAGGTAAATAGTTCGTCAGCTCCAGTTTGTATCCAGCCTCTCATGGAGACTTCAGATGCCCCAACACCTGTGATGAGACGACTCAACGCCAGCGCTGTTATGGCCTAAATTAATACATGATTGATTAACCTTTTCTAACATTTTTCTTTAACATTCTCTTTCTAACATTTTTCAATGTACATTTATGAAATGCACTTTCTGTAAAGCTGCTTTGAAACAATGTGTGTTGTGAAAAGCGCTATACAAATATATTTGAATTGAATTGAATTGAATGTTTGGCTACCCTATTCCTTACACTACCATTGGGGATGGTAAGATAAGATTAAAGCTGAATTTCCAGCATCATTACTCCAGTCTTCAGTCTCACATCATCCTTCAGAAATCAGCCGTTTTGCTGCTCAAGAAACATTTATTTTTATTATCAATGTTGTAAACAATTGATGCTTAATATTTTTCGGGGGAAACCATTAAATGTGGTCTTAAAGTATTAATTACATTAAATGTTTGAAAAGTGTATGGAGCCCAACCCATCTGTGCTGCGATATTATCTAAAGTGAATATTAACATTTACATGTGTTCATTTGGCAGATGCTTTTATCCGATGAGACTTGAGGAACACAAGCAATATGTTTTCCTGAAGGCACTATTAAATCTCAATAGATGACACACTTCATTGATCCCCAAGGCGTCATTTAGAATTAACTAATCATTTTGCTGATAATTCCCTTCAGACTTTTCTAGAAAGACCCTAATAAAGTCTCTCCTCTTACCTTAATCACTGCAGGCTCTGAAATGACCGTCTCAGGCTTCAACACCTCCACAACTGCCTCTGGTATCACAGCCTTCTTCATACACATCATCTTGAAGCCATACACATCATCCCAGAATGCAATGCGGTCACTGTGTTTCTGAGTGTCCCCAACCGCCGCCAGGCTGATATTGCATCGGTCCGGATAGACTGTAAAGAAAGATGATAAATGAAATTGAGTAAAACACATCAACTGCGGGGCTTACATATGATATATGTACAAAGTCAAACGAAGCCCTCATGAGTCAATACTTTACATGACAAGAACATTATTCATTTAGCAGACAAATTTTTATCCTAAGTGATTCATGGTTCATATTTTGCTACAGTCAACTTAGGAGCCATTTACACAACGGGAAGCTTTTTATGCGGTTTGGCCATTCATTTACACAACATTGGTGTTTTGGGGGCCTGAAAAAGCGAACTTTTGAAAACGGGTTTCATAGAGCAAGTTTTTTTAAACAATACCATTGTCGTCTCTACACCACTGTTAACTACAAAAAGCGTGAATTTGTGAAAATGGTGACGTCATGCGTGTAGGCACGTATTGTTTCTTTACAAAGTGACATCGCCAACTACTGGCCTGGCGTGAATAATACATAGTTTTAGTAGTTTTCGTGAATCCGTGTGAACGGGGATGGTTTTGACAACATTGTCATCTGTATGTGAAAAACTTAAAGGAAAAACTTTTCTGTTGGCCCTGTTTACACCTGGAATTAAGATGTGATTCGATCAACCACAACACAAGTGGACAAGGGTGACACATTCACGGTTACACCTAATCCGTCTCTTTAAACCACTTTTTCATTTCTTCAAGGGGAGGGACTATGGTAGTGTTGTCATAGGTACCGACTTCGATACCAAATTAATAATGAAAATATAAAAATGTGACGACACCAGCCTTTCCCTCTAGCGTTTTGAGCACTGTTAAACTCTAATCTAATGGACAAAATAAACTCGCACAAATTACATATGAACTTGCCCGGAAACCACGGAAAAACATTAGGAGAGCAGCAGTTTTTGTTTCCGCTCTGACAGCCACAAGACCACAACAAACTCTGTGATTGTGTGTTGGAAATAATGAAAGGTGAGAGAACATTTTGCTTGGTACTTTTTTGACTTGGAACCAAACTTGGACCGTCAGCAGACAAACTTTAAATCCTGTCTGGCTGGCGCGCTTCCCATTATGTTTACTCATTAAGTCGGTAGGCGGAGAGTAGATGGTCTTTTGGCTGTTCGAACGCATTTGACCACAAGAGGTTTACACTACGAAAGCAATCTGGTCGAATGCGTTTTCAACTCCCTCTGGAAGTCGTTGAAAGTGGACAAGATCCAAAAATTTTTGAGCCTGTTTTAGTCTCGTCCACTTGTGATCCGATGAAACAAAATGCAGGGCCTAAATCATACCTTCTGGGGTTTGAACCAACAACCTGTGGCTTACCGGTCCAGAACTTCAACCACTAATCCATAAAAGATTAATGCGCAGCTTTTCAGATCTCTGGTGCAGTGGTTAGCTCATATGATCTAGACATATCTGGGCCATACTGCTCCCAGGGAAGCTGGTTCGAGTCCATTAAACTCGAAATGACTCCAATTAAATGTCCTACATTTGTAAACTTTGACTGCATATTGACTTGTTGCCATTAAATATACAAGCACTGAATGTTTGAACAAACTCACTGACATGAATCAAAGAAAAAAAGAAAAAGACAAAAGAAGAAAAATACTTGGAAACAGCGTTGAATGTACTACAATTATGACAAACCATAAAGTATATTAATGCACCGATCAATAGTTTACAAACAAGTAAACTGCAAACTGTAAATGTGTACGATACACACAGATTAAAAAAAGCAAAAGATAATTTCAATTAAAGCTGAAGTTGTTTAACTAAAAACTAAAAATATGACTCGTTTTTACAAAAATTTAGGTTTTCTATAACTAATAACTAAAGCGTAAAGAACGGCTAGACATTGTGTGGGTGTATTAGACCTCATCCTTTACACAAATGTGCAATAATGAGCACATCTATCATGAAATGGTAAACAACAGCCTTGACTGTCTCATTCAGTAATGTTTCAGTCGTTTCCAACACTGGTAAATGTCCCTGTGTGATGATGTTAATGGTTACCATGTACATGCTTCTGGCAAAAAATCTAAATTCAACTGAGTCATAATCATAAAAACTCTGCATCTATCAGTCCTTAATGTCCATTACATTTGGCCATCAGAGACAAACTCAAAGCTGCAGTGCGCTTATTTCATGCTCCTGGAGAAACCAGACACCACTAATATCTACACCTCACATCAGGATATCCTGAGTGTGTAAATAATTTGTCTTCCCTTCTCTCAGTCTTACATTTTTGTAATTTTATTTGTATGTGTAGGAATGAAAAATCAGGGCACTACACTACATTTTTAATTACAAACAGGCCTTATTCAGCATGTCTGCATTACGTGCATAAGCATGTGTGCATAAGCATCATACACTTGTCGACTGTTAATAGTTACAGAAAAAAATTGGGCATCATTCACTAAACAATTGATCACTCACTACCAGATTTAACTCTTTCCTGGCAAACACAGAAATTTCTGAGTTTTCACAGTTATATGGTAGGGGGCACTGGGCAAAATGTACAGAAAACCCTTGTTATTTCTTCTTTTGCCAGAAAAAAACAAGTGATGTATATAACAAATTGTCAACCAAAAAAAAAAAAAAATAGAATTCTTGGTATAATTTTTTCATTTACAAAAAAAAGTTTAATGAATATTTCATTGGTTTATCTAATTTATTTTAAACAATTACATAATATAATAATTAAATAACAAAATATTAATCTTGTATTTAAGTGACAACTGACACCACTGACAGGTGAAGTGAATAACACTCTTATGAAGAGTATCTCTTCATCACGGCACCTGTAGTGGCTGGGATATATTAGGCAGCAAGTGAACATTTTGTCATGGGCGGCCAAGGCTCATTGATGCACGTGCGTTGGGAGCAAAGGCTGGCCCGTATGGTCCAATCAAACAGACGAGCTACAGTAGCTCAAATTGCTCAAGAAGTTAATGCTTGTGTCAGAATGCACAGTGCATCGCAGTTTGTTGCGTATGGGGCTGCATAGCCACAGACCAGTCAGGGTGCACATGCTGACCGCTGTCCACCGCTTAAAGTGCCAACAATGGGCACGTGAGTATCAGAACTAGATCATGGAGCAATGGAAGAAGGTATTCTGGTCTGATAAATCACATTTTCTTTGACATCACATGGATCGCTTTCCTGGGGAACACATGGCACCAGGATGCACTATGGGAAATAGGCAAGCTGGTGCTTTGAGCAATGTTCTGCTGGGAAACCTTGGGTCCTGCCATCCATGTGGATATTACTTGACATTTACCACCTACCTAAGCAGTGTTGGAGACCATATACACCCTTTCAAACGGTATTCCCTGGTGTCTGTGGCCTCTTTCAGCAGGATAATGTGCCCTGCCACAAAGCAAAAATGGTTCAGGAATGGTTTAAGGAGCACAACAACCATTTTGAGGTGTTGAGTTGGCCTCCAAATTCCCCAAATCTCAAACTCTGTCCTACACAAGCAGCAAGACAGAAATCCATGATGGACTATATATCACCAACTTTGTCTGACCTTTAATCAAGGGTTAAGGGTGCACATTCACTCTCGGGCACCATAATAAAGCGTGTGCCATCAAAATCCTCTCCTGTGTGACAGAATTGTGACTGGCAAGTTATAACCTCCAGCCTGTACCTTAAAGCCTGTGACCCGAGTCACGTGCCACGTGAAAAACCAAACCTGAGCACACCTGGAGGATTTGTCACCTAATTTTCTCTGATTAGTGGAGAGATGGGAGCTATTGGAGAGGGTGTGATGTGAGCACTGATGGGTACGGTTGGGTGAGCAGAGGCTACCAGAAAGGAGCAGAGAGGGTGTCCCAAGATTCATAGCTTTGACATCTGCGTCCTTCTCGACTCGGTGCTCATGGCCCGTTTGTCAAGCACCCCCCCTCCAGTTCCTCTTGAGGGCAGCCATGAAGAAGAGGGTAGTAAGAACAGGGGGTGGAAAAAAAGCATCCAGTGATGAGAGAGCAAAAGCACATACCACATTTCGGGATGAAGAGAAAGGTTAATAATATGAGGTATAAAGGAGAGAGAGGAAGCCGAGGGTATAGTGGCAGGGGTAAGTAATGTTGATCTGACACAGTGCAGAGCTGCCACATGATGGGCCATTATATCAATCTGCTTCACACTAGGTATACATGGCTGCGGGCTTTCCGACTGAGCTGAAAATAAAAAACGTGCTGCCTCACTGGGCGATTCAGTGCTATTCTGCCTGTGCCTCTTACATTTCTGGTTTTCCGAACAGATATATGGATTTAAAATGTCTCTTCCTGGAAAATACTTCAAATGTTGGTGACAGATTTTGTCCATTAAAATACCCACTAGAATGACAATACGCCAGAAAAGTATGCTTTTTTAATTTATTTTTTACTAACTGAATCTTGACAGTAGTACTCTGAAGAGTTTAAGTAAAACATGTTTAACTACTGGCAAGCTACCATATAAAATTATGTAAAAAATATAATTAAATGCAATTGTATTACTAATGGAAAATGTATTCACTTAGAATTCTTCTTATTATATAGATTTTCTAAATGTAAATCTACCCAACTCACTCACTCACTATATATAATGTAGGTATATGCATACACATAACCATTCAAAATTAAAAGACATTTATACTGTTACAAAATATTTCTATTTTAAATGATTTCAGTTCTTTCGATTCATTAAATTAATTCAGGAAAAAAGTACCATGGTTTCAACAAATTGTGAAAACTGTACTGTGATCGGAGTGAAATAGTTTCTCTAACAAAAAATGTAGGACGGGACTTGATTCTGAATTGATTGGATAGTTGTGGTTTGCTATTGCTGTAATGTCATGTGAGTGTAGGGTTGCCCTGCCCTGCCCTCATGCCAGTAAACACATCATCAGAAAAGAGATCTCGCTGCAAGAGGGAGGGTAAAAGCTTTGATTAAAGATTACAAGAGCACATGAATAAAAAAAAAATGTGTGCACAGAAAAATAAATTATAATACTGCAGCACATCCATCCATCCATCCATCCATCTTTATATATATACAGTGGGTACGGAAAGTATTCAGACCCCCTTACATTTTTCACTCTTTGTTATATTGCAGCCATTTGCTAAAATCATTTGAGTTCATTTTTTTCTCATTAATGTACACACAGCACCCCATATTGACAGAAAAACACAGAATTGTTGACATTTTTGTAGATTTATATAAAAAAAAAAAAAAAAACTGAAATATCATAGGGTCCTAAGTATATAGGGTCCCAGACCCTTTGCAGTGACACTCATATATTTAACTCAGGTACTGTCCATTTCTTCTGACCATCCTTGAGATGGTTCTACACCTTCATTTGAGTCCAGCTGTGTTTGATTATAATGATTGGACTTGATTAGGAAAGCCACACACCTGTCTATATAAGACCTTCAACTCACAGTGCATGTCAGAGCAAATGAGAATCATGAGGTCAAAGGAACTGCCTGAAGAGCTCAGAGACAGAATTGTGGCAAGGCACAGATCTGGCCAAGGTTACAAAAAAAAAAAACTTCTGCTGCACTTAAGGTTCCTAAGAGCACAGTGGCCTCCATAATCCTTAAATGGAAGACGTTTGGGATGACCAGAACCCTTCCTAGAGCTGGCCGTCTGGGCAAAGTGAGCTATCAGGGGAGAAGAGCCTTGATGAGAGAGGTAAAGAAGAACCCAAAGATCACTGTGGCTGAGCTCCAGAGATGCAGTTGGGAGAAGGGAGAAAGTTCGATCACTCTCAACCATCACTGCAGCCCTCCACCCAGGGGTGGATCTACAGGGGGGTGCCCTCCCACTCTAGAGCCTTGCCCCCCCCAGCTGCCCCCCTAACTTTGATGATCCAAAAACTGTACTTGTAAAAACAACACGCCAGTATGTCCAATACATTTACCAAAAGTAAACCATTTAATTTTTAATTTTAAATGCAAAATTAAAATGCATAAAATACCCCGCCCCCTCAAAAACTTAGCTACGTCCCTGATTCAAACGTGCAGAGCGGCGTTCGCTCAGTCTGGCTCACACACAGCGAGTCTGCTGCGGTGCGGAGGCCCTACAAACCGACTGGAGAGACTGAGCTGCCCCAGAGCCCCTGAAGGTGAAGTGAGTTTCCCCAGGTGTAGTTTAAACACACGTTTAACTTAAAATTACATCTGTAATGAATGTAGCCTATTTTATGCTAAAGCCGATTCAGCATCAGCAAAAACAGCGAGTCTATTACGTTAGCCAAAAAATCAGCGGTTGTGATTCGTAAGAGACTCTTCCCTTTGATTAGCCTAATTTTGATTTTAGTAAAGACAAGAACATATAAAAAATATTGTATCCATAACTGCCAAATCTCACGCATTCACCGTGAGACACACGCAATTGACACTTTTCACGCTCTCACGCCACACATACATTTTCTCACGCACAGAAAAATCGCGAAGCAAAGAGGACACAGAGACAGCCAGACTAGACAGAGCAGGTCACAAAAAAATCTCAGCTCTCAGATTCTGTCACTTTTATTACGAAATTCAAACAATAAATGCCGTTTTGGCGCTTGTAAATGTTACGTGACAGATCCCTAGCTGCACGTGGACCGATCATCTCTAGCTAGGCTGAATAAACACGAATGAACAATGTTGAAAGAAACAGTATCTTACAACTTACCTAAATGTATATTCCTCATACATAATATCGACCACTCAATCTAACAAAGGGGTCAATAAAACAACTGGAGAACAATTATGTCACATAACATTTACCTCAGGAAAGCCATTTAATGACCATAATAGACTATAGCACATTAGTTGGCTAGAAAAAAAGAGCTATAGAGAGTATTTTGCTAAATTTGTGTAATATACCATATTATATATTTATTATATTTTTATTTATATCATTAAATAAAGTTGTTATTATAATAAAAAATACATTATATGTAATTTGAGTTATTTTTAACCTTAAATAACACTGCCAGCTGATAGGGCTCTCTGTATGTTTACAGCATTAGGTGAGTTGTTTTTTCTTGAGATTAGGTACATCTTGTGTTCCTAATATTTATCCAAAAGAGTCAATATTAAATCAAATCAAATCAAATTGAAATAGCAAATAAGCGTAGCTTACCAGAAATTGTACCATGTAAACACTGTAACATGTTGTCACTAAACCTAATAAAATTCAGTTGTTCCTAAAATGTTAGTGACAATCACAATACACTTATTGCGATGCAATTATTTCATTTGTGCACTGTAATTATAAGTTTTTAATTATAATAAGAACTTGAGTATTGTCCACTGTTGTATATTTGTAGTCCACTGCATCTTGGACACAATTATTGTACTTTTTTATATTTTCATTTTGCTGTTTTGTTTTGTTTTGTTTGAACACCGGGCTTATTCCTGTTGTGAATAAAAAACTTTGTAGTGTGTAAGATTGCATGATTAAACAATAAGTACTGTAGCCATTCACATATAGGGTTTGTGTTTGCCACCCTGCCAAGACCTCTTGCCACCCCTTTGCCCCCTCATGTAAAATCTTATATATAAACTTCAAATAATTATGTTCAGTTATGCACTCAATACTTGGTGGGGAATCCTTTTGCAGAAATGACTGCTTCAATGCGGCGTGGCATGGAGGCAATCAGCCTGTGGCACTGCTGAGGTGTTATGGAGGCCCAGGATGCTTCGATAGCGGCCTTAAGCTCATCCAGAGTGTTGGGTCTTGCGTCTCTCAACTTTCTCTTCACAATATCCCAAAGATTCTCTATGGGGTTCAGGTCAGGAGAGTTGGCAGGCCAATTGAGCACAGTAACACCATGGTCAGTAAACCATTTACCAGTGGTTTTGGCACTGTGAGCTGGTGCCAGGTCGTGCTGAAAAACGAAATCTTCATCTCCATAAAGCTTTTCAGCAGATGGAAGCATGAAGTGCTCCAAAATCTGATAGCTAGCTGCATTGACCCTGCCCTTGATAAAAAACAGCAGCTGACATGTCACCCCAGACCATCACTGACTGTGGGTACTTGACACTGGACTTCAGGCATTTAGGCATTTCCTTCTCCCCAGTCTTCAATGACATGCAAAATTTGAGCGACAGTCCAGTGCTGCTTCTCTGTAGCCCAGGTCAGGCCCTTCTGCCGCTGTTTCTGGTTCAAAAGTGGCTTGACCTGGGGAATGCGGCACCTGTAGCCCATTTCCTGCACACGCCTGTGCACGGTGGCTCTGGATGTTTCTACTCTAGACTCAGTCCACTGCTTCCGCAGGTCCCCCAAGGTCTGGAATCGGTCCTTCTCCACAATCTTCCTCAGGGTCCGGTCACCTCTTCTCGTTGTGCAGTGTTTTTTGCCACACTTTTTCCTTCCCACAGACTTCCCACTGAGGTGCCTTGATACAGCACTCTGGGAACAGCCTATTCGTTCAGAAATGTCTTTCTGTGTCTTACCCTCTCGAGGGTGTCAATGATGGCCTTCTGGACAGCAGTCAGGTCGGCAGTCTTACCCATGATTGCGGTTTTGAGTAATGAACCAGGCTGGGAGTTTTTAAAAGCCTCAGGAATCTTTTGCAGGTGTTTAGAGTACATTAGTTGATTCAGATGATTAGGTTAATAGCTCGTTTAGAGAACCTTTTCATGATATGCTAATTTTTTGAGATAGGAATTTTGGGTTTTCATGAGCTGTATGCCAAAATCATCAGTATTAAAACAATAAAAGACCTGAAATATTTCAGTTGGTGTGCAATGAATCTAAAATATATGAAAGTTAATTTTTTCTAATCAACCAATCATATGGCAGTTGCTTCAATGCATTTAGGGGTGTGGTCCTGGTCAAGACAATCTCCTGAACTCCAAACTGAATGTCAGAAGGGGAAAGAAAGATGATTTAAGCAATTTTGAGCGAAGCATGGTTGTTGGTGCCAGACGGGCCGGTCTGAGTATTTCACAATCTGCTCAGTTACTGGGATTTTCACACACAACCATTTCCAGGGTTTACAAAGAATGGTGTAAAAAAGGAAAAACATCCAGTATGCGGCAGTCCTGTGGGTGAAAATGCCTTGTTGATGCTAGAGATCAGAGGAGAATGGGCCGACTGATTCAAGCTGATAGAAGAGCAACTTTGATTGAAATAACCACTCGTTACAACCGAGGTATGCAGCAAAGCATTTGTGAAGCCACAACACGCACAACCTTGAGGCGGATGGGCTACATCAGCAAAAGACCCCACCGGGTACCACTCATCTCCACTACAAATAGGAAAAAGAGGCTACAATTTGCACAATCTCACCAAAATTGGACAGTTAAAGACTGGAAAAATGTTGCCTGGTCTGATGAGTCTCGATTTCTGTTGAGACATTCAGATGGTAGAGTCAAAATTGGGCATAAACAGAATGAGAACATGGATCCATCATGCCTTGTTACCACTGTGCAGGCTGGTGGTGGTGGTGTAATGGTGTGGGGGATGTTTTCTTGGCACATTTTAGGCCCCTTAGTGCCAATTGGGCATTGTTTAAATGCCACGGCCTACCTGAGCATTGTTTCTGACCATGTCCATCCCTTTATGACCACCATGTACCCATCCTCTGATGGCTACTTGCAGCAGGATAATGCACCATGTCACAAAGATCGAATCATTTCAAATTGGTTTCTTGAACATGGCAATGAGTTCACTGTACTAAAATGGCCCCCACAGTCACCAGATCTCAACCCAATAGAGCATCTTTGGCATGTGGTGGAACGGGAGCTTCGTGCCCAGGATGTGCATCCCACAAATCTCCATCAACTGCAAGATGCTATCCTATAAATATGGGCCAAATTTTTAAAGAATGCTTTCAGCACCTTGTTGAATCAATGCCACGTAGAATTAAGGCAGTTCTGAATGCGAAAGGGGGTCAAACACAGTAGTATGGTGTTCCTAATAATCCTTTAGGTGAGTGTGTGTGTGTGTATATATGTATATATGTATATATATATATATATATATATATATACAGTTTTGTTCAAAATAATAGCAGTACAATGTGACTAACCAGAATAATCAAGGTTTTTAGTATATTTTTTTATTGCTACGTGGCAAACAAGTTACCAGTAGGTTCAGTAGATTCTCAGAAAACAAATGAGACCCAGCATTCATGATATGCACGCTCTTAAGGCTGTGCAATTGGGCAATTAGTTGAATTAGTTGAAAGGGTGTGTTAAAAAAATAGCAGTGTGGCATTCAATCACTGAGGTCATCAATTTTGTGAAGAAACAGGTGTGAATCAGGTGGCCCTATTTAAGGATGAAGCCAACACTTGTTGAACATGCATTTGAAAGCTGAGGAAAATGGGTCGTTCAAGACATTGTTCAGAAGAACAGCGTACTTTGATTAAAAGTTGATTGGAGAGGGAAAACCTATAAAGAGGTGCAAAAATGATAGGCTGTTCAGCTAAAATGATCTCCAATGCCTTAAAATGGAGCAAAACCAGAGAGACGTGGAAGAAAAGCGGAAGACAACCATCAAAATGGATGAAGAATAACCAGAATGGCAAAGGCTCAGCCAATGATCACCTCCAGGATGATCAAAGACAGTCTGGAGTTACCTGTAAGTACTGTGACAGTTAGAAGGCGTCTGTGTGAAGCTAATCTATTTTCAAGAATCCCCATAAAGTCCTCTGTTAAAAAAAGGCATGTGCAGAAGAGGTTACAATTTGCCAAAGAACACATCAACTGGCCTAAAGAGAAATGGAGGAACATTTTGTGGACTGATGAGAGTAAAATTGTTCTTTTTGGGTCCAAGGGCCACAGGCAGTTTGTGAGGCGACCCCAAACTCTGAATTCAAGCCACAGTACACAGTGAAGACAGTGAAGCATGGAGGTGCAAGCATCATGATATGGGCATGTTTCTCCTACTATGGTGTTGGGCCTATTTATAGCATACCAGGGATCATGGATCAGTTTGCATATGTTAAAATACTTGAAGAGGTCATGTTGCCCTATGCTGAAGAGGACATGCCCTTGAAATGGTTGTTTCAACAAGACAATGACCCAAAACACACTAGTAAACGGGCAAAGTCTTGGTTCCAAACCAACAAAATTAATGTTATGGAGTGGCCAGCCCAAACTCCAGACCTTAATCCAATTGAGAACTTATGGGGTGATATCAAAAATGCTGTTTCTGAAGCAAAACCAAGAAATGTGAATGAATTGTGGAATGTTGTTAAAGAATCATGGAGTGGAATAACAGCTGAGAGGTGCCACAAGTTGATTGACTCCATGCCACACAGATGTCAAGCAGTTTTAAAAAACTGTGGTCATACAACTAAATATTAGTTTAGTGATTCACAGGATTGCTAAATCCCAGAAAAAAAATGTTTGTACAAAATAGTTTTGAGTTTGTACAGTCAAAGGTAGACACTGCTATTTTTTTGAACACACCCCTTTCAACTAATACCCCAATTGCACAGCCTTAAGAGCGTGCATATCATGAATGCTGGGTCTTGTTTGTTTTCTGAGAATCTACTGAACCTACTGGTAACTTGTTTGCCACGTAGCAATAAAAAAATATACTAAAAACCTTGATTACTCTGGTTAGTCACATTGTACTGCTATTATTTTGAACAAAACTGTATATATATATATATATATATATATATATATATATATATATATATATATATATATATATATATATATATATATATATATATATAAACTATTTGGAGGTCCCTAAAAAGTATACTAAAAGAGTTAGTAGATTAAAAAGCATTAAGTGGAATCAGAATCCTGACTAGAATCGTTAAATCCCTAACAATTCCCAACCCTATCCATCCTCAATCCCATGATGCTGTAAAGATCAGGAGAGTGTAAAATTTCCTGTGTCAGAATCCTTGAAGTTATAATTCATCCAGTCAGCGTGTGCAATGCGTACCCGAATCTCCTCAGCATCTGTTCACTTAAACCTCCACAGTGGACAAGAAAATGACGCAGAGCCACAAGACACATGCAGCATGTTTAACATCCACTTCCACACTACCCATAAGCTTTGTCTGAATGTAGTTAGCCAAACCATGAAAGGAAAAAAATGTTTGTTTTCTGGTATCTAGAAGGTGAGTGCCCAAGGACTGCTTAGTTATTCATCAGTTGCTTTAATTTATGTTTTATTGACGCAAATCAATATGTAGTAAAAGGCAGCGCAGCATGCAGGATGTGAGATAAGAGAAAACACCTGAAAAACACGCAGAGCATTATGCTGTAAACTGTGCAAGTGTGAAAGGTGATTCTACAAAACTGCAGTATAAAAGAAAGATCGTAGTGGCATGACTTTTACAAATATAAAAGTATCCTATACTGCACTGAATTATACAGAGTTAAATGCAGTGTTGGCTTCTGCACAGCACAATAGATATTTTATTTATTTATTATAATTTTTCTTTATATTTATTTAAAGTTGCGAATTGTTCCAAGTTGCCAAGGTAATGCTATCTAGAGGATGATTTTGTGCAAGAATGATCACACCCTATGCCATAATATTTTCCATCAAAATGTGCATATATGAATTTATAGCTGTCGTGGAGTTACAAAAAAGACACCACAAAAAAGTTTGCTGTAATAAATATTAAATTAAATAAAAAAGGAAAATGTATTCATCTACATTTATGGTTTGTAGCAACCTTTTTGAAGCCATTATAAGACATTAAAACCACAGAAATCACAACACACTTATAGACCTCCACGTTTTTATTGGTCATGGTCATTGTAAAGAGGGAGGCAAAATAATGTTCAACACCACACCATTTTCATAATAACACCTCTTTGTAATGTCCCTGCGGGGGAAACAAAAACACACACGCTGACTCATCTTTCATCGTTTTAGACAGCCCTGATTCAGTCTGTAAGGAATCCTCCTATTAAAATAAATGAAGTCTGTTTGATAGACCTTGAAAATAAAACCCCACTATGAGGGATGGGCTCACTGTGTCACATAAGTAAAGAAAATAATTTGTAGGTCTGTCCAGTGACCTCCCAGATACCCCTAATATCAGAATGAAAAGGTAAAAAAAAAAAAGAAGCTGAAACGTGCATTTGACTCACCCAAACCATCTTCTGCAAGGTACCGATCCCTGGCGTAGAGCACAGAGTCCAGCATTGACTCAAACAGCAGGAAGTACCCCTAGAAAATGACCCAAAAAGGGGGTTAATGTGGAAAGATACATATATAAAACACCAGCGATCACATACCTTCAAATACATATAATATTGCAGCAATTAATCAAATTTTAGAAGATTTTAAAACTTTAATGCGAAATGCCTGAACAATAGCTTAAATCATTCAGAGAATTGTGCTATTGCTTATATACACCGACCAGGCATAACAGTATGACCACCAACATTAAGAAGTGAATAACACTTATCTCATCATCACGGCACCTGTAGTGGTTGGGATATATTAGGCAGCAAGGGAACATTTTTCCCTCAAAGTTGATGCGTTAGAAGCAGAATAAATGGGCAAATGTGCTTGTGGGGTGTTCCCGGTCTGCAGTGGTCATCAAAAATGGTCCAAGGAAGGAACAGTGGTGAACCGGCGACAGGGTCATGGGCGGCCAAGGCTCAGTGATGCAAGTGGGGAGCGAAGGCTGTCCCGTGTGGTCTGATCAAACAGACAAACTACTGTAGCTCAAATTGCTCAAGAAGTTCATGCTACTACTGATAGAAAGGTGTACACAGTGCATCTCAGTTTGTTGCGTATGGGGCTGCAAAGCAGCAGACCAGTCAGGGTGCACATACTGAACCTTGTCCACTACCGAAAGCTCCAACAGTAGGCACGTGAGTATCAGAACTGGACCACGGAGCAATGGAAGAAGGTGGCCTAGTCTGATGAATCATGTTTTCTTTTACATCACGTGGATGGCCGGGTGCGTGTGCATCGCTTACCTGGGGAACACATGGCACCAGGATGCACTATGGGAAGAAGGCAAGCCGATGGAGGCAGTGTGATGCTTTGGGCAGTGTTCTGCTGGGAAACCTTGGGTCCTGTCATCCATGTGGATGTTACTTTGACACATACCACCTACCTAAGCATTGTTGCAGACCATGTACACATTTTCATGGAAAAGGTATTCCCTGTGGCCTCTTTCAGCATGACTTGGCCTCCAAATTCCCAAGATCTCAATCCATTCAAGCATCTGTGGGATGATCTGAACAAACAAGTCCGATCCATGAAGGCCCCACCTCGCAACTTACAGGACTTAAAGGATCTGCTGCTAACATCTTGGTGCCAGATACCACCGCACACCTTCAGGGGTCTAGTGGAGTCCATGCCTCGACGGGTCAGGGCTGCAGCAAAAGAGGGACCAACACAAATGCCTGATCGGTGTATATATATTAACATATATAAAGCTCTGCTTTGTCGATTCATTATTCAAATTTTGTCTTTATAAACCTTGCTTTTCTAGTTATTTTTGGGGGTTACATGAATTTTAGTTAATTATACTTCCTTAAATTCAATTTGCAATTCAGAATCGCTACATCAATTTATATTCAATTCAAATGAATTCAACTGCATTCTTAATCCAATTCTGAATGGTGCATAACCAAGTGTTCAATTAAGCAGCCTTTCTATCCCACTGTTATGTGATTAAAAAGGCTGCTTTATTTGCAAATAGTTTTTGCAATATGTTTGCTAAAATTAAATATGCAATTAGTTAGAGTCAAGCTATTCTGACTTGGGACAGCTAGCAACCACCTGAAACACCTGAGCAACAGAACATCTACTCAGCGATCGCCTGGCGATCACAACTTCTGCATGATCAAGCATCACTCACATATCCTTAAGAAAATGTAAACAAACTAGGTTCAAGAGTAACATTTGGCATTCATCATTTCCCTCTTGCTCTCACACATTCCCAAACATACATCCACAATCACACTTAAACCGATATCAAATGCAAGACCCATGGATATATGAGACCTTAACACAGCACCCTCTTTAAACATATGCATGGCCACCCAGCATCCTGTTTTATTGCGCTAACCCCTCACTGACACCGGTTTTGCATGAGTAGTTGGCACGTCTCATCCTGAGTTATTCTATTATCGCTCAACTGCAGCTTCGACCACATCTCGTTGGACTCATTCTGGCCAGCGGCACAGACAGTCGTGAGTGAAACAAGGCTGCTTCATGCTTGTTCTGAGTTCTCTACAAAATAGGCATAATCAATTACAGAAGACATACGTGATGGATGTGCCTAGGATAAGGGGTAACAGTCTTCATCAGCATTGTCTGGTGTCTAGTTGGTGCAAAAGTTACTTGGAATCATAAGTGAACGAGGAAAATGTGAGTAAGAACAATAAGATGTGTTTATCACCAAAGTGTACACGTGCCTATCTTGCATAATATGATACGAAAGACAGACAAATAGAGTGATAGAGTGAATAGATAGATAGAACGATAGATAGATAGAACAATAAATAGATCGACAGAACGATAGATAGATAGGCAGACAGAGCAACAGAACAGTAGATAGAGCATTAGAACTTGATAGGTAGAGCGATAAAGGGCTGGTTAGAACAGATAGACAGACAGATAGATAGGTAGAGCGATAGAACAATAGAGGTAGACAGACAGACAGACAGACATAGATAGATAGAACAGTAGACAGAGCAATAGAATAATAGAGTGATAGAATGATAGAGCAATAGAATGATAGACAGACAGACAGATAGATAGCTATAGAACAGTAGACAGAGCAATAGAACGATAGAATGATAGAACAGTAGACAGAGCAATAGAACGATAGAGCGATATAATGATAGAACAAAAGAATGATGAGCGATAGAACGATAGATAAAGTGATATAGATATAAATATATAGATATAGCAGTAGAGCGACAGATAGATAGAGCGATGGATGGATGGATGGATGGATGGATGGATGGATGGATGGATGGATGGATGGATGGATGGATGGATGGATGGATGGATGGATGGATGGATGGATGGATGGATGGATGGATGGATGGATGGATGGATGGATGGATGGATGGATGGATGGATGGATGGATGGATGGATGGATGGATGGATGGATGGATGGATGGATAGATAGATAGACAGAAAAACAGAACAGTAGATAGAGCAATAGAACTTGATAGGTAGAGCGATAGAACAATGTGGATAGAACAATAGACAGAACGAAAGATAGATAGAGCGATAGAAGGATAGATAGATGGATAGATAGATAAACAGACAAACAGAACAGTAGATAGAGCAATAGAACTTGATAGGTAGAGCGATAGAATGAGATAGAACAATAGACAGAACGACAGATAGATAGGTAGCGATAGAACAATAGAGATAGAACAATAGATAGATAGAGACAGAACAAAGGTGCCAATTAATTTCAGTCCTAATTGTAATTTCAATTGTAAATTGAAAAGGCATTAACGCATTAAAGGCAGACAAATAGAAAGAAACAAATAGAAGGGAACGCGATACGATAAAGACTTGCATTAGTTCAAAGCAGGGACGTCACTAGGATTGGAAGACAGGGGGGGCTTAGCCCCCAGGGTATTTGTAAGTTGTGTTTGCAAAATCTTTGCACTCACATCTAGAGCTACAATTATGTCAACAACCAGTCAAGAAACCAAGATGTTAACAAGTAAAACGTGACAGACATATCCTCTCCTTCCATTTCTACTCTGTTAAAGAAAAGTTACAGTAATGTTAGCTTTTAGACACATCAAAGCTGCATGGGGGAATTTACTGAGGCCAGACTTTGCTTCTGATGAGTTACTATAAGCAGTGACTTAAATGCTATCTGTCTGCTCATGTAAATGTATGATAAAGTAATATCTAATACAGACTAAAGAAGACATACATGAACCGCATGTATTCAACCCATCTTTGAGCTAAAATACAAATAGCTTAACCTAAACCTAAATTGAGCTAAACCTATACAAATACCACAGCTGTACAATTTTAACACCCTATACTAAATTTACCCTATACAATAGCCCACTCATCTAGACTGAAGCAGCAAACATTCAGTGTAAGAGTAAACTAATGACATTACATTATTTAATATTTGAATCACAGCTTATATCGTGTTTTGACATTTTACCTCAAATTTGCGACTAATTAACTTTCTAAAGTAGCCATCGCTTCTCGGGTCGACATTAACACACTGACAAAACTATATTCAGAATTAAAAATATTTTTATACCACTTTTTAATGTGTGATTGTGTAAAGGTGTTCACGAGATAGCTTTCGCGAACTTGCTTTCTACGTCGAACATTCGTTCTCATGGAGACGGCGGGCGGTGTGCAGGGAGGGGAGGGGCTGTGTGTGTGTGTGTATGTGAGAGAGACTCGTGAGTGAGAGACGCAGGGAAAGGAAATGCAGCTGAACGTTATTTGCTCTATGAAATACATTGACAAAGACGAAAACTAAGGACATTTAATCTTCATTTAAACTTCCGACTTCTCGGCTATTTTTGTACCTGGATATTGTTGCGTCTGAATATGAATGAGGATACGGTCATTGATAAATCGAATTATGTTGTTCTTATTATCATTTAGGGGGGCTTAGGAACATTTTGGGGTAGCTTCAGCCCCCCTAAAATAGGCCTAACGACGTCCCTGGTTCAAAGTTTGAAAATAAAACTTCTAACAGATACCCATTACTTTATTCTTTACAGATAAACATTACTATTTTTTAACAAAAAAGTAGTTTGACTCGCTCGGTTCCCAACCACTAGAATATGGAAATACCCTTTACTGTACCTTCTGAATCACACTACAAAAAGCGGTGTTCTTCCTCTGTATCTGTGTCCTGTTTTTCAATGCAAATGTCTAAAGATTCTTAAATCAATGCCTTTCTGAGAAGTTGATCAAAATGAAGTGAGCAACATTTAATGCCATGATGTTATGAATTGAAGACTGTCTGCTCTGATTTGACCCGCAGAATCCCTGTACTTGTTGAAAAGTCTGTTGTTGTAAAATGTAAAAGGTCAAATGAGCACTTCTGTACTCCATAGGCTGAGGTCAACTGGACAAGAACCCTTAAAAGCCATGTGACAGCAAATCGTCCTGGATCACTCTGGGTCATTTTTAAACAGACTTAGCATTAGAGTGATGGCTAAGCTTCTTCGTGGTGTAATTTAGAACCCAATTTCACAGGCGGCTGCCTCCACTGCAGTGAGAAAGAGAGAGAGACAGAGAGAGAGAAGAGAAGGGGGGGTATCCGTACACACTATCATTCAAAATTCTGGAGTCAACAAGAAATTAATACTTTTAGCAAGTACACATTAAAATATAAAAAAGGACAGCAAAGAATTCAAATATTTTTATAATGTATTATATTATATTATATTTCAAACGAATGCTGTTCTTTTGAACTTTCTATGATTTAAAAACAAACATTTTAAAAAGTATCACGTTTCATTCAAAATAGTCAACAGGGTCGCAAGAAGCGTGTGGAAAAACCAAGGCCCAAAATAACTGCCCGTGAACTGAGAAAGTCAGCGTGCAGCTGCCAAGATGCCACTTGCCACCAGTTTGGCCATATTTCAGAGCTGCAACATCACTGGAGTGCCCAAAAGCACAAGGTGTGCAATACTCAGACACATGGCCAAGGTAAGAAAGGCAGAAAGTCCACCACCACTGAACAAGACACACAAGCTGAAATGTCAAGACTGGGCCAAGAAATATCTCAAGACTGATTTTTCTAAGGTTTTATGGACTGATGAAATGAGAGTGAGTCTTGATGGGCCAGATGGATGGGCCCATGGCTGGATTGGTAAAGGGCAGAGAGCTCCAGTCCGACTCAGAAACCAGCAAGGTGGAGGTGGAGTACTGGTTTGGGCTGGTATCATCAAAGATGAGCTTGGGCCTTTTCGGGTTGAGGATGGAGTCAAGCTCAACTCCCAGTCAACAAGAGTCAGTTTCTGGAAGATACCTTCTTCAAGCAGTGGTACAGGAAGAAGTCTGCATCCTTCAAGAAAAACATGATTTTCATGCAGGACAATGCTCCATCAGACGCGTCCAAGTACTCCATAGCGTGGCTGGCAAGAAAGGGTATAAAAGAAGAAAATCTAATGATATGGCCTCCTTGTTCACCTGATCTGAACCCCATTGAGAACCTGTGGTCCATCATCAAATGTGCGATTTATAGGAGGGAAAAGTGTACACCTCTCTGAACAGTGTCTGGGAGGCTGTGGTTGCTGCTGCACGCAATGTTGATGGTGAACAGATCAAAACACTGACAGAATCCATGGATGGCAGGCTTTTGAGTGTCCTTGCAAAGAAAGGTGGCTATATTGGTCACTGATTTGTTTTTGTTTGGCTTTTGAATGTCAGAAATGTATATTTGTGAATGTTGAGATATTAAAAATAACATTGGTAAAAATATTTCACTGGTAAAAATAAATAATTGAAATGGGTATAAATTTGTTTTTTGTTAAGTTGCCTAATAATTATGCACAGTAATAGTCACCTGCACACACAGATATCCCCTAAAATAGCTAAAACTAAAAACTACTTCCTAATAAACTACAAAAATATTCAGCTTTGATATTAATGAGTTTTTGAGTTCATTGAGAACATGGTTGTTGCTCAATAATAAAATTAATCCTCAAAAATACAACTTGCCTAATAATTCTGCACTCCCTGTAGAACAAATCATTTTAGCTTAAAATGCCAAAAAAATCTTAACATGATCTCTCTGAAAGCCTGGCAAAATGTGACATTAAAAACTGCATTTTAGCTACTTGTTAAATAGGCTACAGTAAACATAGTTTGCTACTTATTTTGAACACAGTTGCGATACTGTTATACTACTGAAAAATGTTATCACAATTTCTAGTTCTAGCTAGTATCCCCACCGAGCACATTTATTAATTTTTGCAAGCAACGGCCATGTGAATCCAGTTTCACCTTACTGTTTCCTGAAATATAGCCTAAAACATTGCTTTCTTAAATACTTTTTTCCCCCCAAGCTGACATCCCACAACTTCTATCCCAGTAAGCAAAATGAGTAGAGGCACAGGATGTGTGCATAACTAGGTAAAATCCCACTAGAGGAGCTCTCATAACACACACTGGTGATAAAGAGAGTCAGTGCAATATTAATGGCTGAATGAGGCCAAAATGCAGATCGATTCATTAAGCCATGTGGAGCTGGGGCAGAATTACATGAATGCAACTAATGAAATGCTAATGAAAATTGGACAGCAGCATTCATGCACATTAAACGAATTGCCCCATAAACGCACAGGCATACACAGATGAACGCTACTTTTTCCCATTTAGATTTTTCTAGATGGAGCACAGAATTCATATAATTACAGTTCAAATAACAATAAATTAAATGTTAGGTGACTTCTGCCTAAATCCTTTAAGTGCTTTACTGAGAGAGAGAGAGAAAAAAAGTGAGACATGAGTCAATTAAGTCAAGAGTCTGTTTTAGAGCATGCGGCTGTAATTTGTTTCTTGTGAACATCAGAGAACAGTGTTCGTCTGGTCCAGAGTGGCCATCTCTGCTCTATAAACACCTGGCATCAGCAGTATTCAGCCACTGCCAACGTCATGAGCATTCAATGAACAATCCTCTCAATTACAGTACGATATCAATCCAACTCCCAGGGGCTGTGTAATCCAAAGCCAGAAACATTACACACACAAATGCTTCCAGTGTAATGAACTCCACTCAATTCAACAAATCCAAAGCCAGAAACATTACACACCTTATTACTGAGTACTAACCTTATTACTTCACAATGCAATACACAGTAAACTATTTTGTCTTAATAAGACTGTTATATTTAACTACTTAGGGACAGACTAGAGACAAGACAGGAAATGATGAAGAGGAAACGGGATCAAAGAATGTTGCACTCACAGACTATTGAAAACTGAGCATTTGATCACTGGATTTACAGAAATCATTTCACTTTTAAGAAGTGACAAATTATTATTTGAATTATAACTGAGATAAAGAACGGAATATATTTTCTTTCTCTTTGTTTTTTTTATATTAATATTATATTTTATAGTTATATATATATATATATATGTATTATCCTATTTAAATCAATGTGATAAATGAGTTAGGTAATCTAAAAGTGATTAGATAATTTTAAATGTGCAATATAAAGTATTGCACTAAAATTAACACTCGCCAAGTGCCAAATGAGAGTAAAAATCGGCGTTGTTACTGGCCAACTCACCAGTTGGCCAGTAACATTTCTATGAATTCTAACAATGCATAAACGTGAGCGTTGCTCCGTAAAACATATTTATGGCTGGTACAAGTTTTAGGCCCTATAAATATACAATATGACCACATTCATAATATTGTGTTGGTCCCCTTTTGCTGCCAAAACAGCCCTGACCCGTCGAGGATAGACTCACTTAAACCCCTGAAGGTGTGCGGTGGTATCTGGCACCAAGATGTTAGCAGCTGATCCTTTAAGTCCTGTAAGTTGCGAGGTGGGGCCTCCATGGATCGGACTTGTTTGTTCAGCACATCCCCCAGATGCTCGATTGGATTGAGATCTGGGGAATTTGGAGGACAAGTCAACACCTCAAACTCGTTGTTGTGCTCCTCAAACCATTCTTGAACCAGTTTTGAAGGGCGCATTATCCTGCTGAAAGAGGCCACAGCCACCAGGGAATACCGTTTCCATGAAAGGGTGTACATGGTCTGCAACACTGCTTAGGTAGGTGGTACGTGTCAAAGTAACATCCACATGGATGGCAGGACCCAAGGTTTCCCAGCAGAAAATTGCCCAAAGCATCACACTGCCTCCATCGGCTTGCCTTTTTCCCATAGTGCATCCTGGTGCCATGTGTTCCCAGGTAAGCGATGCACACGCAACCGGCCATCCACATGATGTAAGAGAAAACGTGATTCATCAGACCAGGCCACCTTCTTCCATTGCTCCGTGATCCAGTTCTGATGCCCACATGCCCATTGTTGGCACTTTACGCGGTGGACAGGGGTCAGTATGGGCACCCTGACTGGTCTGTGGCTATGCAGCCCCATATGCAACAAACTGTGATGCACTGTGTATTCTGACACCATTCTATCAGAACCAGCATTAACTTCCTGGGCAATTTGAGCTACAGTAGTTTGTCTGTTTGATCGGACCACACGGCCAGCCTTTGCTCCCCACGTGTATCATTGAGCCTTGGCCGCCTATGACCCTGTTGCCGGTTCACCACTGTTCCTTCCTTGGACCACTTTTGATAGATACTGACCACTGCAGACCGGGAACACCCCACAAGAGCTGCAGTTATGGAGATGCTCTGACCCAGTCGTCTAGCCATCACAATTTGGCCCTGATATATCCCACCCACTAACAGGTGCCGTGACTAAAGGGGTACTTCAGCGCTGGGAAGATGAATCTGTATTTAAACTCGGTCATTAATGTAGTAGAAATATGAAATAATTTTTGAATTTGGTGCCTTCTAGACTGAGAAAACACAGAAAATGTATTTTTTGTTTCATGGGGATGAAAGAAAGCAATTCCCAGAATGCACTTCGCTGCCCAAGGCTGCTCTAGGCACGGCTTACTGGTTTACTTGCCCACCGCATTCATTTTCATGAAATCAGTTCAGTTAGAGACGCTACAATTAAAAACTGAACGTGTCTGTTCGATATATTATGAGTGAGCCGATTGAGTGTCACGGCCGTCATGGCACAAACGCAGCAGGAGTCAGATTACATTCATCACGTGAGCTGAGCTGAGGTAATCGCGGGATTCGCGGCTGTGGCCGCATTTACAATGCGTGATCAGTCTGGCGCATTTTCAGTTCATGTCTTTGGAGGCTTAACTTTCATAGGAATTCATTTGAAAAGTTGAAACACTCACTTTGCTCTCCACCGCTCCGTTTACATGAATCTCGCAGCTCCCGAGCCGAGTGCTGTGAGTGCGATGTTGAAAACATGTGGAAATAGCGCCTCCTGCTGGCTGTTGTCTTCAGCCTCTGGCCAAAAACTCCTCCGATGACACAAAATGACGATATTTGCGTCATCGGAGGAATTTTTTTCAGAAATAAAATACATAATTCTCACGTCTCAGGGTCATATGAGGGGGGAAAGTACGATATTTTGAATATACTCCCGGGTTTCTACTGATACAAAGCTTAATGATAATCACTGAAGTAACCCTTTAAGAGATAATCAGTGTTATTCACTTCAAAAACTAATTAAATAAATAATAACACTTTTTGCAATAAATATAGCACTCATTTAAATGGATAGAAACCGTTTACATTAAATATTTAACCCTTTAAGAGCACTTCCTCATAAAATAGTGCTGTTTCTTAAAGAGCATGTCAGAGTGTAAAGATAGCAAAAAAAAAAAAAGTTTAACAACACTGCTTAGTAAAATTGCTCATTTATCAGTAATCATGTATAACATGAAAATAATAATTTGCCTAAATATTGGTGCATCTCTAAATGGCATTTGAGTGTGTGAATGTTTATCTTGTTGATGCTTTATGAAAAATCTTATTAACTCAGTGTTACTGTTTGAAGAGTACAGATAGCTTAAGATTAATAAAACCAATCTTCTTTGCTTAATCAAAAAGTTTCTACCGCTCCTTCCAAAGATAAAATTAAAGGCAAACAAAAAGATCCGTTGTGTGCGGGCAACCATTAAAATACATTAAGATAAATGACCATAACACTACACTAAACAATATTGTTAATAAAGCATAGATTGTGCAATAAATCTAAACACTAGGGGGGAAACTGTTTGCTCAGTGTGGTTTAAGTGTGAAATAGTCTGATTTGCATATGAATACAGACAGAGTAGTAAATGTACCATATTGTACAAGCATATTCAAATGAGGCAAGCCACATGTTTCCATGATTCATTTTAGCAGGACAATGGATGTTTGAAAGCTTCATTGTCGATCGGTGACAGATCCAGGTAAGCATTCTGGGAAACACAAGTGCAACAAAAAAAAAGGAAAATCATGGAGTCAAAATCTGAGAATGTCAGGCAATTAAGAATCTAAAACCCATTATATTTTGCTCCAAAAAGTGAGTTTTCTTGCAATTTTGGGTACTCCAGAGAACGTGTACCTGTATGTATTTTTGTTTGAGTGTGTGTGTGTGTGTATCCCTTATATTATAGTGTGTATTCAGGTTTTAGGCCACGCCTCCTACATAAACGTTTAATTATTAAAAATTAAAAAATGCAGAACGTTTTCTGTGATGGGTAGGTTTAGGTTTAGGTACTAGAAAATATCATTAGCTCAGTAAAAAAAAAAAAAAACATTACACCTATGAAATGTGCTCATAATGATGTGTGTGTCCTGGTGTGTCTCTGCCCTGCCCCACAAAGATCCAATATCCAAAATCCATGACCTTGTGGGAAAATGTTTTGGTCCCCATGAGGAAAACAGCTTATAAATCAGACTAGGTGACTTTTTTTTTTTGAAAATGTAAAAATGCAGATTGTTTTCTGTGATGTTTAGATTAAGGGGTTTAGTTAGTGCAGGGCGATAAAAGATACAGATTATACAGTATAAAATCATGATGTCTATGGAAAGTCCCCATAAAACACAATGAAAACACAATGTGTGTGTGTGTGTGGCGGGCAGCTGTAGGCTGTGGACGGAGTGAGTGATTGCAGCTGTCCTCTTCTGCGACAGGTAAGACTGCTATCAAGAGATAATGAGGCCCAAGATGGGATCTGCCATTAATTTAACTTGACCATCACCACACACAGCAGCTTATAGTTTCCCAAATGTGCTAAATATCAAAACATACGTTAAATGTGTATCAATAGATTTGAAGTAACAGAGAAAAATATTTTAGGAGTTGTAAATTTTTTTTTCTCTCTCCTACAAACACAACACAATGGTTACACCTTCACACATTCTTCACTGCAACTCCTAAAAGATTTTTCTATGTGACTTCGAATTTATTGATACACGTGTGGATATGCTCTACAGCTACAAATTCCACTCTCACACGTGTTCAGTTGTTTTGCACCAAAAATACCTTCATATAAAATCTAAATCCATCAAATCCATCATGTAAATTAGAGGGTGTACAATTGTTTTGAGTTGATACATTTACATTTTGTTCAAATCTACACATTTAAAAAAGACTGATTACAGAAGACTGGCCCTGCATCTGAATATACTTCCAAACAGCATGTGACCTGAGAAGTCCAGATTCAAAGTATTCATAAAACAGTAAAAGTAGCAAGATGAGTAGTAGCCTGCTGCTTCCGACGAGATCCTGAAGTGTCCAATGGACACTTTACTATCCCATGAGGCCACAGGAGAGGATTTATGTATGGCAGTGAAGTGACGCAACTGACGGCAAGCCAATGGGTCAAATGACAGTGACAACTTGGCGTTTAATGCATACTACACACATTCATATTATATAGAACATACATTTTTAAAGATCGCAAGTCAAAAGTTTAAACCGAATGCAGTACCTACTATAAAATATGCAGTTTCCGACACAGCGATGGTCTTTCTAAAGTTTTAAGTGACTGTTTAGAAAAAAACGAAGAAAAAAAAAACCCATCTCACTGACCCTCATGTCTTTCCAAACCACTTACTTACTTCTGTGTAAACAGTGAACACAAGATACATGTTTATTGCAAAGTTGCTATTTTGCATACAATGAAATAGAATGGTGACCACGGCTATCAAGCAATAATTTCAGTGAATAATGACTTAAATTTCAATTGGTTCCTCTTATAAAAGCTATTGCATGGTTTCGGAAAACTTGGAATACAGTAAAGACACAACGGTGCCGTATATGGACAAATTTTATAGTCCATTTTTTTGCAGTTTGATAATCTCCATGTTGTTCCAAACATGTATGCCATTCTTTCTGAGAATGAAATTATCCTTTTGAATAACTTTGGGAACCAAGCTACAATGAAGCCAATTGACTTCCATTGTATGGACACAAAAACACTGATCTCAAAGTATCTTCAAATGTGTTAAAACAGAAGAAAGAAAGTCAGTCATATACACTGTAAACCTAACGTTCAAAATAATTAATTGGTCTGAGTAGAGCCATCTCAAATTAAACTAATTCAAATTAACTTTTATGGGTATTTAGAACTTTATTTTTCTTTTGAGTTCACAAAACTGACACATTTTAAGTAATCTGAATTGCTTCATTGTTTTGAGTTTTATTAACTTGTTTCTTTTAATTTAGACAAACTTAAATTTAACTGAAACTGGGCTGGGATTTATATTTCCCAGCATGCTTTGCCATTCAAAATGGAGAGTAAATGCTAACATTAAGTGTTATATGATGTTTTTGTGCAAGATTAATGTCAAGGTGGAGATTCAGTAGTATTTAATGTTTAGAAGAGTTTCTGTTATGTTGAGTTTTTTTTGTTACATTTATATAGAGCGTTTCTGGGTACTCAAAGCGCTTTACACATAGGAGGAGGGAATCTCCTCAACCACCACCGATGTGCAGCATCCACCTGGATGATGTGACGGCAGCCATATTGCACCAAATCACCCACCATACACCAGCTCATTGGTGGAGAGGAGAAAGAGTGATGAAACCAATCAGTATATGGGGATGATTAGGAGGCCATGATGGACAGAGGCCGAGGTTACACCCCTACTCTTTTTCCGAAGGACATCCTGGGATTTTTAATGACCACAATCAGTCATTAAAGTGTCAGGACCTTGGTTTAACGTCTCATCCGGACGATAATAAGGACGGTGCTTATTGACAGTATAGTGTCCCCATCACTATACTGGGGCATTAAGACCCACATAGAACACAGGGTGAGCACCCCCTGCTGGCCTCACTAGCACCTCTACCGGCAGCTACCTGGTATTCCTAGGAGATCTCCCATCCAGGTACTGACCAGGCTCAATCCTGCTTAGCTTCAGGGCGAAACCAGTCTTGTGCTTCAGGGTGATATGGGTGATATGGCCAGCGGCCATATCGCTGGGGGTTACCATCATGGTGATGAGTGGAGCATGAGCTTAGTTAAATGTTCTATATTGCTGTACTCATTCAGCAAGTGCTATGCTATGCTAACACTATCCAAATATTGCTTTACCAATTAGCAAGGTAGCATTTGTTGAATTAGCAAGTTAAAGCTAGCCAAGTTTCCACTGCTAAAAATATTTAAGTTGATAAATTTAATTTAAATGTATGAATTAGCTTACTCAAATATTTGAAGTTAAGAGCAATCAAAATGAGTAAAAAATAAAAGTCTGCAAGTTCTGTTTAAACTTAACATTTCTTAATTTCATTATTTATTTATTTGTGACAAATTTAGGTTTACAGCGTAGGTTTGGTACTTTTTAAGATGTGTAAATAGTAGGGGTGTAAAGGTACACAAAACTGACAGTTCAGTACATACCTTGGTTTTGAAGTCACGGTTCGGTACAGTTTGGTACAGCAGGGGAGAGAAAACTAAATATGAAATTGCTTTTTTTTATTAAAGGGTTTGTTTACCCAAAAATGAAAATTAAAATGTCAAAAATGTCATTAATTACTCACCTTCACATTGTTCGACACCCGTAACACCTTCGTTCATCTTCGGAAAAACAAATGAAGATATTTTTGTTGAAATGGGCCGATTACAAAACACTGCTCCCTTAAGCTTTGAAGCGCTATGAATCAGTGTATCGAATCATGATTCGGATCCGAACCGCTGATTCGATACACTGATTCATAGCGCTTCGAAGCTGTATTTTGAAATCGGCCATCACTATATAAGTCATTATTTCGTTTTTTGCGCACAAAAACTATTCTCGTCGCTTCATAAAATTAATGTAGAACCACTGTAGAGAGATGGACTAGTAATGACTAGGGGTGTGACGAGACATATCTCACAAGACGAGACACGAGATTGGGATCACGAGAACGAGACGAGACAAGATTTTTACATATTTTTAAGAAATCCTCAATGATAAAATACATGACTAGAAAATTGTTTACAGATGCATTTGAAATGTTTTAACTCATCATCTTGTAATGGAATTTCATTTCTACTTTCTGAGTATGAATTATCATATGCAGTAAAAGACAACAATACTTAAGCACTGTAAATGTTTTGCCAAAAACTCAACTCGACTTCCCACAAAATGATCATATTAAGTATAATAGCCTACAATAACTATAAGTGCTCAATATTCCAAGTGCAAATAGATACCAATTTTTTTCTTCAAGCATGATACAGAGCTAAAAGATGGATACAACTAGATAGCTTTCATATTGGGAGAAATTTGCATGCCTCAGGGAGGCGCTTTCAAACAGCGGTAACGTATTGCAATTGCGTTTGAATGTGCGCCGTTTACTTTCACTTTCGCGATCGTGCGTACTCTGTGAATTGGGAGCGGTGTTGCTGAATGCGCATTTTAAAATATAAGACATTTGTCTGACGCTTCAGTTGCGGAATTAATCCTCCGCCACGGTCCAGTCCACTAACATGTAGGACTAACACACACTCATAACACACGCTCGTCTTCTCGTCACGTGTCGAGCTCATTCTAATTGAAGCGACTGTTATCCACCTGAATTACATTGATTTTATTACTATAGAAAACAAAACTAGAGTGGAGGTGTAATGTAAATGTAGGGATATGTGCATATTCTATCCTAACTTCACCCTCACACTCAGTAATGACCAGGTCATAACTATGACACGAGACAGCTTTTCACCTCGACGAGAAGTCTCTCTAGCACCTCTAGCTAGACCTCTAGCACGAGATCTCATCACACCCCTAGTAATGACGTCTTTAGTACCTTTTTGGGTCTTGAGAGAGGAAATTACATTGGTGTCAATGGAGGCCTTTCTGAGCCATTGGATTTCAACAAAAATATCTTAATTTGTGTTCCGAAGATGAACAAAGGTCTTACAGGTGTCAAACGACATGAGGGCGAGTAATTAATGACAGAATTTTAATTTTGGGGTGAACTAACCCTTTAAACAGTGGTTTACTGAACAAAATGTGTCTGTCCTTAAATTAATTCATTTATAACTAAAAGTTTCTTAAAAGATACTTTTTGTTTTTGTTTTATCTCTGCTAATGCTGTAAAATGTAAACTATAGGGAGCCCTTACTTGCACATTATATAATATAACAACAGAGCCCAAATTAGCCTAAATTCAGTAGCTATTTATTTTTAGATATATAATATATAATAATCAACACTCAAATAACATTGTAAGCAAACATGAAACCGTTTGCATTAACTCATTAACTAAATTTGATAAAATTATGTTTTACTCAAATTCAATGTTGAAATACTATAATCATTTATACACAGTGACTGTCATTTTCATGACAGACTCCTTTAAATAATCAAGACATCACTAACAGGTTAAGTAGAATATAATGAATATATAGGCTAATATATTCATGCATATATTTCTCTAGTGAACTAACAGCTGTGGACACTGAATGACTTCTGAATGCTATGTGACATTGTTTACAAGGTGTTTTATTGACATCTTTCTGCTGTTGAAACACTGATTGAGCGACTGCACGACATATGATACGTTTCAGTAAATTGTAATGTATCCTCAACGAACCTTCAGTTGTTGATTCATGTTTATTCTGTAACTAAGAAGACTACGAACAGACGTGCATACAGTGATCAGTCACATCACATTAAAGAACATCAAACGGCATTTATCGTTTGAACTCTGTGATAAAATGTACAGAATACTTAATATTTTCATGGTGAAACTGTACCGAAATGGTTCAGTACCAATACGTGTACCATTACACCCCTAGTGAATAATGAAAACATTTTCTTATTTGGGTGAGATATTAGGGTAATCGTAAAGCAAACATTTTGAAAGATTATTTCAAGAGTTTCTGATATCTAAAAATGCCAAACAAAACCGTCCAGACAACCAAATGACCAATAATTTGACATGGTTATAGGCTTGGTGTCATCATCTAATTTCAGCAGTTTGCAGCTGTTAAAGATCTTAAAACTTCCCTCACTCGCCTGATCCAGCATCCTCACGCTTCTAAGGTATAACTGAGGACTGAAAAGTTATAGCATTTGATGTGATGGATCATCCTGTGACAACCTTTATTTAGCCGCCTTCTAATTCACTTCTCCTCTCCTCCACCCAGCCAGTGGCAGAAACCATCCCTCTCTTTCTTTTTGCCCCTTAATCTAATCCAGTCTGTTTGTTTTGCTGGGTGTTAAAGTACAGATCAATTGTGTGAGTTATGAAATGACATTACGGCGGCTCAGACCCGTCTCTCGCTGCCAGACGACATCTCGTCCTACTGAAAATTACCCCATCTGATTTATCGATTCATTCTCGCTCTCTTTCTCGCACTTACACGTATACACACACAAACTCAAGACAGCCGAAAAGTAGGACAGTCAACCACCAGGGAAAAACTTTCTCTGACATTCAAAAAAGAGAGAAAATAAATTAGATGAGACATTTTGGACTACACCACCAATGCCAGTTTCCAAGAGACAGTTTTTACACTATCAGGTAGGAAGGACGATGCGCCTTCTCTACTCTCTTCCATTATAGTACAGTAAGTGAAGCCGCCAGTGTCCCAATATTGCGCTGGCATCTTGGGTCTTAAAAGAACACGCTTATTCAACATCTATCCTACATTTAGATATGTGGGTAAATGCATTTTTGTGTCATTGCATGCATTGTTTTAGTTTGGCAGGGTCGCCGCTAAAAGTGATCCCAAAAAACAAACAAAAAAAACAACTAATTACTTCTTGTGGCCTGCGTATTCACAACGAATACAAATAGCGATGCATATTAAGACTAAGCGATTTCCTAGGCAGATATTAACTTGGGACTATATTAGGGTGAAGCACAGGCAAAGCACTGCTACTTGGGCACAGAGATATCCCCAAACTTCCATCAACATACCGGCACATGTTGTGCTTTTACTCGGGACATGCTAACTGGCAACATAGGATTCCATTCATTATGCTAAGCTAAGGTAGCGACGACCCTGCCAAACTAAAACAATGCATGCACGGAGACAAAAATGCATTTGCCCACATATCTAAATGTTAGGAAAGAAGTTGAATAAGCCACGTTTCTAGTGTGTTCCTTTAAGTCTATGCAGTAGAAATTTGGAGCCCGAGTTTGCTCAGTGAGCGTGAAGTGGAGCCGCGATATCAAGGTACTGCCCACATCCTGCCTAATCAATCACATGCCCCTGAACTTTTTGTGAAATAAACAGTTATGGAAATGTAGAAATTAAAGTTAAAGCTTCAATCTCCTCCTGAAGTTCCCGAAAATGTCTGTTGGTGCCTCAGTGACTACTTGACTTGACGTCAAGTGTATAACTTCACCCCTAATAAATCATTATATAAAAAATAAACCATTAGAAAAAGTATAAAATCTATATTGTCCACAAAAAATTTGGTGTAAAACCATTTTCACTCAAAAATAATAATTATAATAATTGCAAAAAAAACAATAACTAAACATGAAGTAGTAAGACTTAAATAGTATTTTCCTGTAAAAAGTACACAAATAATATTTTATTTGCAACTTTTTTTTTTTACTGTGTAGGTTTAATATAATGTAGTCAATAAGATAAGGCAAGAATACTTTTTTGTACTCACTCAATTAATTTTGACTTCCATAATCGAATAGCTTGATGACTGTACTGAAAAATTTGCCATTTGCTAGTTGTACTGAAATTTAGCAATTTCTCAGTTAAACAATTGTTTTAAAGTAAGTCCTACGCCAAATTTGTTTCAGTTCTGCGTGTAAATTCAATCTTATCTTACACCTTACTTTAATGGTCTGTTACGGAAGCTTTTATGGATCAATGTCCAACAATCCTTTGCTCGCAAAAATCCGACCTGATTCAGCATCTAATCCTTTTAGATTGACAAGCACGTCAAAGTTAGATATCGGAGGTGGTGGACCAGGGTGACTGCATTTTTCTGTGGACATGTGTCTCCTACCACTGTGTGTAATAAGGTAATTGTAAAACTATTGTTCCATAACATTTTGAAAAATGATTTTCAGAAAACGGCTGTACGCTCCCCTGCTTTCACAAGGAAATGGTGGAAATGCACAAACACTTCAGAGGTTTTCAGAATGAAATGGACGACATTGCACAGATGATGAAGGGCAGGATTTTTAAACCATTTAGCAAGCCAGACTTGTAATCATAAAATAATGTGCTCCAGTGACCCAAATCTCAGGTTACTTTGTCAGAAGTGCGCACGCACATACACACACACACACACTGTATATACAAACACAGGTACATACAGGAAAATCATGCACACGCTCGCCCCTGCCTCAGGCACTGAGTTTGTTGAATTATTATCCCAATGTGCAAAAAAAAGGGGACAAAATAAAAAACATTTATTATCCCACAATTAACCTGCAAGCGATAAAAAAATTCAGCGACAGCAGAAAATCGCATGCAGGTTGAATTCACAAGGGAAGTCCTGGAAGTTTCCAAATTTAGAGAATGATTCTCTTATGTCCTTCTTTAAGCCTGTGGCTAGGTGGCTCGAGTGTTATGACCTACTTCTCCCCTTTCCTATTGGACTACAAATTAAGAGAACTTAAACAAGGAGTGCAGCGCAGTGCAAGCTTTTATAGACTTCCTCACTGCCAAATCTATAAACACATTTCTAGAATAGAAATCATCGCAATTAACTACAAGACATCATGCATTTCAGTCATTTTAACATGATTTTAGATGGCGTCAAGCACAGTGACACCAGTAATATGTTGTTCACATAGGTGGAGAAATATTAATAAAAACAAATTACAAACACATTCAACAAAATTCTACTTGCCCTTCTATAATAGCCGAGATGAATAAAGACCCTCATTATCATGTGTGTCTCAAACTTTCGCTTCTCACATTCATCATCAGACATGTTTAAATAAATGAGGAGTGACATTTGGATTTTAAAATGAGCATGGAAGTTATGACATTATGGATTATGCCTGCAATATATTATGCATCAATAAACAATACATCTCAGCTTCTTATTTTTCCAACACCTGAGCAGGTTTTGAAAAGGGAAATGACTGGGCAGGAAAAAAAAGGATGCTGACACATCCACTTCCTGTATGTCTAATTCTGGGTCAAAACCAACGCTAACTGCTGCAAATGCAGAGCTTTATAGGCAAAGTTAGCCATTTTGCTTCAATGAGCAGTTTCATTGCAATAAAAACATTTTAATGAATTTTTCCTCTCTCTAAAAAGCATATTTATATATTAAAAAGCACAAAAACATCCACTCACCATCCACTCTGAAATGATTATGTCCACTTTTTCCACAGGAAGGTCAATTTCCTCTATTCTGCCCTTGATCAATGTGATGGTGTCTTCAAGTTTATTTGATCTAAAAAAACAGCAAAAATGGAAATAAACTTTTAAACAGCAATAGTAGATTTCAGTATTTGGGTTTTGATTTTGATTTGATTCCATTTAACTAAATTAAATGAAACCAAAATGAAACTTTAATTATAAAACGTATGCGAGTTTTGAACACCTCATCTGAGACAATGGAAGTTAATTACACTAATTTGGCCGGGAGTCAGTCTCCTTAAAGACAGCTGCTAATTATTCCAAATTACACACATCACAGCGGACTCACCGTGGACAACAACACTAACAGTCCCGATTTGACAGCACCTCCTTCCATGACCTTTTGCACTAAGGGTTAGCGAACTACTGTTCACCTGAGTGTTTGTGTATATATGCCTGTAAACGTGCGTGAACACCACCCCCTCCCCCCACCTATTTAAATGATCGCTCCCTTTTTGACCGGTAACCCTGAGCATCAATCTCTCTAAATACTCCATTATCATGACAGCTAATGTTACTAGGGACAGAGTCATTACTCAAGACTGCAGAGCGCATTTCTGCCCAAGCGATCCTTATCTCTGCACCTTCGCGCTATCACACTCTTCCAGAATCCCATTGTAGTGCTCCCTCTATGCGCCCCTCCTTCATCGGACTGTCGTGAGCAAGGAAACGCTAATCTCATTACTGGGTTAATTTAGAGGACAATGTCAGCTTGGTGGATTGGGGTTGGAGGATGAGGAGGGGGATTTGGGACACTTTAATACTTCCCTCCACAGGGATGGTACTTGGTTTAGGGAATTTGATCAAAGAATATTGATCTTCTGGGACTAATGATTGGATTTAAGATGTAAAGTGATGACAGACTGGATTAGCCACCAAATCGCCAACATGATTGGTGTTAAAATGGTGTAATCTAGGGAATAAGTATCTAAATTATAGAGATCATGTGGGGATTATATGGATTATGGCAGTAAATGCTACTAAAACATTAACAACACTTATGGAACAAAAAGCCAGGGCAACATTTCACATAATATTAATCAGTCTTCATTAAGAATGACTTTTAGATTACAGACTAACATACATTATCATACATCTAAGAAACAAAATAGTTTTTGTCAATCAGCATTTGGTCCATCATTTTTCAATAAAGACTACGGAATTTTTTTTAAATTATTGTTTGTCATAAAACACTTTATTTACCATTAAGAACAAGTAATAATTATTTTCACTCAAATATTGTTACATTTCTAGCAAATGTGAAAAAATAAATACAAAGAAACAAGCAATTTAATTAAACAAGAAGTTTGTTTTTAGTAGAATGATTGATATAGTACTTTTGTGTAAAACTCCAATGATCGTGTATAACAACGCAGTCAAAATAATCCCTGTTCCCACAGATCCACAAAAACGACTAAAAACACTGTATTATTCATGCCAGGCCAGTAGTTGGTAATGTCACATTGTAAAGAAACACTATGTGCCTGTAGACTGAACATGTAATACACATCAACGTTTTCACAAATTTGCGGATTGGTAGTTCACATGGAGTTTCATTTTGAAAACAGTATAAAAAAATGTTTTTAAAAAAACTTGCACTTGTTTCAGGCTCCCAAAAATGCAGTTGTCGTGTAAATGAACGGCCATAACACAAAGTTTTCCATTTTTAGTTGAAAGTAGTGTTGTGTAGACACCCCCTAAAACTAAAACTGTTAGAATTAGAAACATTTCTGTTAATTGAAATAAAGCTGAAACAAAATATAAATATTAGTTGAAAAACGTATTGCCTCGGCAACAAACTAAAATAGGTTGAAGTTAATAACTGGAAAAAAAATTAACTAAAACTGTAACAAAAATTGTATTAAACATACTCTCTTGAATGTATTTTTTAAATATAGCAAAATAGCAATATTTAGAAAAAAAATTAATAAAATGACAAAATCACACATTGAAATTATGAAAAATGTAACAAAAATGTGTAAAAAGAAAGAAATCTAAAAATATAAAAATAAAAGTTAATTGATACATAAATATTAATAAAACTAAAATGTGTAATAAATAATAAAGTAAACACGTTTCTGTAATTACTCTTCTATACTAATATTCTTGGCTCTTTCATGAAAAACTGCAACCTATATACAGTGGGTACGGAAAGTATTCAGACCCCCTTAGTTATTTTTATAAAAGGTATTTTTTTCTCTCATTAATGTACACACAGCATCCCATATTGACAGAAAAACACAGAATTGTTTACATTTTTGCAGATTTATTAAAAAAGAAAAACTGAAATATCACATGGTCCTAAGTATTCAGACCCTTTGCAGTGACACTCATATATTTAACTCAGGTGCTGTCCATTTCTTCTGATCATCCTTGAGATGGTTCTACACCTTCACTTGAGTCCAGCTGTGTTTGATTATACTGATTGGACTTGATTAGGAAAGCCACACACCTGTCTATATAAGACCTTCAACTCACAGTGCATGTCAGAGCAAAGAGAATCATGAGGTCAAAGGAACTGCCTGAAGAGCTCAGAGACAGAATTGTGGCAAGGCACAGATCTGGCCAAGGTTACAAAAAAAATCTGCTGCACTTAAGGCACAGTGGCCTCCATAATCCTTAAATGGAAGACTTTTGGGATGACCAGAACCCTTCCTAGAGCTGGCCGTCTGGCCAAAGTGAGCTATCAGGGGAGAAGAGCCTTGGTGAGAGAGGTAAAGAAGAACCCAAAGATCACTGTGGCTGAGCTCCAGTCGGGATATGGGAGAAAGTTGTAGAAAGTCAACCATCACTGCAGCCCTCCACCAGTCGGGGCTTTATGGCAGAATGGCCCGACGGAAGCCTCTCCTCAGTGCAAGACACATGAAAGCCTGCATGGAGTTTGCTAAGATGGTGAGAAATAAGATTCTTTGGTCTGATGAGACCAAGATAGAACTTTTTGGCCTCAGACTGGGCCAAAGGTTCACCTTCCAACAAGACAATGACCCTAAGCACACAGCTTAAAATAACGAAGGAGTGGCTTCACAACAACTCCTGTGACTGTTCTTGAATGGCCCAACCAGAGCCCTGACTACTTTCCGTACCCACTGTATAATACTTACAATGGAAGTCTATGGAGTAAACTCCATTGTACATGTGTCTTGCCTCCTTTAATACTGCTTTCTTGTATATATGTAGCATTTAATTAAAAACTTAATTTATTTTAGTTATTCTCATCTCTATAAAGCTTCATAAAGCATCATGGCAGCCAGAAACATCACCTCTGGAAAACCCTCACACACTTGGCCCAACAGCGGCCCAGTGAGCTGTAAAATTAAACTTCATTTTCCTTTCATCCTCCTGCCTGCTTCGACTCCTCAGACTTACATAATAACAATAACCATAATCAAAAAAATCTCCCAGAGACACCACATGTGGTGAACACATCTAAACTCCAACAAATAAAACTATTTTCCTGCTCCAGGATGAAATGACGGTGCCCTCGGAGGTGATACATGAGGTAATTTTAATGGGCAGATAGGTCGTAAAAGGAATCAAGGAGGGCAGGCTGGAGTCCATTTGTATGTTTAGCGTGCGTGCGAGACAACAAGCCAGGATGGAAGTAGGGGAGATTGGAAGTCGACTGGGCAGAGGTAAATGACAAGCCTTTAGAAACGTGACTGCAGCCTGCAAATACATTGAAGTCAACCACTGAGACAAATAAAAAAGAGGACTAGTTTGGGAACGAAATTGCAGGGTGATAAAGCCAGCTGGCACAGGTTCAGTACGAGAGCGTTTCTCGGGCCAGTTGACAGAACACTCACTTCCCCTTTACTGCGTCATCACTGAACATTTTAGTATAATTTATCATGTACAACCATTAATATGACTTTTGTTTGGTTTTCTATTATGTATTCCACATTGTTGCTGCAAATTCTGCTGATTTGTCACCAATATAATGTTATCAAGCTGGATAACATTGATCAAAAGTGTACAATTGACTTTTGGTAGTCCTGAACTGATTTAAAAGAAGCTCAGTAATTGCATAGTATGCCATAGTTTTCCAGCAAAAGTGGATAACATGCATACATTTATTTGATTAAAAAAATAGTAATATTGTAAAATATTACAATTTAAAATAATGGTTTTCTATTTTAATATACTTTAAAATACAATTTATTTCTGTGATGCAAAGCTGAATTTTCATCAGCCATTACTCCAGTGTCACATGATTCTTCATAAATAATTTTAATAAGATGATTTTTTTTTATCAATGTTGTTTGTGTGGCTTAATATTTTTTTAATAAGGATTCTTTAATGAATAGCATTTAGAGCATTTATTGAAAATATAAATCTTTTGTAACAATATAATATAATAAACGTTTGGGGTCAGTAAGGCCCCGATCACAAAGAACGCATTTTTCAGGTTCGAAAACGTGCGGCACACCGCACAGCATTTTTTGGTTGACATTTTTTAATTTAGAAAATAGCAGTGTGCTGCGTTTTTTTTTTACATGTTTCGAGGCAACCCCCGAATCAGCTGTGCTGTCATTCAAATCAAGGCAACGGTCAACACAATGGAAGGCCCGCCTCTCCATTCATTCGAGCACTCCTTCAAAAATGCAGGGCACAGCAGGCGGGTAAAACGTGAGGCGCCAGGGGCACATAAGCAGTGCGCATAACGCTCTCTGCAAACTGAAATCCATAAAAAAAGGCACCTCTCGCTGTGGTGGTGGTGGTGGGGGTCTAATGCTATTTCATGAATTCAGACTTATTTACACTGTTAAATAGTTTGATTCTCATGCTAAACATGGCTAAACATGGCCAAAATGTCAAAAAACAAGTTGTATGTATGACAGGGTATTTCTGTGCCAAATACACTCCTTCAGGATTCAAACAAGTTTCGGAAAGTTTTTTCAGCGTATTGCCCTGTATGACGTCATAAAGGGCAGAATTCATTCTATGGACACAACCAGAGCGAGAGCAAGAGTGTGCCCATCAACGAGCTGTGTTTGGGTTACGGAAGCCGTCGCAGCGCTGTCATTTTGTGTGTTTTTGGTTGTGAGGGAAAGATACCCTTGTTCAGATTCCCAAATAACCCAGTGTTAAGGAAACAGTGGATGCAGTTTGTTTTCCCAGAGCAGCAACAGAGTTCTGGAAGTGTGTTTGTTTGTTCCCGGTCACGAGTCGAAACTACAGGCGGTGAGTGAAACTGCATCAAATGTCTGTGTTTTGTTGGCAAGTAAGTGCATATAATGTAAACAACGGCTGTTTTCAGAAAGAACTGGAACAGCGTATCTGTCTTTTATAAATTTGATAAAACTCTCACACACACACACACATATATATACAGGTCTTCTAAAAAAAATTGCATATTGTGATAAAAGTTCATTATTTTCCATAATATAATGATAAAAATTAAACTTCCATATATTTTAGATTCATTGCACACCAACTGAAATATTTCAGGTCTTTTATTGTTTTAATACTGATGATTTTGGCATACAGCTCATGAAAACCCAAAAATCTCAAAACATTTGCATATCATGAAAAGGTTCTCTAAACAAGCTATTAACCTAATCATCTGAATCAACAAATGAACTCTAAACACCTGCAAAAGATTCCTGAGGCTTTTAAAAACTCCCAGCCTGGTTCATTACTCAAAACCGCAATCATGGGTAAGACTGCCGACCTGACTGCTGTCCAGAAGGCCATCATTGACACCCTCAAGCGAGAGGGTAAGACACAGAAAGACATTTCTGAACGAATAGGCTGTTCCCAGAGTGCTGTTTCAAGGCACCTCAGTGGGAAGTCTGTGGGAAGGAAAAAGTGTGGCAAAAAAACACTGCACAACGAGAAGAGGTGGCCGGACCCTGAGAAAGATTGTGGAGAAGGACTGATTCCAGACCTTGGGGGACCTGCAGAAGCAGTGGACTGAGTCTAGAGTAGAAACATCCAGAGACACCGTGCACAGGCGTGTGCAGGAAATGGGCTACAGGTGCCGCATTCCCCAGGTCAAGCCACTTTTGAACCAGAAACAGCGGCAGAAGCGCCTGACCTGGGCTACAGAGAGGCTGCACTGGACTGTTGCTCAGTGGTCCAAAGTACTTTTTTCGGATGAAAGCAAATTTTGCATGTCATTCAGAAATCAAGGTGCCAGAGTCTGGAGGAAGACTGGGGAGAAGGAAATGCCAAAATGCCTGAAGTCCAGTGTCAAGTACCCACAGTCAGTGATGGTCTGGGGTGCCATGTCAGCTGCTGGTATTGGTCCACTGTGTTTTATCAAGGGCAGGGTCAATGCAGCTAGCTATCAGGAGATTTGAGCACTTTATGCTTCCATCTGCTGAAAAGCTTAATGGAGATGAAGATTTCGTTTGTCAGCACGACCTGGCACCTGCTCACAGTGCCAAAACCACTGGTAAATGGTTTACTGACCATGGTATTACTGTGCTCAATTGGCCTGCCAACTCTCCTGACCTGAACCCCATAGAGAATCTGTGGGATATTGTGAAGAGAAAGTTGAGAGACGCAAGACCCAACACTCTGGATGAGCTTAAGGCTGCTATCGAAGCATCCTGGGCCTCCATAACACCTCAGCAGTGCCACAGGCTGATTGCCTCCATGCCACGCCGCATTGAAGCAGTCATTTCTGCAAAAGGATTCCCCACCAAGTATTGAGTGCATAACTGATCATAATTATTTGAAGGTTGACTTTTTTGTATTAAAAATACTTTTCTTTTATTGGTCGGATGAAATGTGCTAATTTTTTGAGATAGGATTTTTGGGTTTTCATGAGCTGTATGCCAAAATCATCAGTATTAAAACAATAAAAGACCTGAAATATTTCAGTTGGTGTGCAATGAATCTAAAATATATGAAAGTTTAATTTTTATCATTACATTACGGAAAATAATGAACTTTTATCACAATATGCTAATTTTTTTAGAAGGACCTGTATATATATATATATATATATATATATATATATATATATATATATATATATATATATATATATATATATATATATATATATATATATATATAAAAACTGTCAATTACTGGAATTACCGGACCAGACGAAAAAAAAGACAAAAAAAAAAGAATTATTGCATTATGCCACAGTTTTTCAGTTTCACATTAATACAAATCAGTAATTTTAAAGAAAATGTTGTAAAAAAAACGTAACATTTAATACAAGCAAAATATTTCAAGCACACACAAAAATGTCCCTTGAAAAATAAAACTGTGGTGGGGCTAGAAAAAAAACAAAACAAACACTTATCATTGAGCCCAGTAAACACTGGCGAAATGTGTCAGAATAGAGAGGAAGCTGGTTAGTTTTTTGAAGAACTGCATAGGATGGAAAGAAAAAGAGGTTACAAAATAAACAAAGTTGGGGAAAAAAACTTGGGGACAGCATCAAAAAAAAGTGTAATACACTTTGGAAGCCATAAAAGGACTTTACATTGACAGAGGAGATATTCAGGAAACACCTAAGGTAGTTTACTGTATTTTTCAAATGAAGCAATACTATACCTTGTTTTTACTAAAAACAAGTACACTTAACCCAAGAGGGCCACTGTTCATTGCTTCAGTCCAATTTTGACTCACCTGACAATGTCCATGGCTTGGTAAATGATCTCTGATTGGTCGACAGCAATGACCTTCCTGGCTCCCGCTTTGGCAGCAAACATAGAGAGGATTCCCGTACCACATCCCACGTCAAGCACAACCTGCGGGTTAAAGGAGCATGGCGTAACCTTTCCATGCTATGCCAGCTTGTCTGTGCCATCTTGAGTGTGCAGATGTGTAATAATGGCACTCGAGGCATTTATCATGCTGACAGGGTCTAACCCTTATTTGCCAAAGTCCACTGGCTGGAGCACGATGGCCGAGATAAGCACCTCGTCGCCTACCCCCACACCCTTTTCTTTCCAGCTCAGCGCATCACCTCGGTATCCATGTTCAACTGCGGCCGGCTACAGCTGATCTAGCCAATGTCAGCGCAGAATTAATGGTTTGTATATGAGCTGTGGTGTGTATTGTGTGTGTGTGTTGAACCACCATTATCCTGTTATCAGCCCTCTGCAGTTGACACATAAGAACCCTCCTTAAAAAAAAATACTGCTGCTTGGAATAATGCAAGGGGTTTTTAAATCAGCCCTGTCATTGCAATCGTTACTCCGTCGTAGCTTTGTAAACGCCAGAGTGGCTGGGCTTCAAGAACCCCATACTCACCTTGTCCTTGAAGACGTCCATGTTGCGGTACATGAAGTCTCGATAGCTCTCAGTGCGCACCTTGTCCTGTCCAAAAACGAGACAACCAAAGTCCTAAGTAATGACACAGTGTCACCATTATACTTTCCATTAGGAAGACAGAGCGCACCCATCCCAACAAGAGAGAAATCGTTGAACACAATCCAATCATTCAGAGCAAAAATTTAATTTGAACGCCTTACCCACAGTTAAGGCTGACAGTCAAAAAAGCACGCTAGAAATCAAATTAACAATTGTTAAGCAGCATGAAATAAAAATCTAATTTTTAACAGAGTCAAGATCAAAGCAATTCAAAGGATGTGTGACCGGTAATGATTTTTTTTTGGCAGGGAGGAGGTCGCTGTTGTTGGGAGTGGAGATGAAAAATGAAATGAAATGAAACTGACCCTGACACTTCTTGCTTTGCCAGCAGAATTTCAGCCAGAAATGGCTAATTAACCTGCCAGTCATACTAAGTACCACCCAGAACATACATGATGCCGGAAGCTATTTACAATCCAGAAGAGAGCAGTTACATTCATATCTGTTTAAGCGTGGTTAAAAAAGCCTTTTTTGCATGATTAAACATTCTGCTCTTACTTGTTAAAAAAAAAATCCTAAAGGAATGTTAATAGATGTTTCAGAATTTGGAACATTTGAAGAAGAATATTTTTTAATAAAAATTTATTCTGGGCATTTTTCATTCACACTACCAGTCAAAAGTTTTGAAATAATTACGATAAAAAATATCTTATGCTCATTTATTTGATAAAAAAATAGACAAAACAGCAATATTGTGAAAAATTATTACGATTTCAAATATTTTTTTTCTACTTTTCTATTTTAAAATGTAAAATATGTTTTAAAATATATTTTAAATTTTGGATTTTCAGCATCATTACTCAAACTTTATATATTTTTTTAAATTCTTGTGGAAATCATGACACACTGCCATTCATAAGTTTGGGGAAAATATGTTTGTTATAGAAATAATTAACACTTTTATTCAGAAAGGATGCATTAAATTAATCAAAATGACAGTAAAGACATTTATAATGTTACAAAAGATTTCAAATAAATGCTGTTCTTTTGAACTTTCTATTCATCAAAGAATCCTTTAAATGTTTTATCAGTTTCCACAAAAAAATGTTAGGAAGTAAAAACTGATTGATAACAATAAGAACCATTATTAAAAATGTTCTATCAATAATAATTGATAATAACTGAGCACCAAAATAGTATATTGTAATGATTTCTGAAAGATCATGTTTTTTATTTTCAGAATTTCTGTTTATATAGTGAGATCTGATTCTCTCTGATCCATTTAAAAATGTTTTTCAATTACGATAGACATTCAATGAACTTTTGTACCTTTTAGGCATTAAACCTATTTTAGTCCTCCTTTCTAATGCAGACGAAAAAAACATTTAATGGAAAAGTTCACTTAACTTTCCTTACATAGAAAGTCGTGCGTTAGTTAAAAGGGTTAAAGATTGCGCCATCTGACTCATGACGGTAAATGGCATCATTTAACGGTGGACAGTAAAAGGCGTCAGTGCTTGCGTTGCACCATACAGCTCGCCTCTCCTCTGCAGAGTTTCAACTCTGACGCAAATCGCCGCTAAATGCAAGTTGGAGGAGGCACCAATCACTGGCCCTCTCCAGGACGTACTGCAGTATGAGAGTTGATGATCCAAACGCTCCTCACTTGAACCTCCCTTACTGCAGTTAGAGCACTCAAACAATGAAAACTTAATCATAAATCTTAAAAATTGCAATGTGGGAATATAAATAACGGAGAATAACAAAAATCTGCTGCATAGGATGAACTATTGCATCTGTTTGCAGGGAGTTTTCACAAAGTATGAGTTGCCTATGACCTTCTACCCAAGCTGGTAGCAAATATATGTTAGATGGGGACAGACCTACCTTTAGCATCTCCTCATGGATGCTGTAATGCCCATAAGAGCTAAAGTAGGCCTCGTCTTCATCTTCTCTCAACTCAGCAATGGCCCCCGAGCATGAAGGGCCACGACTTGTGTCTGCGTTCAGCACTAGACCTTGTGCCAACAATCTGGGGCAATGCAAACAACACACACACACACACACACACACACACACACACACACACACACACACACACACACACACACACACATTAAGACAGAGGAAGGCCTGGTCAGTCCACCAGCACACGTGCATGTGCATGTGAGTGCTCACTCAAAATCTTAACCACTGCAGTGGAATTTTACCCCATCTCTAACTTCTATTGCCCCGCCTCTTTTTTTGCACCTCTATCCACTTCAGTGAGTGTCTTTGAAACTGAACTCTATGCTGCGCCCTGCTGGACCCACTTATACATTACACATATGTTGGAGTTGCACAGCTCTGAAGATAACTTCACTTTCTTACTTAAAAAATGTTCGCACTGTGCCATTACCTCCACTGCTTGTTCAGCTCAGTTTAAAAATAATAATCTGGCCCCAAAATTAAAAGAAGGTGTAAACTGAACAGAAAAAAAAATTTGTTAATGATAAGTACAAAAATGGATTATGTTCTCTTTATAAGACGTTTTTATATTTGTAAGACATTTCACTTGATGCAAGAAAAGTTTGATTGAAAGTTAAGCATGCAAAAATCAAAAAATGATTTTAATGCATTTTGGGATACAAGTGTATCACAATTTAAAAACTGATTAAGTAATGCAGGTATGTGTCACAATTTATGTGGGTTGACAGTCTGTCGCATACACTGTCCATAGAGCTTAAGTTATAAAGTAAGCTATTTTCTGTGATTGTGTGGGCACGTCCGATTCATTAGCCGTTACAGTAAATAACTGGAAGAATAACAAAATGCAGTAAATGCTGAGATGTTTTTTTTATTGTTTATGTTTCTTTTGTTATACTGATGGCAGTATTTGCATTTTTAGGTGAACTATCCCTTTAAACCCTTTATTCTAAATTATTTAAATATCGCTATATTAAGTAATAGAATAGAATAGAATATAATAGACAGCACTTTCAGAACTTCTCTCCAGAATCAATGGTACAGTGTCAACAAACTGCATACAGTGCTAACAGCATGTTTCATAAAGAAGAAATAATGGTAACACTTTAGAATAATGGTCATTAGTTAACATTAGTTAATATATTAACAAACATGGACAAACCATGCTAAGTTCATTTGTTACTGTATTAGTTTATCTTTGTTAACGTTAGTTAATAAAAATCCAGCTGTTCATAGTTTGCTCATGTTAGTTCACAGTGCATAAACTAATGTTAACAAGATTTTAATAATGTATTAGTACATTTTGAAATGAACATAAACAAAGATACATAAATGCTTTATAAGCGCAGTTCATGTTAACTAATGTAGTTAACTAATGTTAACTAATGACCAAGTGTTAGTGAAATAATTATTGCATAAGAAATCACTCTAAAAATGAGAAACTAAACGAAAGTGACTAGGGTAACATAAAGATTATTCAACAACTTGCACTTATTTGCTTACACTTTGAGAAACAGAGCTGAAAAAATGAAGAGTGACCCTGAGCACATGAACAGTGAGGAGGGTGTTATACTGACTTGAGTTTGTGCAGATCCTCCATGGCCCGGGCCAAGGCTTCCTCAGATCTCTGAGCTCTGTCCTCAGCCTGTCTGGCTCTCTGAAGCAGAGCAGGCCCCTGATCACCAGCCGAAGGGCTCAACGTCACAGCTGCGGCCTCGCTCAACTCTTCAACATCTGACAGAATGTAAGCCAGTAGCACAAATGTGTTTTAAACATGTAAGAATATCCCATTATTCAAAATTCAAAGATCAGTAAGATTTGCTTTTGACAAATACTTTTATTCAGCAAATTGTATAATGTTACAAAGGAAACAGCCTTGATTAAGTTTTTAAACAATCTGCAAGTTATTTGGGACTCAGGTACCTTGAAAATCCTTGTTCTTTTAGATTTGAGTGATGCTTTTAACACTATTGATCATGAGACTCTACTCGACCGACTACAGAACTGGGTAATCAGATCCTGTCTTAGACTGGCTCAGATCCTACTTAAGTAGCATGCACTGGGTACCTACACCTCAAGGCATTATGTTACATCTTGGGGTGTTCCTCAAGGCTCAATTTTGGGACCTCTGTTATTTAACCTTCCTTTAACAGGTGTAAATACTCAGTACAACATTTCCTTTCACCAGTATGCAGAACACACAACTTTCTTTCATTTGCACCAGTTTTCCCACAGTTCAATTTCCACCCTGCTGGGTTGCATAGAGAGCATACCATTTTGGTTGTCACAGAGCTTTCTACAGCTAAACAAAGATAAGACATAGCTATTGGTTATCATAATGATGCAGGGAGAACCATCTATTGTTCCATTTCTTGAGCCTCTATCACCAAAAGCCAGTAATCGGGACAAGAATTACTGTTAGGAATCATGTTTGACAATGAACTCAGTTTTAAAAAAAACATATTAGCATTGTTACTAAAACAGCATATTATCATCTCAGAAACATCTCTGAAGTATGTGGTATTCTCTCTTCTTCTGATAATAAGAAAGTTGTTCATGCATTTGTTACATCTAGACCTGACTATTGCAATGGTGTTTTTGCTGGGTTACCAAAGAGCTCCATTTAACACTTACAAAGAGTTCAGAATACCGCTGCACAAATGCTAACTTTCTCAAAATTAGAAATTACATTACTCTGTTTTTCTTTTCTGTGAATGCACATGTATTTCTCATCTGTAAAGCACTTTGTAAACACTGTTTTTAAAAGGTGCAACAGAACATTTTGTGTGATGGGCAGGGTTAGTGTAAGGGGAGAGAATATATAGTTTGTACAGTATAAAAAACATTTTGTCTATGGAGTGTGTGTGTGTGTGTGTGTGTGTGTGTGTGTGTGTGTGTGTGTGTGTGTGTGTGTGTGTGTGTGTGTGTGTGTGTGTGTGTGTGTGTGTGTGTGTGTGTGTGTGTGTGTGGACTGGTAATCCCTACGGTATGGGGACAAAATGTCCCCACAAAGATGGCAATATCCAAATTTTTGTCCTTGTGGGGACATTTTTTTGGTCCCCATGAGGAAAACATCTTATAAATCACACTAAGTGATTTTTTTGAAAAAGTAAAAATGCAGCATGTCCCCTGTGATGGGTAGGTTTAGGGCAGGGGCAGTGTAGGGATAGATAGTATAAAATGCATTACGCCTATGGAATGTCCCCATAAAACATGGAAACACAACATGAGTGTGTGTGTGTGTGTGTGTGTGTGTGTGTGTGTGTGTGTGTGTGTGTGTGTGTTTCTCATACCTATCTGTAGTAATGGGTCATCTGGTAAAACAGGTTTCATATATTCATCACTGCTCCAAGGCAGTGGGCCATTTGAAGCCAGTAACAAACTCTCTGCAGAACATTTCTACAGAGCAACACACAGAACACAAACTTAGCCAGGCACCAATATCCACTTGAACCATATAAATGAAATGGACACTTACGGAACTCCTAATGTAGTTTATCATCTTTATGTAGCTATAATCATCAAGCCCTAAAGAGGAATTAAAAACAAAAATATTTAGATACATTGGACATCACTCAGCCCACTGGGCAGTCCTTGGTTTTGGAAAACTTACTGTGTAATATAATGATCTGCCTTGCAGTGTTGTAATGTCCCAGACACAGAGGTGAGAGTTCTATTTAAAATGAGACACAGAGAGTTGAGTACAAACAAAACCCCCTCATCTTAACATTATAGATAAGCTGTATATGACTTGAATTGTACATAATAAACAATTGCAGCTCTTAAAGGATCAGTTAAGCCAAAAAATAAATAATCTAAATAAATAAATAAATAAATATTCATAGCATTCAGATCAGGGTTATTATCGTTAAAATAAAACTAAAAGTAAATCTATTCAAACTTTTTTTTTTGAATGGAGGAAAAAAAAAGTAAAATAGAATATTTAAAAGCTAAACTAGAAATGTTGCTTTGGAAATTGTTGAAACCCTAAAATCACTAACTAGAAAAAAATAACTGACCTAAAACTAAAATAAACCAAACGTAAGTAGAAATATTACACACACACACACACACACACACACACACACACACACACACACACACACACACACACACACAAAATATAACACATAAAACATTTTTTTTTTTAAACTAATGAAAAATGAAATTATAAAAAGGCTAATTCAAAATGTTAATACAAAACGTTTGTAGTATACCAACAATAATAAAATAACATGGCTCAAAGATTAATTCTTGTTCCGTACATTTAGTACATCACTATTGTTGATTTTGAAAAGAATTTGACTCAACTTTGACTTTACACATCTAACATTAAAACGATAAGTACATTTGTTCTGATATTTTAAGCATTCTTTTGGCTATGTGGCTTGTAGGTATAAAAGCCAATTATTTTCATTTGGAAAAAACATGCTGCATTTCCAAAATCTCACATAATCATAAATGTATAGCTGTAATATTTGGAGATTTCAGACAATTAAAAGGTTGAAACAAACATGAGCGGATCACAACCCTTACGAAAATTAACCATGGTTTTATTATAGTAAAAGTGTAGTAACCATGGTTTTTTTTGGCTAATTGATTACCATTTATATAACCAGTTTTACCACAAATACCATGGTTAAACTATGGTTAGAGTATCAAGTATCAGTTAATTTGTGGTTACCATGGTTTAACTATAATAACCTGGGTTTTTTTAATTTATTTTTATTTGCAGTAAAACCATGGTTCATTTTCATAAAAATCTGTCTCTAGTAATCTTTCAGATTTTTTTTAGGAAGAATCATCATGAATGTTTGTATTGAACGTCACCTGTCACACAGCACACACAGGACTGTTATGAGTTCAGATCCCTCCTCCATTGACTGCCACTGTTCATCATCACTGTCAGACAGCTCGGGTACATCATCACACACCTCGCACTCCGTATCACCTGCGTGGCAAGAAACAACTGTGTCTTTGATAACACATTCACACAACATCTTCTAAACAACCGGTCAAGTATTGACATAATTAGCGGTAGCAGAGATTTGTAATTACACCATTTGGAAATGCCGTACTGAAGTGCATTAAATACACTGTTGTAACCGTTGAATGATATATAAATAAATAAACCGTTGAATGAACGCAGTTTAAATCGCATTATAAGTTAAAGCAAATATATACAACACATTTCATATATTCACGTGTACCTGTGTACGCTGCCATGTTGTCGTAGTCGCTGGAGTTCGAGTTTTTCTCATCCGGGTCATTCTTATTCAGGTGTACTTCCCTTTTGTCGCCATTTGAGGTCGCTGTTTTCTCAATAATGACATGCAACACATGCAGTTACAGTAGCCTCAAATACCCCAGTGACTCTTTCTGTAACCTACTAATAAAACATTAAGTCCTTTATTTAAGCTCCTCTACAACTCAACTCAACCCAACCCAACACAATGACACAATACTTATCTTGTGTTTAGAATAACACGCACTATATACCAATCAAAACTTAGGACTCATTTGATGTCACATTGTATTATAATTAATATTGTAAGGCTTATAAACATATTATATTTCTATTGTAAGGCTTAAATTGTGCACTAACTTTTGTGTTTATTTATTCCCCTTTTGTGTGTACTTTCTTCATAGCATTTTTAATGGATAAGTTAGACAGGAAGGAAAAGCATCGTTTCAAGCGCTTTTTTTCAGTGCTGTTTAAAAAAATCTCAGAATCACAAAGTTGGATAATGGGTTACTAATGTTCAAAGCTGAATGCAACTAAACCGTATGCTGAACAGTTTGTGCAGTATTTGTTACAGTATACGGTTTCATTAGTTTATTTTGTAAATCTAAAGCTAATGAATGCTTGTGTCAGAGAAATTTGGACTATTATGTTTTCATCATGAACAGTGTTGGGTAAGTTACTCTAAAAAAGTTATTGTTTACTAGCTAACGGGATTACTACTAATTACTTTCTCTAAAAATTATTGCATTACTTATTGCTTTCTAATCATACTTTCATATCAACCTCAACCAGAATTTTGATGTTAAATCCACTACTGTTTTATATAGAATTGTTCTATAGTACATCAGACTTAACTCATTAAATTACACACAAAAAAATAAGAGTAATCCCTTACTTTACTTTTCAGGGGAAATTCATTGCACCCAGCACTGATCATGACCTAAAGTTGAATGTTTTAATCCACTTGTCAGACATAACACACAAAATAATATTACTGTATACAGTAGTTGAGATCAAGTATATGTATATATATATATATATATATATATATATATATATATATATATATATATATATATATATATATATATATATATATATATATATATATATATATATATATATATATATATATATATATAATTTATTTTTCCAGATAAATATACAGTGATATAACTAAAAGAAAGCACCAGAATCCAAAGAGGAGCATAGAAAAAACACATATAACCCTTATTTAATGCAAAGTACTACTAAATATTTTTAAATATGTTTTAAAATACTCAATATGATAATTCAATTCAAGTGAACTGCATTAAAACAATATTTTGGCTTATCCTGCTCACAAATCACACCATGCCAGAATTGCACTTAATGTAAAAAAAAAATAAATGAAAGTGTTATTTTTGGTCTCCAATGTTACCAAAACTGTATATGGCCTTGTTTTCAAGAATTTCCACTTTCTGCTCTCCATCTTGAAGTGTGTTGACAAGCATAGCTCTAGCGACTGATGTTATGGGGATGGACATTGCGGTAGGGAAAACAGTGGAAAATGCACCGAGAAATTTCCGGGCCATCCACTCGGTCGGCCGACTCTCCTGTCTGTCCACTAGGAGCACCCTAGAAATAAACAACCAGATATGAGCTGCTTAACAAGTGAATGATGATATCGAAAAATATCTGAACAAGCAGACATGCACAACATACATGTGACCTCAGAAATCACAACAGATTTTATTCCTTGGATCAGCAATTCAGGAACAAAAAAGTAGGACTCACGCTGGTCGATAGATGGAGAAACGCTCAAACCCGAGGTCTTCAATTTCTGCTTCAACCTGTCCCTGTAAATACACCAGAGTTACGGCATTATTCAGTACATGCATGAGCTAGAATGCCATTCAAATACAAGATTAGCCATAAAAGGTAAACAAATCTAGGCTGACCATATGTTGCATAGAGCTTTATAATACCTTAGTTTTCAGGTAGAGAAAGCTGCTGGTTTTATCTGCACCTCTGGAGGATTCTAGGTGAAAATGGGAGCAACCTCCTGCTTTGGCAAGTTCTGCGGACTTGAGTACGTAGTCATGATCCACTCGGAAAAACCCTTCCTGTAGCCCATTCAAAATGGAACAAATTACATTATTTGTCATGCAATTAACAAAATTTGAACATGAGATGAACTTGCATGGATGTACACTGTAAAAAAACATTTTTTTTTTCTTTTGTCAAATCACCCTAAATAATTTATGTGGGTCAGATAACATAACATTTATATTTTCTGCTGATTAAAGCCACAATATGTAACTTTTCGCCACTTGAGGTTGCTTATTCAAAACAAAGGTGTAGCTTGTTGACGCCTTGATTTCGCAGAGCTTTTATTATGCCGCAGATGACCGCTTTCGCTTCTTACACTCATGGGTATGCAACGCTGTTTTATCATATTAGATACATTTGAGTGTGTTGAAAGTTATGTTGTAACGTTACTCTCTGTGTTCGCTCGGCGGCTACTATGAGACTTGTTCACACTGCAGTGAGCTAGATCAATATTAGTCATGGTAAAACATTGTACTCGCGGTAAATCAAGAAAATTAGATTTAAACGATAAGACTAACTGTGTTCACCGATGTATCCAACATAATATAATAAAGCGTCTTTGGTGTTTCCATGGTTTCTACAAAATTAAAATGGAAATCAAGGGTAAGACGGGTATGTCATTGATAGGCGATGCACGGACACCCTGGTTAAAATGGCTTATTTCTCTGGATTTAAACATTTTTGGAAACATTTGGGATAATGTAAGTACGCGAGTCAACTAAATATATAACACTGTTCTAGTAATTTTGGATATTTTAATCTACAAACCTACATATCTCCTTCATTGTATGTAAAACATATAGTTCATCTATATAACCTAAATAATTATCTTTACTTACATTGTCAATTTTTCAGCATTTATTCCCAATAATTCTCTTTTTGAGTCAAAACAGCTGAAACAGACCCTAATTTCATGCATTTTCAACTAAGGTTTAAGAGAAAAGACCTTTGTGCATTAATACAGTCCATAAAGATGACAACTGAAACATACAGCTCCTGCTTTGGCTTTCGTTGTTCCTAGACAGCAGTATCCCACATCATGGCCCTGAAAAGCCTCAGCGTACTCCTCCAGCTTCTCAAAATCAACCACCTTTTGCACCTGAAGAGAAGAAGAAAAAGGCCAATAAATGGTAAGAACTGGATCCCTGATTACTGTGCATAAACAGAACTTTCCAAAAGTTGGCACATTACCACATTTTCATAGGCTTTATCCTCAAAGGTTAACTGCCTTCGTCCAATGAGAGTGATCTTGGAGAAGATGTTGCGCTCCACTGTTTCCTTCAGGAGCGCCCTTCCAGTCTCGCCAGAAGCGCCGAGAATGAAACACGTTCTGCTCTTCTGCCGGTAATTCTCTTCCATTGCGTTCAGATCCATTCTGTAATGAAGAAATTATTGCACACGGAACCGTTTAAATCTCGCAACATCACAATGACACTGCAGAATTTGTTGTGCTGTTAGTTATAACTGCTTCGTGAGACAATCAGGTTATTCCTGATCAGCGGCTCTCAATCCTAAATAGCTTATTTTACAGCCGTTTCAATGTAGTAAGCCTCTAAGCCACGCCCACGTAATAACCTATTTCATGCATGCAATTTATTTTTTATTTTCTATCATTGTTCATTTCTAACATTATTTTCCCTTGTGTCATTAAAGGTGTGGTTGTGTCGGCTACTATGAGCGAGAATCAGAAAGATCACGTAGGCTATTGCAGAAAAATATTGGAAATGCAATTAGCACAAGAAGTAGAAAGCATCAATATTGCACCAAAGCAACCAATTTTGCATAGTAGCTAGCCTATTAGTGACCGTAGTAGTCCGTAATGAATAACTTCACCTTGGGATCTCGACAGTCTCTGAATTCTCCAGATACTGAAAAACAGCGGCGAGTGCCACGACAAAAACAGCAAAGAGGCTTAAAGTTTTACCCCAGTTACACTGAAATGTATTCATGCCGGGCTCGATAAATAGAGGACTAGTTGTTGGTACACTGTAGCTTCTTCCTTGTTACATCCTCGTTTCACACGGCGCTTGCGCAGAACTCGTCCACAGCATGCACAGAGCGCTGCAGTTGTTTTGAAACGGTTATGCACGAGCCCGACTATGGCAAGCCGTCTTAGCTTAATGTTCCCAGCGTTACTCGCCGTAATTGCATTTTTACTAGTACGAATTAAATTAGAGAGCTCTACAATTCCATTCTTACAAACAACTAGAATTAGAGAGCTCTCTAATTAATTTCTTACTAACAAAACTTATGATTGGGGCTCTATAATTCAATTAAAGAGCTCTTCAAATGCATTCTTACTAGTAATAATTGAATTAGAGAGCTCTCTAATTCAGTTCTTTCTATTAACAATTATTATTAAAGATCTCAGTAATTCAGTTGTTACAAGTAAGAATTGAATTGTAGAGCTCTGTAATTTAATTCTTACAAGCAAAAATGCAATTACGATAAGTAGGCCTACCGCTGGGAACATTTCAAGTTGATTTGGCTTGCCATAGCACGACTTGAGCAAGACAATTATCCTACTTAAAGGGATAGTTCACCCAAAAAATGATTTTTTTTGTTTATCTGCTTACCCCCAGTGCATCGAACATACAGGTGTCTTTGTTTCAGTAGAACACAAATTAAGAACTGTTGCAGTCTGCCAGTAATAATGCATGTGGATGGGTAACAATTCTATGAGAGCAAAAAAAAAACATGCTTAGACAACATGCACAAAGAGCCCTGTGACTCATGACGACACATTGATATCTTAAGACACAAAACGATCAGTTTCTGTGAGAAATCAAGCCGTATTTATATATTTTTTTACCTCAAATACAACGCTATATCCAAAAACCTGTAACGATCTTCACTTCCAGCAAAGAAAGTCAATATACACGAGATCACTTCTGGCGTTGGCGTAAACTAAGCCAGATCGTGTATAAGGAAGTGATGTATTCACACATACACAACGCTATAGCGTGTATATTGACCTTCTTTACCGGAAGTGAAGCGCGTTCCAGGCTGCTGGATATAGCGTTGTATTTGAGGTGCCAATAGTTGACGGCACTGTAATTGTCACTGATCCAGTTATGCAAATTATGGCATTATTTTAATGCTCTTATATTTGTAAAAAGGGTTTATATTCACAGATGAGCACAGGCCCAAAACAACAAAGAAGCAAAATGCTCCAAAGATGTAAATGTAATTAATTAAAAGGAAAGAAAACATAGAACAATAATCATTGTCTACAAACAAACAAAATAAAATAACGGAAAAGAGCACCCACCCCGCCAGTCAAGTATTTAAGCCATTTACAGTATTGCTATAAAGTATTTGCACTATTTACAGTCTTTGCTGGTAGCAACCACAACAATAATGACCATGTAAACTATATTGTCGCCCAGCTGTAATCTGCTATATCTGACTATAAGGCATGAAGATATTAATATACATCAACATCATGGTTTCCATAAAAATGCTTTAAAACAAACAGTTATATATATATAAAAATAAAAAAAACACTATACAAAACAAAATGATTTGAGTTGGCTACAATGACAACATCAGAAAAGTACATAATCTTGCCATTTCTAGGCACAAGAATATCATATACCAAATTTACACTGCAAAGGAGGCACGAGCTTCTGAAGTGGCATTTAGGTGTCTTTACATAAACTGTTTAAAGGGACACAAAAACTAAAATTATCCCATCATTTACTCACCCTCAAGCCATCTTCTTCTTTCAGACAAACACAATCAGAGTTATATTAAAAAACAATATCCTGGATAATCAAAGCATTACAATTAGCGTTTGAACTTCGAGAGGCATTGGTGCCAAAGAACCAAAAACGTTTTGGAACCATTTTTGGGTTCCCTGAAAAAATAAATAACCATTTTTTTCAAACCATTTTAAAGTCTAAAGAAACTTTCTATGCTATAAAGAACCTTTTGTGCAATGGAAGGGTTCTTTGGATATTAACGGTTCTTCATGAAACCATACACACTGCCAAATAACCTTTGTTTTTAAGAGTGTACACTCTCTGCATAAGTTGAATACTGAAGGTGGTCTGGGATGCCATTATAATGCTTGGATTAGCCAGGACTTTTAAAAAAAATATATTACTCTGGCTGTGTTCGTCTGAAAAAGGAATGTCACATACACTAAAATTTGTATTTATATAAAATTACTTTTTATATATCTGTCAAGGAATTCTATGGCATTTTTTTAAGCAACATCATATTTTATTTCTCATTATTTCAACTCATTTTATCATCACACAATTAAATTTGAGACAGTTTTTCTAATTAAAAATGTTTTGCTCATAAATACATATATTTTAACAAAATTATTTATCCAGATGAATTGAGAAGTAATATGTTTAGCAGGGGAGATGTTTAAAATGGCATAACACTGATTTAAGTTGTATTTTTCATGGAATTCTGGCAAACATGTTGAGATCACATAACCAGACAAATTCTGCTCACCTTAACACCTTGAATCAAATATGCTATTTCTACAATGCCATCTGCAATGTGATGCCCTCTCCTCACCAGTAGGTGTCGGTATAAGTTTAAGATCACTGTCTCTGAGGCTTTTGGGGCTTCTGCCTGCTAATATAGGGTACTGTGGTTTTGATGGTAAAATAAATGGTTGCCTCCTTCTGTTTAATGTTATATTTGTGCTTTATGTCTGTAAAGCTGAAGAAAGGCTTTCCTACCAGAAAGTACAATTTAAACATGCACACATTTTGCAATATTACAAAGGCCTTAAAAGGCCTTAAAGGGATAGTTCACCCAAAAATGAAAATTCTGTCATCATCTACTCACCCTTGTGTTATTCCAAACATGTATGAGTTTCTTTCTTCTGTTGAACTAAAAAGAAGATATTCTGAAGAATGCTGTAAACCAGACAGTTGACAGTAGCCATTGACTTCCATTGTATTTATTTTTTACTATTATGGAAGTTTATGGCTATTGTCTGGTTCCCAACATTTTTCAAAATATCTTTTTAGTTCAGCAGAAGAAAGAAACTCATACAGGTTTGAAACAACTTGAGGGTGAGTAAATGATGATAACATTTACATTTTGGGGTGAACTATCCCTTTAAATGGAATAGCCTACACCAATACATGCATTTCAAAACTGCATCCTAGCCAGCGAGGCCACACCATATGTGCCAGTCCTTTAAAGCAGATTTTATTGTCTGTGCACAAGACTCCAACTGTTTAAATTCCACCTCTTGTTCAAACGTTTGTTGGCCGCTGGTATGAATAGACCCATATGTCAGCTGACAATCCTGCTCTTTCAGATGTTACTGAACACAAATGTAGTGGAGGTTTAAAAAAGGTCTTGATGGCTATGGATATCAGCTTTCATAATCTTAAATCTAAAAAAAATTATAAAAAAAATAAAAAAAACAGACAGAAGATAGCTACAGATAGAATCATGTTTTTTGCATGAGTTTGTCATGTCTAATAAACCATACTCTTAGAAAACAAGGGTCAAAGGTTCATGGCTCAGTTTTAAAGAACCTTCATGCCATGGAGGTTCTATAAAGAGAAATGTCTTAAATGATTGTATAATACTTTCATGTTTAATGCGCTATTTCATTTTTTATAGTGATAAAGTATATTTAACTCATAAAATTTAATTAGATTAAAATATGTTTTAAATAAAACTAAATGCATAAAATGTTCCCATGATGGAACCCCTAAAAGGTTCTATATATGAAGCACCTGACAGAACCTTTTCTTCTAAGAGTCGGTTCGTTCAGCAACTATTCTTGTAGAACTAAATGACTGTAGAGTACAAGTAAGGAAGTGCTATTCAGAAAGCAACCCACAGTCCACCTGGATCTGCTCATGCAATGAATGAATTGTCCCTGCTGATTTTTTAACTTAAAGCCTCTCTCTGAAAAGCTGCTCTTTTTCTATTATTGAGCTTATACCAATCTCGTCGCAGAGAGGGAAGAATGACAAAATGCGTCATGAAGGAATCCACATCCCCCTCGCAGCTTAAGACAAAAGACTTCGATCTTGCTGTCCTGACAGTAACAGGGCGACCACGGTGAGCTCCAGAGATGCCAGCGGAGTATAGTCTGTTAATTACCACTGAGTGGAATCAAAATGGCTTCCTATTGTCCACTCTTAGTGGGGGTTTGTGGCAGCCTGTGGAGGAGAGATGGCTTTGTGTAGGCCGCTGTCATACACACATGTTGAGTCATTGTGGCCTGATTTCGATCAGATGAACGTATGTAGGAAATGCGATTGAGGCCATGCTGAGGTTCAGGGGAGGGTTGTCATTCAGTGTCATTAAAAACACTTTTTAAAGCCACACTTTTAAATGTCAAAACAGCTTGATATGTGGACTTAAATTCTTGAAGTCATATACAGTATTTTACTTCTGATTGTAATTTAGCAAGGCCAGATCGTTTGCTACACTTTGCATTAGTTCGCAATAAAGAATTTGAAGAAATAGAAGGTTACAGATAGACACTCGCGAGTGGTAAATGTTAAGCTTATGCTATCATGTTTTATTTAAACGTTCTAATATATTTTGGCCGACACCTTTCTTCACAGGTAGCACATTGCATGGTTCATTCAAAAAGGTTAAAGAAACCCAGAAGTGTCAAATATGTAATATTCACAACAACAAAAAAAGTATATATATATATTAGTGCTGTCAAACGATTAATCATGATTAATTGCATCCTAAATAAAAATGTGTTTAATATACACTCACCTAAAGGATTATTAGGAACACCCTACTAATACTGTGTTTGACCCCTTTGCCTTCAGAACTGCCTTAATTCTACTTGGCATTGATTCAACAAGGTGCTGAAAGCATTCTTTAGAAATGTTGGCCCATATTGATAGGAAAGCATCTTGCAGTTGATGGAGATTTGTGGGATGCACATCCAGGGCATGAAGCTCCGTGCTCCACCACATCCCAAAGATGCTCTATTGGGTTGAGATCTGGTGACTGTGGGGGCCATTTTAGTACAGTGAACTCATTGTCATGTTCAAGAAACCAATTTGAAATGATTCGAGCTTTGTGACATGGTGCATTACTGCCACATACTGGATGTTTTTCCCTTTTCTCACCATTCTTTGTAAACCCTAGAAATGGTTGTGTGTGAAAATCCCAGTAACTGAGCAGATTGTGAAATCCTCAGACCGGCCCATCTGGCACCAACAACCATGCCACGCTCAAAATTGCTTAAATCATCTTTCTTTCCCCTTCTGACATTCAGTTTGGAGTTCAGGAGATTGTCTTGACCAGGACCACACCCCCAAATGCATTGAAGCAACTGCCATGTGATTGGTTGATTAGATAATTGCATTAATGAGAAATTGAACAGGTGTTCCTAATAATCCTTTAGGTGAGTATATGTGTTTGTGTACTGTGTATAATTATTATGTATATTTGAATACACACATACATATATAAATATATTTAAGATTTTTTCTTTAGAATTACATATGACATATATATATATATATATATATATATATATATATATATATATATATATATATATATATATATATATATATATATATATATATATATATATATATATATATATATATATATATATATATATATATATATATATATATATATATATATATATATATATATATATAATATAAATGATATACATATACAGAATATACAGTTTATGCAAATATTTCTTAAACATATAAATATGTATGTGTATTCAAATATACATACTAATTATACACAGTACACACACATATTGTGTAAACAAACTTTTATTTAGGATATAAGTAGATAGTTATTTTAATGCTTTTAGAATTTTTTATGATTTTAATAATGTATTAGTAAATGTTAAATTGAACATGAACTAAGATGCTGTAGAAGTATTTTAAATTCTTAATTTGTTAACTGTTACCAATATTTTTTTTACCGTTTATTTAAAATGTATTCAAACCTTAACAGAAAATATGAATATGGATTATACAATGGGCCACCTAAATAAAACAATAAAATAAAATGGAAAATTAGGTCTTTAGGTTTTTGTATGCTTTTTATACATTTATACATTATACATCAAAATTCTAAAAAGTCAAAAGCCAGTTTGGACCCACTTTTTGATACATATTCAAATGTTATATACTGTATTTGCTTTAATGACAGCAGCACTTTAGCTATAAAATCCGCAGATTTGTGTAAAACCTGAATAGTGACTTAAAATTGAGTGACCTAGATATTTTTATTCATGTTAATTCATATCATTCATTAGTTTAGAATGTTTCAAAACACTAAAATCTTGTTTATTTACAGTTTTAAATGAGGACATTTTAAATTTGTATCAGACTTGGAGATTATACTGTACATTAAATCTCATAATATCCAATGTAGCCTTTTCACAAAAAAGTATTAAAAGCCTCCTACTGTGCTCCAACTCTAACAGCTTCAAGATGAAAAATGGATGTCTAATCCAGAATACACAAAAACAGGAGGCCTAATGCCCCACTGCAGTGCAATATGTCCCATATCCTGGCCAATTGAAACTTGCCCACTGACACAGAGGGCTTAGCCAGCAGAGCCACTGACTCTTGAGTGTGATGCTAATGATGGCCATTAATGGAGCCTGACAGCACAATCTGCTCCTCATTGTAGCACCTTAGCAGGATCTGCAGCATGCAAGGGGCCAAAGAGGAGGCGGGCGGCTTGGGACATCAGGACGAATCAAGTGGCAAGTGGTTGCGAGGGGACGGGGAAGTTTCAAGAACAGAACCGGGGACCTGCCACAGAGGGACTGCGGATTGCAGGCCGATCCCATCTGATCCCCGGGTGAGGATTAGCTTAATTAGACCTCAATACCCTTTATAGTCAAATGCAACTGTCAGTTGCTGTCAAAAAAAGGACTGTCCAATAATGTGGGCCTAATTCTTCAGTACTCCCAGAGGCGCAGGCATCACAGGCTTCACAATCCCAGAGCTGAACAGGAGTGACATCATTAGACTTGACTGTTTGCCTTGTTATATTTTTCATTTGCATGTCAGATAATCTTAACCGCGACTGGCCTACTACAACGCCCTATGACCCATACCAGACCAAAACCAGAAAGGGATCTTATCAGTCAAAATGATTTATTTTTCATTTATAGAATAATAGTCAATAAATCCTATGAAAGAATAAGGCTCATTGTTGGTTCATATCAATGTTAACAAAAGAGGCCATATTGTAAAATGTTACCAGAAAATTCAGCAAAATAGAAGGTGATGCATGTTTTGCATTATTCATTTTGCACCATGTTTAATTGGTGCAATTTTAATGCATCATATTTAAGTCCATGCTACAACACTAATTTGTATCACATGGAATTATTAAATGAGTATTTGATCATGTTAATGAAATTAACCAATTTGCATACTATGTATTTATCCTTGTTCTTATTTTTATCATCTATTATTCATGTCGACATCATGTAGGTTAAACAAAAATCTAAGTTAAAGGCAGGGTGTGTGTTTTGATATGCTGGTTGAAGGTCTCTTCACATCCTAATAGCAATTTCTAAGTTAGGTGCTCTAAATGTATAATGTATAAGGCATAGGACCATAAAATGTTCGTCTAATCAATGAATTTGGTCCGAATGCAATGATACAATGTCCGGCCTGCCTGTCAACGTATGTATTTCCATACCTCCACGCACATGCTTGCGTAGACATCACCAGCGCGTTTCATGCTATACAGAGTTAGACAGATGTCAGTCACCGAACACTGCAACCGAAACAGCAGCCATAATTCCTCCTGAACCAAAACAATGATCTTATGCTGCGTTCACGCCGTAACTACTGTAATCTGCAAGAGATGGAAACCTGTGACGTTATACTCGGAGCAGTTTGTGACTCACTATCAACGCCGAATTGAATCTTCAGCAGTCAGGTGGTACAGGTCAGTACTCTTAGTAGTAGTATAACGCCACCTCTCGTGATGCTTTGTTCCTTACTGTGCGCGTTCATGAGTTTTGAAGGAGGCGTGGCTTTGGAGACACTCTGAAGGGAGGTTGGGATCTTATGCTTCCAAAGCTAACTCGCTATTGCTAGCCTCTCCGAAAATAGCCTACCATATCTTTAATATGTGCCTCTTTTAGCACAGTTTTTGTGTAGTCAATTGCATAACTAAACTTTACCATTAGTCGTTAAACATGTAGCTTAGGGTATGTTTACATGACAATGATGTACTAAAAAAAGGGAAACATTTTCCTTTGCTTTTTTGAAAAGTTTCACATACAGACGACAACGTTGCCAAAGCGGTCCACGTTCACACAGATCCACGAAAACGACTAAAACTGCTGTATTATGCTGCCAGGCCAGTAGTTGGCGATGTCACTTTGTAAAGAAACTCCACGCACCTATAAACTGAGCGTGTATTATGCATGTAGGCTGGCTCTGCCCTCCTACGTACTTCTGCTCAATTTTCATTTTCCTTCAGACCGTTGTCTGGGTTTGGGGTACATTCGCTGGTTTTCTCCGGACAAATTTGCTAGTGGTCAAATCAGCGAACAGAGGGAGTGGCTGAGAACGATGAAGTTGATGTTGTGCGCTAGTTTGAGTTGTAGTTCAGGCGGCGGAGAAAGATGCGAGCGAAGCCATTCGGTCCATTGTGGCAATGCTGCTGAATACCCAGAAGTTAAAGCCAGAGCAAGAACAATCTTTGCTGAGTTTTGTTGGTGGCTATGGTGTTGTGGCCCTCCTCCCCACGGGGTTCGGGAAAAGTTTGTTTTTTAAGCTTGCTCTGTTAGTGGTGAAGGAGTTAACATGACAAGACATATGCATGATATACGTCACAACCAAACGTTAGGGATTGGTTATAGCAGATCCAGAGTGGCTCTGGGCAGATCCAATTGACTTTAACAGAGTACCCGCCTTCAAGCAAGTTAATGCTTGTCAATGGAGAGTGGACTCTCTGTACAAATGATGTTTTATTAACAAGGTTCGGGAGGAGCATGTTCCGATAATTGACACAAGGGGAGAGCACTCAGCTAATCAACAATAAGAGGTATATATATATATACCTGATAAACTGTCAACAAACAGAGGTTAGACTGCTGTATATATATATATATATATATATATATATATATATATATATATATATATATATATATATATATATATATATATATATATATATATATATATATACAGCAGTCTAACCTCTGTTTGTTGACAGTTTATCAGCATCCCTCCACCACCCCTTCTACACACTTTTAATTCTAACCACTTACACACAGGGATACTCTGGGTTCGGGCCAAATTCCGATCTCGAAGCCCTCCCCCTGGACAGCATGCCAAATATGCATTTAAATTTACTCTCTATAAATTATATGTAAGTGTGAACTTATGAAATGAAATGAACAGGAGTATGGTAGGACCAGGCTAATAAGCATGCGCATGACCAGTGTTGGGAGTAACGTGTTACAAAAAGCACTAGCAATAAAAAAAAACAAAAAAACATCTCTTGCACTTTTTGCACTTGCAATGACGTTTTTGTGCTGTGAACCTCTTGAATTCAAATAACAAATGTGCAACTTGTAAATTAAAGTTTCCATACAGTTCAGTTCTGTCTAATACGACTAGACCCAAGCTATTCCCAGATATTGCCAGATAATCACTTTACCTCTACTATACTTTTAACAGACTTGGATCGTTTGTGATTCTTTTTGTCATCCTTTCTTGCATTGTCTTGAGCCTTCACTTTGCCAAATATATGCTATATTGTTAGTAGCCTAGATAGCCCACAGTCATTATGCTACATCATATCGCCCTTCAACTGGATGTAAAATTCTCTGTAGTAGCCTACATTTAGTCATTTTAGAATGTTAAGTTCTACTTCTGTAGTTATTTTGGTGAAAGTAACTAAAAAGTAATACAAAAGTAATGTAACGCATTACAATTCTGAGACAGTAATATTGTACTGTAAAGAATTACTTTTAAATAACAGTAACAAGTAATCTATAATGTATTACAGCTTGGAAGTAACTTGCACACCACTGCACATGACGTCACCGTTTTCACAAATTTACAGACGGTAATTGTTTTCAATAAAAGCTTCCCATTTTTAGTTGAACACGCTGTCGTGTAAATGCCCCTTGAGTTTCTGTGCTGGCAGAATGGCCGATCCAGGCTTAGTATCAATGCAGCTCAGCTCGGCTTTGTGGCCCAAATGCCATCAGCTAAGCTGGTCTCAGACCTGCTTTGACCAGGCTTCCTGCCAGCTCATCCAAAACAATGCCGTAATTAAATGAACAAACAGATTAGATTGGCCCAATACAGAGGGAGATGGGATCGTAGATGAGGCCCCTACCAGGACACAGCAGGATCACATAATACTTGGAAATGCATTAGCACATCTGTCCGGCCTGCTGTGTAAAGCACAGATACGTTAGCTTACAATGGGAGGAGAGAGGTGAAGTGTATTACAGCACAGGGCTGGCCATATTTTCTTATAGGGGCAACTTCATCAATTAATTATTTTCTTCTGTGGGGGAGGTACTGAAAACATTTTGTCTATAAGAAAGTTTACACAGTGAATTGAAAATGACTTGAATATGACTTCTACAAAATTTAGAGAGAACGTCATACATATGCATAACATGCAAATGATTTAAATAGGAATCGGGAGACCTGAGATCCCAGTGAGCACTAATCAGGAATGGAGGCTGAATAATACATGCCAGTTAATGTACAGAACAAGCTATTTCTTTCTTTTACAGTTAATATATTTGCAGTATATTTGGTTTAGCAGTATTTTAGGTTTTTGCAGTATCTCAGGTTTGAGCTTTCTGTGGCGCGGTGTTAGCATTCCCTAAACTGTAAGTGCATCTGTCACAACAGTTTGCTGGAACATCAGGACTGCATGTCTACAAAACGTTGTAACTCACCCAAAACATTTCATTCATTTAATTTAATTCACTACGGTTGTGGTGTCAGTAAATTGGCCAATGCCACCCAAAAAAATACGTGTTTTTGTCATTGTGTGAGCCACATTGGTCAAATGTTTATATGTTATTTTCTCCATGAAATTATTTCTTTTTATATATAATAAATATTTATATAATAGTTTTTTAGACAGATTTCAACAGCAGGTAAAAACTTACTTGGAAAAGTCAATACTGTAATACACAACAAGAAAATGAACATTTGTATTTATACAGTACATTAGTTTTAGCAGAAAACACTCTTCCCCGGACACCACACTATTCTTCCTATTGCTCTTCCGTGACAAGTAACTGTGAATTTTCCGTTTAAATGTAACACATTTCTGCAAAAATAAATGTACTGAATAAATAAAAAATTATCCATATAATATACATATTATTTACATCATATGTAATAATATACAGATGGATGGATGGATGGATGGATGGATGGATGGATGGATAAATAGATAGACAGACAGACAGACAGACAGACAGACAGACAGACAGACAGACAGACAGACAGACAGATAGATAGATAGATAGATAGATAGATAGATAGATAGATAGATAGATAGATAGATAGATAGATAGATAGATAGATAGATAGATAGATAGATAGATAGATAGATAGATAGATAGATAGATGGATGGATGAAGTGTTTTTAGTATAAAATAAAATACAATTCTGAGAAGTGTAGAATCAATTGAACAAAGTTTTATGCTCATCATGGTTTAGGTGATTCCTAGATTTTCCCAAGAGAAAAAGTAAGCACCGTGCCTTTTGTTTTCTATATTAAATACTATAATAATAGAAAGCTTCTTAGCGGATATCTATGTTTGGTTTAGGTTTTCTCCATCAGTCCTGTTTGCAGACTTCAAATCTCCCTTTTGTTGCACGTCTGGACTATCCTAATGACTTCTTTGAACTGCCGATGTTCTCTGAGGTGCAGCTTTGTGTGCAACTCAACCTCTCGTCTGGAAACAAGCTAAGTCGCTAACCTCTCCACTCTTTCCCACATCAGATTTGAGTATGAATGGCATCTTAATACAAAATGTAAGTTACTGCTGCCTTGTACTGATCTTATCACAATGTCTTCTGCCAAGTATGTTCAAAATTCATTCTGAACGAACCTTATTAGAAGGAAAATTACGGAAGATGTTTATCTGAATCTGCATCCTGCAGGTCTCACAGTGGCAAGACTTTGGCTTTAAAAGCCTCATTAGAAGATCCAAAGTAGCCCAGAGTGTGGATTCTGAACCAAGCCGAGGATCATATCAGACCCACCACAGAACTGAGATATTTCCCTGCCAATGAGCAAACACAACTACAAATGGCCAGACTGCTAGCACAATGCCACAGTGAAAGGAACCAAATTAGCTGGAGGCTAACAACAATTTACCAACACCTGTATTAGTGTGCTTGCTCGGCAGGGAGCTGAGCTGAACAAGCGCTAATCCCTATAAACCCTACAGTACCCCTCCTACCAAATCAGCATTTGCATATTCTCCATTTATTGGTTGATAAGGAACCTAGTGCTGAAGGTTTGCGGGGATTGGGAACGTTTCATTCCTCTACACTCTCGCTGCCTGGGTGGTTCAATGATTATCTCCAGCCCATGTTAGTGAGAGCGAGGGCCGTGTGTGTGTTAGAGATTAGCAGGCATAAGAATGGCTGTGTGCAACTACATTCTCTCACCCCCATGATTGAACCTAATTGGAGAGGTGGAGAAGATGGGCAAGTCATTAGGCCCGAGCTGTTTGCTTAGGAGTTGACCAACTGTGATACAAGTCTCACTATGGTTTCTGTTCTCCGTTTCTTTTCAGAAAGGATGATAGAGTGATGCCACTACAAGAATGGGATGGGAACCTTCTTACTTATTCAGATGGATACAAATCAGATAAAAAGTGGAAGAGGCCATTCATGAGGCCTATACATAAATGAATTTGGCATACACTTTTAGCCACAGTATTTACTGTATAAACCTACCGCAATTTGGAAGAAATAAGTGCACAAGTTGTGGTTTTAGTAATCTCTGTGAGACCTGGTTCTTGGGTCACCCCTAGCTAACAGGGTATGTTCTCAGAACTTTGAATGAAGTTCTCACAAGGTTCTCTCAAAGTTATGAACAAACACTCTTCCAGTAATGTTAATAGAATGTTCGTTCAAAGTTATCTGGTGTTCTCAAAATGTTAGCACAAAGACATTATTTATAAAGTCATGGAACTATGTTATTATATGTTCATGGAACGTTTTTCCTGAAACGTTTTTCTGAGACGTTCATCAAATGTTTTTTGGTAACACTTTAGTATGAGGAACACACTAACTATTAACTATGACTTTTGCCTCAATAAACTCCTAATTTACTGCTTAATAGTTAGTACGGTAGTTGTTAAGTTTAGGTATTGGGTAGGATTAAGGGATGTAGAATGTGGTAATGCAGAATAAGGCATTAATGTGTGCTTTATAAGTACTAATAAACAGATGATATCCTAGTAATATGCATGCTAATAAGCAACTAGTTAATAGCGAGAACTTAACCCTAAAATAAAGTGTTACTTGTTACTTACGTTCTGTGAACATTCAGAAATGTTCCTATAAGGTTTGCACAATGATTAAATCAAATGTTCCCTTAACGTTGAACCACTTTAAACAGACATTTTAAAAAGTGGACATTTTAAACGAACACCAAAATAACTTCATTTTGGACTGATTTAGTTCGAAATGATTTAATTTCAGTTAGTTCTTCGATTTTGCTAAAAGTATATAGATTTGATTTTGTATCGTGAGTTTGAAACAGCTTACCAAAGCAAACTTTCCAGAAAAGTTATCTCTGGCTGGTAAACACCTTCAAACTACAATTGGTCCGTGGTAATTTTGTAATAGGAAGGTGTGACTCTGAGGCTTTGCCTTTGACGTGGAATTCTCTTCATTTAGTCTGTTCAGTCCACCGTGGTCAGACGTCTATGAGTAACATGAATGGAGAGACGCTTTATAGTAGAAAATAAAGTTGTAATTTTAATTGAAAGCGACACTGTCACTGTTTTCCATGTTTGATACTGTAAAACTGCTTGCTTTTAAACTATCTATTGAATAAAGTGTTATAAATAAACGTGACGTGACTTTACTGGAGTGCTGAATTGCAGAGCTTGTGCAAACATATCCACATCACTATGATCAGATGCTTTCTTAACTGCTTTTTTAAAGGTACGCAGCAAATATTTACATATTCACTAAACGCCACTCTCTCAGCATCATGGACACCATCAGGATGTTTGCTAACTGTATATATACACAGTATCTCTATAAATAAGTTGTTGAGAAGACATCACTGAGCAGGAGGATTAGGCTGTATTTAAGAAATGTGATTCTTTATTGACTTGGAAGAATAAACCAGGATAAAAGAAACTATGGACTTTGAGTTGTGAATACAAGAAGATGCGTGTCAAAACTTGTGGAATAACTAAAAGAAATTCCATGTCCTGTACAGTATACCGCATGTCACATATTTCAAACTTCTTTTTACCAGTAAGCAAAGAAAGAAAAAGGGTATATCGAGACCTGTAATGCCAGTACAGGAGAAATACCACACATAATTCTTAAAGGGATAGTTCACTCAAAAACTGACAAATCCGTCATCATCATATAAATGGGAACTGAGACTGTTGAGCTACTATAAGAATAACAAAAAAAAACATCATTAATGTATGTATAGACTTGTGCACCATACAGTGGGTATGGAAAGTATTCAGACCCCCTTTTTCACTCTTTGTTATATTGCAGCCATTTGATAAAATCATTTAAGTTCTTTTTTTTGTTTCATTAATGTATACACAGCACCCCATATTGACAGAAAAACAATTTTTTTTGACATTTTTGCAGATTTATTAAAAAATAAAAACTGAAATACATGGTCCTAAGTCTTCAGACCCTTTGCTCAGTATTTATTAGAAGCACCCTTTTGATCTAATACAGCCATGAGTCTTTTTGGGAAAGATGCAACACGTTTTTCACACCTGGATTTGGGGATCCTCTGCCATTCCTCCTTGCAGATCCTCTCCAGTTCTGTCAGGTTGGATGGTAACCGTTGGTGAACAGCCATTTTCAGGTCTCTCCAGAGATGCTCAATTGGTCAGGGCTCTGGTTGGGCCATTCAAGAACAATCACAGAGTTGTTGTGAAGCCACTCCTTCGTTATTTTAGCTGTGTGCTTAGTGTCATTGTCTTGTTGGAAGGTGAACCTTCGGCCCAGTCTGAGGTCTTGAGCACTCTGGAGAAGGTTTTCATCCAGGATATCCCTGTACTTGGCCGCATTCATCTTTCCCTCAATTGCAACCAGTCGTCCTGCAGCTGAAAAACACCCCCACAGCATGATGCTGCCACCACCATGCTTCACTGTTGGGATTGTATTGGACAGCTGATGAGCAGTGCCTGGTTTTCTCCGCACATACCGCTTAGAATGAAGGCCAAAATGTTCTATCTTGGTCTCATCAGACCAAAGAATCTTATTTCTCACCATCGTAGAGTCCTTCAGGTGTTTTTTTTAGCAAACTCCACGTGGACTTTCATGTGTCTTGCACCGAGGAGAGGCTGATGGCGTGCTGAAGTGATGGTTGACTTTTTACAACTTTCTCCCATCTCCCAACTGCATCTCTGGAGCTCAGCCACAGTGATCTTTGGGTTCTTCTTTACCTCTCTCACCAAGGCTCTTCTCCTCCGATAGCTCAGTTTGGCTGGACGGCCAGCTCTAGGAAGGGTTCTGGTCATCCCAAACGTCTTCCATTGAATGATTATGGAGGCCACTGTGCTCTTAGGAACCTTAAGTGCAGCAGAAATGTTTTAGTAACCATGGCCAGATATGTGCCTTGCCACAATTCTGTCTTTGAGCTCTTCAGGCATTTCCTTTGACCTCATGATTCTCATTTGCTCTGACATGCACTGTGAGCTGTAAGGTCTTATATAGACAGATGCTAATCAAGTCCAATCAGTATAATCAAACACAGCTGGACTCAAATGAAGGTGTAGAACCATCTCAAGGATGATCAGAAGAAATGGACAGCACCTGAGTTAAATATATGAGTGTCACTGCAAAGGGTCTGAATACTTAGGACCATGTGATATTTCAGTTTTTCTTTTTTAATAAATCTCCAAAAATGTCAACAAATCTGTGTTTTTCTGTCAATATGAGGTGCTGTGTGTGCATTAATGAGAGAAAAAGAACTTAAATGATTTTAGCAAATGGCTGGAATATAACAGAGTGAAAAATTTAAGCGGGTCTGAATACTTTCTGTACCCACTCTATTCCACATGATTGTTTGCAGTGCTGGATAGATGGAAATTTTTGACAGAAACTAAAAAAGTTATTCACTAAATATCTTCCTATGAAAAATGTAATTGATATACAGGGTTTTGAAAGACTTGATTAAATAACTGGATACATTTTATTCAATGTATGGATAAAACAATTCTGAGACATTTTTCAAACTATCTCCTTTTGCGTTTCACAAAAGAAATAAAATTGATGACAGAATTTTCTGCAACCTAAAACTGAGAAGATAGCAAGGGTCTTATTTTGACAGATAGCACATGCAAAGGTCTATTTCTTAAACACACACACACACACACACACACACACACACACACACACACACACACTTCACCTACATAACCCGATGAAGCTATAATGCTAAGCTACACTGCCATTTAAAAGTTTGGGATGCTTTTGCCATTAAATTGATCAAAAGTAAATAAATTTATAATGTTAAAAAAAGATTTGTATTTCAAATAAATGCTGTTCTTTCAAACTTTCTATTTCATCAAAGGATGAAGAAAACAAAAAACGATCAGGGTTCCACAAATATATTAAGCAGCACAACTGTTTTCAACATTGATAATATTCAGAAATCTGCATATTAGAATGACTTCTGAAGGATAATGTGATGCTGAAGACTGGAGAAATGGCTGCTGGAAATTCAGCTTTGCATCACAGAATTTTTTTATATTTTTTTATAAAGAATAATATTCTTCATTGCATTTCAGGCCATACTGAGAAGACTTCATCCATGCAAGTGGAGGGTAAGAAAACACGATGAAGCTTTAATGCAAGATATGACGGCATTCACATGTTCTATAGTTGACAGTCAGATCAAGGTTTCCCCTTTCACTTTCTGTACATCATCTGGACACCGATACGTTACCAACTAATAAAAGTGAAACCAAGAAAAATGGTCAGTCCTCATGCTTTCATCTTTCACATGCTGTCTGCATTGTTGATATCAGTGTCCCAAACCTTGAGCCGCTGCTGTCAAGATCTCCATCCTCACGGGAGCCCGACGGGTGCAGTTTAGTCTGATTTTGATTTTAAGTGAGCATCAGATCAGATGTCAATGTCTATTCCCACAGGCTGCAACCCTGTCAGATACCCCTCTGTGCCAATTAGTCGAGAGAAAGGACGGAAGACAACGACAGAAGCTGCACTGCTGGGGCACTAAAGCCCCACTAATGGCTAATCAGAGAGGGACTTACTGTCTTCATAGTGGCTGGATTTGCTAAGTCCTTTTGGGAATAGCTGTCCTGGGAGAACACAAGTGTAGGACATGGTGAGGTGCTAAATGGTGGCTGTTGAATCAGATATTGGACTGATCTGAGGAGAAGAGTGCCCAGAATTTTGACAGAACAAGAAAATATGTAATGTATAGAGACATGGCATTACAATACAAGCATCCTTCACCTTTGTGATTTGAATGTACAAACATTAAATAAATATTTGTATGGCCCTACAATTTGGAAAATATTTTAAATGTTTTAAATATAAAGGAAGAATAAAAACTTGGTTAAGATATTGGTAACACTTTACAATAAGTGAGTACAATAAGTGTAGTAACTAACTATACTAGTTAACATGAACTAATATTTATTAAGCATTTATTAATCTTTGTTCATGTAAATTTCCACATTTACAAATGTTCAAAACATTAAAATCAAAAGCTGTATTTGTTAACATGCACTGTGAACTAACATGAACAAAATGAACAGCTGTATTTTTTAACAAAGTTGTATTTCTCATTTTCAGTTTATGTTAGTTAATACATTAACTAATATAAAAAAATAAACCTTATTGTAAAGTGTTACCATGATATTTATCTGACAAAAACTATTTAGCAAAAAAAAAAAAAAAGGCAAACCACAGCTTTTTGATAAAAAACCACAGGTTGTATGCAAAAACGAAACAAAAAAAAAACAAACATAAAAATAATAATAACAATAACAATGGGGTTTCAGCATTTTGCACCTAATAATAATAAATAAAAAGCTCACAGGAAAAAAACAATCACTGACTACAACAGAATCAACTATTAATATTTTGTTTCTCTCTTTTTGCATGTGTTCATCATTTATTTGAACGCCTGGCCTACAATTATAATCACAATTTGGCAATCTTCACTGCATTATCACAAATAAACTCCAAGCTCCAAGCCAATATGCAATATATTTACAAAAAATATTTAACACATTTTTAATAGGATATGAATAAGGGGTGGAGATGTCAATTTTCCTAGGGCAGACATCACTTTTGGCCACTACTGTATGTATATAATAATACATTTGTTTATTATATTGGTTTCATTAGAGCCAGCAGAGCATTATATATGTTAAAAAGTATTACAATTTTAATATGGTAGCACTTGACGTAGTTACACATTACTAGATGTACTTACTATAGTAATAACAGTAAATGATGCATTATTACAATTAAGTAACCATAAAACAAACCCTAACCATAACACTATAGTAAGTACATAGTTAATTAATATTACTCAGTACTAATTTGAGTAAGTACAATGTAACTATGTCACCTTAAAATAAAGTGTAAACACACACACACACACACATACATAGATATATATATATATATATATATATATATATATATATATATATATATATATATATATATATATATATATATATATATATATATATATATATATATATATATATATATACATATATATATATATATATATATATACACACACACACACACTACACACAACAGAAACCTCAGGCTCTGCTGACTGTCATAAAATTAATATGATTCTGTGTCAGATTGGGATGCATTTAATCTTCCTTTGAAACAGAGGTGATGATGTTGAGCTAATAAAGGGTGTTTATTATAACCTGTCATGACAAGGAAACACTAACCATGACGGATGACCCCTATGGACTCACACACACACACACACACACACACACACACACACACACACACACACACACACACACACACACACACACACACACACACACACACACACACACACACACACACACACACACACACACACACACACACACACACACACAGTCTTCTGATCTCAGTGTTATTGATCGTTTCATTATGTCTTTTTGCTTTTTCTGTGACGGCCATTCAATCTTCGCTGTCATCTTCTATTGAACCCTGCGCTCGGGGAGGAGCGGGATGGAAAATGATGGGTAAAAACGGGACACAGAGCCGGGGTGCCGGCGGTCGGGGGGAGCGGGACACCGTCTGTCGCTGCCATCGTGGTTGTATACGAGCGTGTATTCGAAAAATGGGTAGAGCAGGTGGTGTGACTAAGCAGAGCCTGGTGCAAATGGGCCGTGCATATATGTGTGCGTGTGTGTGTGTGTAGAGCGATGAGACAGGGCGTCACCTCTTGCTCTTCCGAATAGAGAGGCCCATCACACCCACCCAACTGTTTGGCATTCAGAAGTGTCCACCTCTTTTTTTGCCTCTCTCTTTTCTTTTAGTCCTCCCTTTCTTGCCTTCATAATGCATTGTTAACAAAACAGTTTACCAGGCTTGGCTGGTACATTATCCAGCGGGCCTCTGGAGACGCTGTGATTTAGGCAAATGGATTCAGAGAGAGGTGTGGCCGTGGCGTCTTAACAAAACGCCACATGAGTCGAGACTGAATCTTCTCTCTTCTTCCCTATTTAGTCTCCTCCATATATTAAATAGCAATTAGGCTCTCTATGTGTGCAGTGTGCTGAAGGGAGCAGAACTACTATGATCTCACTGCATATGCATGAATGAGCCATACTGATCACCTCACATCATCTCCTCTGAGCATTATGAGACCTATACTTGGCTTTCATAGAGGGCAGAGGTGGATCATATCTTTAAATACCAATTTATATGGTTCAGCCCAGTGTATGAGATTGAAAATAATGCGTAAGAGAGTCATGAGTAAGAGAGTTATCTTAAAGAGAGTTATCTTAACGAGCAGAAGCTGACATTGCCCTATATCTGATGAGATTCAAAGACTTGTTTTAAATGATAAAATATTATGCTATTATTATATATTACACTAATAAAAACTACATACACATTCATAATACAAACCCACACACACGTTAGGTTTTCACGTTTTATGGGGACTTTCCATAGACACAATAATTTTTATACTGCACAAACCTTTATAATTTATAACTCTAACTCCACCCATCATAGAAAATTTCAGAATTTTCAAAAAACTTTGAAAGCTTATAAGCTGTTTTCCTCATGGGGACCAAAAATCTCCCCACAAGGCCAAGGATACCGGATATTGCCATCTTTGTGAGGACATTTTGTCCCCATAATGTAGGGTTTACCAGGACCAAACACACACACACACACACACACACACACACACACACACACACACACACACACACAGTTGTGTTTCCATGTTTTATAGGGACATTCCATAGGCATAATGGTTTTTATACTGTATAAACTATATTTTCTATCCCCCTACACTGCCCCTGCCCCTAAACCTACCCATCACAGGGGACATGCTGCATTTTTACATTTTCAAAAAAACAACCCTTAGTGTGATTTATAAGATGTTTTCCTCATGGACACAAAAAATGTCCCTCACAAGGACTAGGATTTTGGATATTGCCATCTTTGTGGGGACATTTTGTCCCCATAACGTAGGGATTACCAGTCCACACACACACACACACACACACACACACACACACACACACACACACACACACACACACACGCATATACAAAACTACATAATGAAGGTAGATTTTAACTAAAAGGATTTTTTTTCCAAAAATGTCAGGTTGGGGTAAGTTGTCACAGATGTATTAAATGTAATACATTCACACAATATAAAATATTTTTGGTCAAAACTATGATTTTAAATTATTGTATGTTACATTTTACAGTTTGCCGTTTCATTAGTTGGAGTCCAAGGCACTTATTCTAGTACAAAAAGATAAAACACCTTTGCTTTTGTTTTGACTGGTCACATATGGACTTTTTCTTCTTTTTTTACTGCACACTGATGCATTTCAGCCTTCTTTAAAGTGTGTCGGAAACCTGGCAAAACAGACAAATACAAAGTTCTGTCATGAAACTCTAGATGGCGCAGTCCTTAACTCAATCTGCTTGCAGTCACATCATTCTCTATAGAGCACAGCTGATTGGTTCCTGCTGTATCAGAAGCCAATTAGCTCACTGCTCAGCCTTCAAATACTTGGTCAGCATTTGCTGTAGCAGTGCGTTCAGAAACCGTCACCTTCCCCAGCTCCACCTGTATAGATCTGCTACGGGTAATTCATGTACGCTATATTGTGCAGAAGCATGTCTTACTTGCTCACAACAGTGTGTCGCGTATGTATTGGCAGTAGCAAAGTACAAGTAGTACTTGCTCTGCAGCAGCGTAGCAGATCTATTCCGCCAAGACCAAACATATCAACACTGTCATATCCATTACCAGGCCAAACAGAGTTTGATTGACAGAGATTGTTACAATAAAAAAAACACCCAAAGGAGACAATCTGAGCATTAAAAATGTTGATTCAGTGAGTCACATTAAATAATATTTCGGTAACACTTTATTTTAGGGTTCAGTTATTAACTATTAACTTTGCTTATTAGCATGCATATTACTAGGATATTGGCTGTTTATTAGTACTTATAAAGCACATATTAATTCCTTATTCTTCATGACCTTATTCTACATCCCTTAATCATACCCAATACCTAAACTTAAATGCTACAAAAACGACCTTACTAACTATTAATAAGCAGTAAATTATGAGTTTATTGAGGCAAAAGTCATAGTTAATAGTGAATATGTGTTCCCCATACTAAAGTGTTACCAATATTTCTGACTATATCAAAACCAATTCATTTAAATGTTACCACATGAATTAAGTTACCTGTTAAACATTTAGAGCATTTTGTTTGCTAAAAACAAAATCAACCAGTCTATGTTCTTCAGGCAAACATGTACAGCTAATGCCTATAAAATGCAGAATCAGTCATGTACAAAGATGTCATAAAAAGTCTTTTAAAATCACAGGCACATTATAAAACCCTTAAAGACTGACAATGCCTCCAACTGAGCTGCCACCCTCGGCGGACACACTTCACCATAGCCACTGTGCTTTCCATTTCAGTGTGACCTTTTACAATATCATCTCTCTCTGAAGATCTCACTGTGAGGGGTGGCGACGCGGAAAGGGGCAGACCTAAAGACCGGTGCCGACCCGAGGTGAAAACGGGCATCTTGTCCTGATAAATCATGCCGTAATGAGCCCTTCATTGTGCCTGGCATTGTGCTCCAGCACTCCCGCAGTCTGCCACCTTTTGCCTGTTAAGCTGACAGGAATAATGAACTGGCTGCTTTGAACTGGCCTCACAATATTGACTGGTTGCACACAGCAGATGTCTCCAGCTAAAGCAACTGGTAAATGCACATTAGGTTAACAAAGGGGGCCTTTGCTTTTAGGGGGTGGGAGGTGCGGCCACTGGGGGTGTGTTAAAGTTTTTTTGCAGGGGGTGCTGGGGAGATCGGGGCGTAGGTGCAGTCAACAGACAGACAGGGAGCTTCATTTTAAAACAATTCATTTGTCAAAGTGGCCATTCAGAGCGGCTTCTGCTTTGTGCGACTGAAGCGTTTGTGGGTGTGTGCCGGGCTAAAAGAGGGGCTGCGCCGTTTCGATGACTGAAGAGTGAAGGAGATGCCAGCAAGCAGCACATATGCTAATCGACAAACTTTCGGTTTTCCTGCATTTTGTGAGAACAGCAATTTGCTTGCATAATTACCATTAAAATCAGAAAGGCTGATAAAACATACAGTTTTCAGTAAATCCCTTAAATGGAGGAGACTTTCCGGGCAGGATTTGTAACATTATCCTGGATTTTTTTTCTTTACCAAATAAAAGGCATTATATATTCAATAATTTGCTGGTCTACAGTATATACGGGATACATCCACAAGAAATATGCACCACTGAAATGTTATTTCACAAATCAACATCCATTTTTTGATACCATGCTAAGAAATAAACTGAATTCTATTAAAATTATATATTAGATTTCTTCTAAATTAAAGAAATTGCTAGTATGTTAATAGGGTAACACTGTACAATAAGGTTTCATTTGTTAACATTAGTAGTTAACATGAAATAAGAATAAACAATACTTTTACCGCATTTATTAATATTAGCTATAATGTTAATCTCAACAACATTTACTAACATTTTTAAGATCAACAATTTGTATCTGTTAACATTAGTTAATTCACTGAACTAACATGAATATTTTATTAACTAACATTAATAAAGGTTAAGAAATCTGTTAATAGTCTACGTGACATTTGAAACTAGACAACAATGACAATAATGTAATCCATTTTGCTATAGAATTAAAAAAAACATGTATTATAAAATTACATAAAACACCAAAAGCTCACTTAAGTAACTTTTCTCAAGGTCAATTAACATTTAGCTTAAAAGTCATAAAATAATAGAGAACACATTGTCAAAAAATATAAAATAGAATATTTTAAAAGTGAAAATTCTTTCTTAAACATAAAAGTTGCCATAATTTTGCACTTTTTCTAAGCAACTGTACCCACTCAACTCTTCAAACTTAAAAACACATGGCATGAAACTAAATGTGCCTTTTTGGACATGTACTGAGCTATCAGTTTGTGTATATGTACTGATAAAAATACGAATACAGGACGTGAAAGCCAAGAACCACTTTTGTAAAAATCATATTCATTACATACAATTACATTCACTATCGTCCTAGTAATGACTATTACCTATCATTACTACATATCATTATCATTAATATGATTTTTAACACTGAGGCTGAAAGCGCTGGTGTCTGCGTGGAGAAAGCCTGATTTAAAGCGTGACCGTCGTAATGGTGCTGTAATAGGCCGTGACTAAACACGCTCACGGGTACCAGCTCAGACACACAGAGAGGCTCATTGCAGCCAGAGGGCTACGGCAGGCCAGCGCTGATTAGCATATAATTGCTGCCATTGTATTTGACATGGAGAATTAAGAACCAGCTTGGTGGCAAGATGTCCATTCGTCCCAAGTACAGGGAACACGACATATGGAGAGCAGACTATGGGGGACTGCACTGTAATACTGAGAGTTGTTTACAAGTTTTCTACTGCGCATAACATATCATTGTGATGGTTAAACACAATGAATTCCCATTCTGCTATATTTTTGGGTGAACATGATTTCATCAAGACCAACATGTTCATGGATCATCTTTGTTGATTCCAATTAACCAATCAGATTTGAGGGACAAGTTTACAGTTTATGCCAAGTTTAGGTGCTTGCATCAGTGTTATTCACCTATGATTTCCCTGTGATTTTAAGGACTACATTTTTAGACAGATATTTTGTTCAGGAACAACAAAATATGTTAACCCAGGAACTGACAAAATCACAGTGACCATATTTTTGATAGGACAAAAATATACTTTATGTATCTTTTACAAAATATATATATATATATATATATATATATATATATATATATATATATATATATATATATATATATATATATATATATATATATATATATATATATATATATATATATATATATATATATATATTTTGAAATAAAATATATAGTCTTAGTTATGCAAGGAAAAAAAAAGTTAATTTGTTCAGTTCAATAAAGTATAAATACCTACATAAACATTTAGTAAATATATTAAGACATATAATACAAAATCAAATTATACATAATTAATGATCATACACTATGAAAATGGTCATGTAACAAAAAATAGGTTATGTAAATTGACTAAATTGAATAATGTCTGAACCAATATGACTAAATAAGTCAAAAAAAATAAAAATACAAAAATAAATAAATATATATATATATATATATATATATATATATATATATATATATATATATATATATATATATATATATATATATATATATATATATATATTTGTTTAAGGTTCAGATTAATCTCTTTAAGGAAAAAAAAAAACTTTTTGCCACTTTTTCACATTTTACAGTCTACTTTGTTCTTTTTGCATAAGAAAAAAAATCCATATCAGAGTTTGTTAAAAAAACTCTGACTGTTCGATGAACCAGAACTGTGAGACCTTCAGATCACAAACCATGAATTTGAGATTATAAATATTTGATAAGATTATACCTATCTGCTTCTTGAGACGATATAAATGATAATTCAGCTCCCTCCCCTCTCTCTCTCTCTTGCACACACACACACACACACACACACACACACACACACACACACACACACTTTTCAACAGTTTCTTTTAAAATCTAAATCTCTTTTAAATCTCACATTTCTTTCTTTCGCTCTTGTCTCGCTGACTCTTTTCGCTGACCCTACTCAAAGGGAGAGAAGCTATGTCTTTCCCTCCTTTACGTTCCTCTCATGCGACAGCTGAGCGAGTGAGTGTGTGGAAAAAAAGAGAAAGAGAGGGAGAGAGAAATACAGCCCGGCACTGAATGACCTGACCACTGGTGACAAAGCAGGATTGGTCACGCTGGCTTGTGAGTAATGGGGCAAAGAGAAATGCTTGCGTGTGTGTGTGTGTGTGTGTGTGTGTGTGTGTGTGTGTGTGTGTGTGTGTGTGTGTGTGTGTGTGTGTGTGTGTGTGTGTGTGTGTGTGTGTGTAGCTGGTGGTGTGTAATGATTCGCTTGCTTTGACACAGTTAAACCGGTTCAATCTTAACACCAGATGTAACACAACTGAGAGGAAGTCAAGCCATATGCACAGGTGTATTAAACTTACTCTCACTGTCATCTGTCAACAATGGATAATCATAATATTATCAAAGCAGAATTTCAGGGAATGCCTCATGTATGCACACATATATGGATGTAGACTGAATAATACTGAAATAGATGCATGGTTCTGTTTGAGAACTCATATTAATGAAAAATTATGATAATAAAATCATTCAATATCATTTAGACATTACAGTAGACCCCCAATTCACAATAAAACAGTGTAACAGAAGAATTCATTTTTAAAATTAATAGTTCTATTTCCACAACAAACAAAAAAAGTATTAAGCAGTACAACATAATATGAAATGTTTATTGAGTATCAAATCAGCATATTAGAATGATTTCTGAGGGATCATGTGAAGATGACACTGAACATTTTGGCCAATGTGATATAACCAATAATTGTTTATATTTTTAAAAGGGATAACCAATATATACTGACCAACTTTAGATATCAATCTACATTTTGTGAAAGTGATTACACAAAACAAGATGCCTGTGTGACATTGTGACTAAAATCTTAAGCATTTTACTTAAAAATAGAAAATAATGTGGGGTCCATGAGCATCTGGCTATAATTTATTGGTTTAAATACATCAGCCTATTTTACTTAGGCAGATATCAATAATGCTAAAAAGTCACATGTACAGATTCACTCTTAGAAGAAAAGGTTCTATACGGAACCTTAAAGGATGTCAGGCACTCTGTCTAGAACTTTTTAGGGGTTCATGGGAATTCATTTGTTTTCATTCATTTAAATACATTTATGAATTTAACAGCTCATAAACTTACTTTATCACTAGTAAAAGTTGTAATAACTGTTGAAATAACATGGAAGTATTATGCAAATTATTTAAGACATTTCTCCAAACCTTTTGGAAAGTCAAGAGAAGCCCATTGAACTTTTCTTTCTAAGAGTGTAGTTTATTGTGTTCAAAATGCAGTAAAATTGCAAAACTTTGAATATGGGGCAGTCAGGAAAGTGTTGTCATCTTATTTTTATGAATTTAGACTCTGTTTAGTAATGAGCATATATATGTATTGTTTAAATGTGAGGGAGGTCACATTCTCCACGGACATCCTTTGAGATAAGCGGCACATAGCAGGATTGTTATTCTCTCTCTTTGTCCTCAGCGACTCCACAAGGGTTCAGGAAGGCATATGAGGGCCTGTCACAGGTAGAGCAGAATAGGGATGGCTCCTCTAAAATAACCCTTGCCCCCATGCTTGATTGCCCCCTTATTGACACTCACTCTCAAGTCCACAATAGCGGTCCTCAGACGCTGCTGAATAGACTTACCCCTGACGGCCCGCCTCCCATGCAGCCCCTCTCTCCCTAATCCAATCCCCCAACCTGCACGATAGAGCCAAAGATGTCCCAGAGACCCCTTGTTCTTCTGTGCTTTGAGGATTGAGCCTTATCTGACTTATGAAAGTAAAGTGATGCAATCACAGCCGGACATGCACGCAACTGTGATTAGTTATTTCTTTAAAGGTAAAACTATGTTCAAAAGGATGTTCTGAGACCAACTGTGTTGTTAAAATCATTATGTACAGTATGAAGACAGTTTGAGAACAAAATGTTTAACCCTCTGATACTGTTCGCATTTCGGTCAAAAAAGACCAACACTTTTTTTTTTATTTCAGTGAAATGATTGTATGATATTTTAGTTTGATAATATATTTTTATTTAATATTGTATTTTTAGGGGATTTAATGGTGCTAAATTATATTTATGCAGTAGTTAAAATCCAGGTCACTCTTTAGATTAAGGTCCAATTCTCACTATTAACTAACTATTAACTGCGACTTTTGCCTCAATGAAGTCCTAATTGCTGCTTATTAATAGTTAGTAAGGTAGTTGTTAAGTTTAGGTATTGGGTAGGATTAGATGAAGGGATGAAGAATATGGTCATGCGGAATAAGGCATTAATGTGTGCTTAATAAGTACTAATAAACAGCCAATATCCTAATATGCATGCTAATAAACAACTAGTTAATAGTGAGAACTGAACTAAAATAATGTGTTACTATAATCCATTTATTCACTTTTTGAGCATGGACCTGAAAATGAAATTTCCAACTTGAACGTTTATACATCTTTAATGCTTTTGAGCATAGACTTGAGTTTGGTCTATTTTTAAAGATGACAGATTATTTTGGCAGATTATTGCTGAATTGAAAAAAGTTTTTAAAAGTTTTAAAACCAATTTTTTTTTAAATATTTATTTTTATGAAAAATGCTCAAAATAACATTTTCAATTTTTAAATGAAATATATATTTTCCAAAACATATTTTACTCTAAAACTGAGAAAATCAAAGCCATAGATCTAAACAAACTGTGTTGAAATCTGATGTTGATATCTCAAAAAATGAGCTTTCAGTAAGATTTTGTTTTGGACGCAGTAACAAACGTTTCCAATAGATGAAATTCGTCTCTTATTCATATCCAATGCAGCCATTTTTGACCGCAAACAATACAAGTGTGATTTATTAATAATAACTATTATTTATTGGGTGAAGGGCACTATTTTTGCCCTTTATTTACCCCAATTTCACTAATCATGTAAACACCTCTATCCTGCCTACATTTGGACACCAATTTTTTAAATAGATCTATCATGTAAACAAGGTTTTCTTAAGATCAGAAGTTATCAGCATATTGTTGCATGTAAATGCACTCAACATATATAAGATGCAACTGTCCTACTCTCAGCATCTTGGAATTTTCAATTAAGAAGAGCCAAGAAGAACGTTTGCAGTGTCTGTGCAGAATAAAACTTAGATTACCCAACTACAAATCCACTTCAGCACACTTGTGCGGCACTAAAGCCTGAGAAAGTGTGCATAGAGGTAATGACTGGCCTTAATTAGAAACTTCACTTTCCCATCATGCTCTTCTCCTCCAGATTAACCCCTGAACAATTCCAATCAACAACCTCAGTCTGATGAGGGCCACAATTGACTTGCATGTTGGAAATTCTCTACTCATACTCCTGGTGTCAGTGGAGGGATCCCATTAGACACAATGACGGTGTGCTTTATAATGGGAGAGAGAAGCCAATTTAAAGCCTTCTTCTTTGTCTAATCAGGACCGACTCACTGTCATTAGTTTCCACTTGGGGGAGAGGCTGAGTGGAAGAATGGCCGGAGTCAGCTGAAGACTCCTCAGGGCTCTATGTCAGTCTAATGAACTGAGGTTCTTTGTGGCTGTGTTGGGTTTATTATTGGGTTCAGAGGCCAGGGAAAAAGAGAGTGCTTCAAGAAGAAGGGCTGGCTAGCTGGCCGACTGCTCTGAAAACCTATCCAGTGCTGCTGTTTACATAAGATCGCCACACAATCTTGCTACTATTACAGCTAGAAGCCACCGGACGAAAACAGATCAGCTCTGTGTTTATTTAGGGTTGATCTGTCAAATATTACGTTATTCATAATTAAATATTGAATACATTTACTTCTACATTAAAGGGATAGTTCACCCAAAATTCAAATTCTGTCATCATCAAGTTGTTCCAAACCCATATAAAAGGAAGAAAAGCAACAAAATAAGATATTTTAAAGGTTTGTAACCAAACAGCTGTGGGGCACCACTGACTTCCATAGTATTTTTCCCATATAATGGAAGTCAATGGTGCCCCACAACTGCTTGGTTAAAAATATACTTCAAAATATATTTTTTGTCCCTTTCTTTTCTTTTCCTTTTATACAGGTTTGGAACAACTTGAGGGTGAGTAAACATGTGTTAAACAGGGTGAGTCTCATGTGTAGTATTAAACACTCTATACACACCTTTTCATGGTATATATGTTTCTATAACCATTGCACTTTTGACTCTCACTTATTTATCCACCAACAGTTTATATATCACTGTATGTATGTATCACTGTAAAATTCTGTCATTTTTCTGTCGATTAATGAAAATTCCCATCATAATGTAAAATATTATTGTGAAATATTATTGCAATTGAAAATAACAGTTATTGTTATTGTGGTATATTTTTGTGGAAACAGTGACTGTGATTTGTTTTCCATGATTCTATATTAAAATAGAACAGAATATTCAAAAGAACAGCATTTCTTTGAAACTGAAATATTTTGAAACATAAATATCTTTACAGTTACTTTTGATCAATTTAATGGATCCTTGCTGAACACAAGTATTAATTTCTTTTAAAAATAATAATAATAATAATCTGTGGTTACCTTATTTTTTGTCATTTTCATCATGTATCACATTGACTAACTTAAAAAAAATTTAAAAAAAAAGATTTATCAGGGTAAAAAATCTGATAAAAATGAATCCCCTGGGACATTAAATGATCCAAGTTGAAAAAACACCAAGATATGCCACGTTAGATGCAGACCGTAAAGATGACATGAAGACATATCTGTGTCAAAACATCATGCTGAAAGGAAAATCTGCATTAAATCAACTAAAGTTATACGTGCAAAGAAACACAAAGCTTTTGAAGCACATGTAGGCAGGTCTGCACTAAGAAAATCATTTAAAACACTCTTTCATAATAAGAACTGCAACCCAAAAGTGCTCAAAGATGCAAGTTTACAAAGTTTACAAAGGCAATGTGTATAGCATGTGAGCGCAGCAGGTTGTTCTTGTGTAGCACCATTCATCTCCACAGAGAGGCTGTTCTCAATCCTCTCAGTAAACGTGTGAGAACACGCAATGGCCTCAGACGTATTAGAGAATAATTACACTTGCGCTCTGATGCACTGCCATTCAGGCAGGCCGGACAATATTTCAGGGATTAGAGATGTCAGTGCCACGGGCATCTTCAGAGAAATCAGAGGCACCAGGCTCACATTCTTATGCAAAAGGAGGGAAGTGTTTGGATACTTTGATACAACCCCAGAATCCCCCCACGCCACACACACACAGCCTTCAAAAATCAGTTCAATGAGGCTGAATTCACAAAGAACAGGGAGACAGATGCTCTGTTGAAAGAATCTGCTAGAAATATCATGAGAAAATCATCACTATTACTACTGCTAATTCTTAGGGTTGAGGACGGAGAACCCATAACACCTCTTACACTGATTATGTACATAAATGACACCAACCAAAAAGGATATTTCACCCAAAAATGTATTTTGTAAATGATGAAAAAATGAAACATTTTCACATTTGTATGAACTATCCTGCAGCATGTTGAGAGTTGGTGTGCTATTATTTTTCGAAACAATATATAAAACGTCACAATAACAAAAAAGGTGAATAAAACTAAAAACTGAAACATTAATATTATTTGACACATAAAATGTTCTTTAAAGGTGCATTATGTAAAATGTACCGCTAGCGGTTGAAATGGGTACTGCGGTCCAATATGTATATATATATATATATATATATATATATATATATATATATATATATATATATATATATATATATATATATATATATATATATATATATATATATATATATATATATATATATATATATATATATATATATATATATATATATATATATATATATATAGTATTGGGACACCCCTTCAAATCATTGAATTCAGGAGTTCCAATCACTTAGATGGCCACAGGTGTATAAAATCAAGCACTTAGTCACGCAGACGCTTCTACAAACATTCTACAAACATACAAACAGAGCCGGGTCAACGCATGCAGAGGCGCACAGTGTGCAGAAGTCGCCAACTTTCTGAGGGGTCAATAGCTACAGAACTCCAAACTTTGTGTGGCCTTCAGATTAACTCAAGAACAGTGCGTAGAGAGCTTCATGGAATGGGTTTCCATGGCCGAGCAGCTGCATACTACTTGCCTGACTGCATTGTGCCAAGTGTAAAGTTTAGTGGAGGGGGGACTATGGTGTGGGGTTGTTTTTCCGGGGTTGTTCTTGTCTTACTGCTTCAGCATACCAAGACATTTTGGACAATTTCATGCTCCCAACTTTGTGGGATCAGTTTGAGAATGGCCCCTTCCTGTTCCAACATGACTGTGCACCAGTCCACAAAGCAAGGTTCATAAAAAAGACATGGATGAGCGAGTTTGATGTGGAGGAAATGGCCTGGCCTCAACCCGATAGAACGTCTTTGGAATGAATTAGAGCGGAGACTGCCAGCCAGGCCTTCTCGTCCAACATCAGTGCCTCACAAATGTGCTTCTAAAAGAATGGTAAAAAATGACCATAAACACACTCCTAAACCTTGTACAAAGCCTTCCCAGAAGAGTTGAAGTTGTTATAGCTGCAAAGGGTCAGTCAACGCCATATTAAACCCTACGGATTAAGAATGGGATGTCATTAAAGTTCATGTGCATGTAAGGGCGGGCGTCCCAAAACTTTTGGCAGTAATAGTGTATATTTGACAGAGTTGCTCCTCCTAAGAATCAACACTCACGTGGGTTGCCAGATTGAGGACATGTAACAGGAATGCATACAATTGACAATGGAAAGCAAAAAATGTATATGTTTGTAATATTTTTATTGAAGAGCTTTTTAGGTCAGTAGAATCTGCATTCTCTGACCCAGGTCCTTTGCAGGCTTCCATGGCTGCAAAACACAGTGTTTCTGGCAAATAGCAACTGAAATAGTACTATTGGGTAAATTAGCAGTGGGTGGAATCACACAGACCAAAACAATCAGACATTCAGACATGCATATTTCAAAATAACTGGCTGTAGCATTGTTTTTTGAAGATAGCATTGGCTGTAGCATTTTTCCTAAATATCTGCAAACATTTTATGGTATTTGTATGCTTTAGTACAGTCCAAAAAATGTCATACAGCCCCTTTAAGCAGGCCATGACTATTTTGCCAGAAATCATATTGTTTAGGATGAAGAAACGTTTGCATGGCCTCGGTAAACTCTGTAATGTTTCTAACAGGTGATTACATCATGATGTGGTGAAGCAATGCTCTGTCTGGTCCAATGAGAACATTGGATACACCTCATAAAGTTAACTAAGTTTGCCTCCCAGACCGAACTGTGACACAAATATCAGCTTGCCTGTCTCAGATCAGGGTTGCTCCCTCTCTTTTGCTTCCAAACTTCTGTGCATTTCAAGCTCCATGAAATCTCCTTTCTGTGAGTTTAGAGATGCCAATGGGAAAGTATTTGGGGTGATTTGAGGTCCAGGAAAAAGCCAAATGTTGATTTGGGTATATATTTGGTATATATTATAGATAGATAGATCAAAAATTTTACAAATATATTATGCCTTTCATCATATGGTAATGATCAGTGATTGTCTTTTAAACCTAAATCATTTAGGCCAATGACTAAAGTGATGTCTAACAAGATCAGTCAATATAAACTTATGTCAGTGCTCATGACCAGTTTCATGAACATGAATGACTGTTGAGCTTTAAAGCAGGCAGAGCTTTGGTCACACTTGGTTCCTGCCATCAGGGGGCTGCCCACTGCTGTGCCCGAGTGCAAAGTAAGTCAGAGCTCATTAGTACCGTTTGCCTGACTAAAGTACCTGCCCATGAATCTAATTCAGTGCGATGACCGCAGGGTTCATTACGGCTCACAGCTTTTAACCTGAAATTGCCCGTATCCTGGTTCAAGAGTTCATATCCTCTTCCATTCAAAAAAAAGAAAAGAAAAAATCTAATCATTTGAAAATAGACTTCTTTTGTAGTGCATGTAAATAAAATTTGATGGCAGATACGAAAAAAAATCTGAAGCTCACTGCTTGTAGAACATGCTGTCTTGAAAATGTACTTGCTTTAAGATAGAAAGATAGATAGATAGATAGATAGATAGATAGATAGATAGATAGATAGATAGATAGATAGATAGATAGATAGATAGATAGATAGATAGATAGATAGATAGATAGATAGATAGATCCACTGTTGATTCGAATAGCAAACAACTCTTACTGCACGCACCGCAACAGACTTTTAGGTTGAATTAAAATGCTGGGTGAGCTCAACCAATCAGCATGTTCAGCACCCAAGTCCCACCCCCCGAACTTTAAAAAAGTTCTTCCTTGCTTGCATGCAGGGACTTTCTGAGGGTGACATTTTTACACGGAACTTCATTTAGGCCCCGGTTCCTGTGGTCGAAACATACAGAGTACCACCCCAAAGTCCCTAGTTCATGAGGTGGAAACGCTGCTTAAGGTACTAATATGCACCTCTTAGGAGTATATTTTAAGGGTACTGCCCCAGCGACAAGCTGTTGTACCCCTAAAAAAAATGCAAAATTGTATACCATTAAGCATTAAGCAATATTACCTACACCAAACCTTATAAGAGAGGACAGACAAGCACACATTCACAAAAGACACTGAAAGGCAGCGCTTTCCTGCTGTTATGCTAATGCATCAGATCGCTTCAGTGAGAATTATATGTGAATTAAATGAGGTTTTCTGGGTTTTTTTCCCTCTAGAAGGTAAAGCAGGGGAGATTAAGGCACTGTGGCTGTGACAAAACGCAGACTGACATAAGTACCCACACTCGTTCAAAATCCGATTACGCACACAGAAACGTGTCAGCGCAGACCAGGCAACAGGCACTGGAGTCCCTCTGTCCTCCACTTAAATGACTTTCTATTTCTCCTGGGCCTCATCCATACAGACACATCCACACAAACATTACCACCTACATGGACACAGTTCACAAGACAATCAGAAACTGTTTGAGATGTTTGAAATCTATTCGGCAAATGCTACTATGTACATTCATTAATCTGCTGTTATTCTGCTGGGATGCAAGATATACATCATTAGTGGAAAATAAAACATTGATTACTGCATCAGCAGAAACCACAAGCATTATATGAAGCTTATTATGAAGCAATATATTTGATATAGCACACAAATTCTGACTGTACACTGGAGCATATCAGACCCTCATGAATTATTACTTGTCAAATTAAGGTGCTGTGGCCACTTATAAAATGTGTTTCAGTGCTTTCTGTGTTGCTAAAATTTATGTTGTTACATAATGTAAAACAAAAAAAAATCAAAGTCAAACCCTATCAGGGACATTTTGTCATCAACGAGCAATTAAATTTGCATTCAGTCATGGACAAAAGTTATGCACAAAAGATCTGCCTCAGAGAAGGCCTAAGCTGTCACTGAAATTTCAAAACTGGCCTGTAGAACAGTGAATAGCTTGGCTTGTTCCTGTTTTTGAGTCTGGAGAACAATAACTCCATGTTAAGAGGATTATAACAGCACCTGTTATGCACCCAGCCAAATAGGAGGGACATCTGAATTTAATAGTCTCAGAAAAATTGTCTCTGCCGTCCCAGTCCTTTCTTCATCTAAACCTGCAGACACGTCGAACGATGACAACCAATGGAGGGTTCAAGACTGAAGGGCAAAGAAAAAACGCTAATCCCCGCTGTGACCAAATGTGGTTTGGCTGCCTGACATATCAAAGAACAGGTGGACCGAGACCAGGCGTACTAAAGGCTTTGTTCGATAGATGTGTGGTTTTTGTAGGGTTATGTTAAATGCCGAGTTAATATCGATTTAATGCTTGTCAGCAGTTCTATATATTTTTCTAGTAATGCAAATCCTCAGAACGTTTAGAAAAATCATGCTTTGGCAGAATGGCCTGCTATATCATCTGATTATCCGTGATATATGAAGCATAACATATGTATCTTAAAATTTAATTTCAAAGAAGTGAAATTCTGCTTCTCAAGGGATAACTTGCAGTTACGAATCTCGAAGACTTCCTGTTTGTCTAAGCCAATGTTTTAACTTCACTAATAAAAAGGGAGTAAACAGTTAACCACCTGCCAGACCCAGCACCCAGTAAAACTATCCCAAAAGATCCCTTCATGCATGGGTAATATATTTACTCAGCCCTTCTCTTAACTAGGCAATATTGATGCCAGATAATGCGCAAGTTAATCTATTTAGTATATTGTTGTGAAATAAGGGAACTCGACGGCACCGTATAGCTGCTCCCCTCTCCAGTGTGCGCACTTAAGTCGAGGTGTTCCGGAGGGGGATAATATCTTGGAAATGTGCATTTAATGGGTTTAATCAAATCCCACCAGCTGTTTTTAGCCTTTGCGAAAAGAAAAAAAAATGTGCCAAGCTTCCATAGCTATTAGAAATTAGCTTCGGTCATCGAGACTAAGCCATGTTTCCAGCTAACCATCTGCTAGTCCGCAACAATAGAAGGATTTTCCAAGTAAAGAAATATGGAGTTATACAAAAAAATGAAACATAACGGAAAAAAGGCTTTGTTTTGTTAATTTGCCTTATCACTTTTACAGAATGTGTTTGTGTGCGTTTCTAAAAAAAACAAAAACAAAATTACAGGTATTACCCCAAAAGTTAGCCAACTCAGACAAAAACTCTTTTCGGATGTACATTAAATGAACAATTGTTTTGTAAAGAGAGTAAATAAAGTCTGTATTCACTTCTTCAAATGCTAAAGGTTCTGTTGTAGGGATAGGGCTGGTCTAAAGTAATTATAATTAGCTTAATTTAACTACAATAGAGAAGTATGGGAAGTCTCTAATTACATCCCTATGTAAACATGTATATGTGTGTGTGTGTGTGTGTGTGTGTGTGTGTGTGTGTGTGTGTGTGTGTGTGTGTGTGTGTGTGTGTGTGTGTGTGTGTGTGTGTGTGTGTGTGTATGCATGCGTGTGTTTGTATGCATGCGTGTGTGTGTGTGTGTGTGTGTGTGTGTGTGTGTGTGTGTGTGTTTAGGGGCAACACCCCCAAAAGTTAACTAAATCTTGCTTTGGACATCTTCGTAGATAAAAAAAAAATAGTGGTTACACTTTATAACGTTTGGGTGAGATTAGGATTTGGTTGAGAGTTAGTTGCATGTAATTATGCCTAATTTACTGTTATTACTATGGTAAATGCATGTAACATTTGCAACAATGACCCTGTAAAATAGTGTTACCAAAATTAGTAAAAAAAAAATCCTGATTAAAGAAAATTGCAGATATGTAAATGAAAAATAATTTCATTGTGGGAGTTTGAAGTCCTCTCATATAGTTTAATATTAGACTGAGCATGCTAAACATTAATGCAAGGTATTTATTATGTCCATTTAGTTGATTTTGTCCATCTGATATTGTCCTTACTGTTACATGTGATATATAGGCCTATACATGATGAGAACTGTTAAAATGTTAAACTGTTAAAATGATAAAGATGAAAAGCAGAGGTTGTAAATAAAATAAAATAATTAAAAAAACCTAGTCCTACGCTGAAAATAATAAAGCCTATGAGATGCATATGGCCCCATCTCACATGCTTGACTGCTTTAAAGGGAGTTTATGCTGGATAGAGTGCAGCCTCAACGATAAAGCGTGTTACAAAGACATGAAATCTTCAAAACGTGCGACTGCGACACATATCCAGTTTGCGACGACTGTTGAGAGTAATAGCGGAGTTTAGAGTTTAAACCGGGAGTATTAGGTCGTTGCGCAGTGCTTATAATCTCTCTCTCTCTCTCTCTCTCTCTCTCTCTCTCTCTCTCTCTATATATATATATATATATATATATATATATATATATATATATATATATATATATATATACACACACACACATATATATCACATGAATTTGTCTTAAATACATAGAAGGGCCAGATCTAACATCTGATAGATTCTGGGGAGAACTTGCGGGTGTCCAGTCTCTCATATCAGTTAAATACGACTTTAAATGCACCTCTTACACATGCGTTTCAAATCACATATGCACTTTTATTCAAGCGGTTAAACTGGCAGAATAAGCCTCGTCGTCTATAGAAACAGAGATCGGTGTGTTTTTGTGTCAGAGATCTTTGTGAGGGTAAAAGAAAGCGAGGCGCGAGCAGCTGAGGGTGACAGTTCACGGTTCAAACGGAGCTGCACACACGTCTCGCGAGCGTGTGTAAAGCGAGGCCCCGGCGAAAGTGAATGAAGACTTGCCCGGTTTCAAACACGGGGGGATATATCTTACACATCTGTCATGGCGATTCAACACACAAATCCATTTAAAGCTGTACTCCGTGACAGAGCCCAGATTAGATTTCAGAAAAGTATACAGCATAAATGATTATTAAATGGGGTTTTTATCGCGACAGGCAAAGGGACGGTATAAAACAGGATAAGAACTGTCCAAAGAGCATTAGCCTGTTTTATTTATATTTTAAAGTACGTCTCAGACTCTTTACATTTTTAAATGCATTGGATTTATATTTAGTAATTGCTTTGAATCCGACAACAATGCTCACACTTATAAATAAATAATTGTAATTAACCTGCATTCACATTGTTTTAACATAGCCTAAAGTATTTTGTAAAATAAAAAATTGAAATAGTAAAATGATTGTATTTAATTATTCTGTACTCACTTAAAATGTAAATAAATAAATAAATAAATGGTTGGTCGATATGCAAAATTTATGACCACATCTTCTTTGTTAAGCGGCATGCCCTGGCCATTCAAATCTTATGAAGTCTAATCCAATCATAAATTGCTCTATCGGACCAATCAGGCACCTCCGAGGCATCATTCAATGGAACTCAAGCGGAGGACTTTATTGAGTCTCATTGTTGTGGCTGTCAGCCCTCAAAGGACCCTTACAGGGGCCTGGATATAAAGTGCCCCTTCCCAAACGGAGACCCCAGAAGCAAATCGCCTCTCGTTCAGTCCAGAGCTTGGCAGAAGAGACTTTTCTAATACTAACAGGAGTAACCGTATCGTCTTATTTTCGCTTTAAAATAGCCGGGACAATGATGATCCCCAGTGTTATTGCACCTTCTGCAATATATTCAGCATTTATGCGTCCTGCGGCTCCGTTGCATTCCCCTTTCGCAGCTCATCCGAGCTTTCTAGTGGAGGACCTGCTGCGCATCAACAGACCCAGCGGCTACCTGCACCAAGACGCGCACTCGCCATGCGCCTCTCCTCCTACTTCGACACCTCTTTCCATCTCGGATAACTCCAGGCTTTTGGACAGAGTCAGCCCCAGTCTCACGGAGAAACATGGATCTTGCTCCCCAAAAACGCCAGTCTCTAGCAAGGATCCAACCTACCTCAAGTTTGGGGTGAGTGCCATCTTGGCACCGTCACCAAAGAAAGGTGAGTGTTTAAATAGACCAAACATTTCTATTGACAATGACAAATAAAAGTTAAAAACAGCACTAACTTCTGTTTGATTCTCTATTTTAGCCACATCTCACCACTCCGTTCACGGCATGCATCCCAAAGGATTCCCAATGCCTTATTTTGATGGTTCATTCTGCCCTTTCGTCCGTTCCTCATACTTCCCTGGTGAGTATTCAGATTCAAATTCTCGTACAGTCCACTTAAGAGTCAACACTGTAGGCTACTAGAGAGATGCAAAAGAATTAGACTTAGTTTAATCGACTAGCACCGTGAGGTTAAATTACTAGAGCGCTTTTGGCGCAGATCTTTCCCACAGTGAGTGAACATTTCGGCCTGCTGACTGCCAACAATGCAGTCAGCACCATGACCAATCTGGTCAGCTCCCTCCGGGGCAAACCACCCACAAACCCGCCAAAGATAGACTTTTAACCAGCGACAGAGGGGCGTTTACCAGTCATGGACTAATTTGCCCATTAGGAGACATTGAGCGGTTTCAATATTCTCACAAGACCACATAGCGTGTGATTGGTGTTTGTGGAAAGAGTTGCAAAAGAACAATATCAAGAGCTATGCGTTTAGAATGGAGAGCGAGAAATCAGAAAAATCGACAAAATAGCCGACAAAACCCGTTGAAAATGTAGTTGCAGCTGCCAAACATCAACCTCAGCTCATTGCGCGCGAGACGCACACTTCGGCTTGAAAGTGCTAAAAAAAGGCTGCCCGCTTCTCAACGGGCTCCTTAAAATACGAGCTTTAAATGCTCTTTTGAGGCAGTAAATATCTATAGTCTATTCTTTTATAGACGCCACATAATAATGGAGCACGACTCTTTTCACTGCGCGCGCTGAATACCTCAACAAAACAACTTGAGCGCTCTCAATTGCTTTTCGTGTTCATTTAATGAAAATTATTTGAGGGCAAAAAACGCGGTCCCCGGTCATCAGTATTCCGCCATGCAGTTGCGTTCAGTTTGAAAGTGTAAATCTGCTTTTGTGGCAATAATATATGGCCTTGGCCGTCTGTCCGGAGTCTTTTCTCTGCCAGTTCATTACTACACAATTACCGTTCACGGTATATTAACTCCTCTGTCCTTCACCGGGGGGCTCGTAGAAAAGGATACTCTGCCTTTTTACCATACCAATGCAGCGTGGATCCGGCCCATGTGCTAATTAGTCACCTCGTGCCATTTCACTCAAAACAGGGAGAGACATGTCAAGAGAATAAATTCAAAATAATGATGGTAATGAAGAAAAGATTTCTTTCTCCCTGATTCAGCACTTCAGATTGTCCCTGGGAAAAGCAACACCCAATTGCCCTTAGTAACGCAAAGTTAACTTTTAGCCTCATGAGCGAAACAAAATAACACAATCTGAAACTCGTGAATGTGTCCATGAATGCGTTATTTACCTTATGTGCTTGTCTCTTGTTACAGCTCCTTCATCGGTTGTACCAATCCCTGGAACTTTTTCCTGGCCACTTGCTGCGAGAGGGAAGCCCAGGAGAGGGATGCTCCGCCGGGCTGTGTTTTCTGACGTGCAGCGCAAAGCTCTGGAGAAAATGTTCCAAAAGCAGAAATATATCAGCAAGCCAGACAGGAAAAAACTCGCATCGAAACTCGGGCTTAAAGATTCACAGGTAAATATCTGTAATATATATATATATATATATATATATATATATATATATATATATATATATAGCCTACACACACACACACACACACACACACACACACACACACACACAAGGCTAAATAAACACTAACTTTTATGTTAGATGCGATTAATTGATTTGACTCCACTAAAATTCATACACATTTCATTCATTTATTATTTCAACTTCTCTGTTGGCTTCAATTATTAATGATAAAATCTCATCTCTTCAAACAGGTCAAAATTTGGTTCCAGAACCGGCGAATGAAATGGAGAAACTCCAAGGAGAGGGAGCTGCTTTCCTCCGGAGGTTGCCGAGAACACACACACACACACACACACACACACACACACACACACACCCAGATCTCAGCGACGTCGGTAAAACACACACTAGGAGCTAAGATAAATAAACAATAACAGTTTTATGTTCACCGATGCGATTAATTGACAAACACTAAAATTCATACACATTTCATTCATTTATTATTTCAACTTCTCTGTTGGCTTCAATTATTAATGATAAAATCTCATCTCTTCAAACAGGTCAAAATTTGGTTCCAGAATATCATTTCACTTTTGTTTGTAGCAAATATTTTCCACATCACTTTATATTTACTTATTTGGAAATTCTTCACAAAATGATTTTGCTGTGTCGCACAGCTTTTGGGGGGAACTGTACAGTATTTTGTACAAATATTTTTGTATGGATATTTTATACCAAGAATTTTGAGTTTTAGATTCTTTATTAAAGTTGTAGACGTATGTATAATTTATACGAATTTATCTCTTTGTGCCACATTGTATGCATATGTATATGTTGAAAATGTTTTGTATGGTTTGCAAATAAATTGTAAATTTCATCTTCTTTTTGGGGGGTGGTTGATTACAAATAATTCTGAATCATTTTCAAAAGGAAAAATGTTTGCATGAAACAATATACGCACCAAATGCCTACGATATAGCCAACCGCAACACGTCCCCTGACTTCAATATTTAATATTTCAAATGCGTTCTTTAAATGAAGTAGAATAAAAAATAAAAAATAAAAAAAGCATTCGCTGTAAGATGGTTACCGGCGGAAAAGTGTTTTGTTTAATCCTCGAGCTTTTATCATTTCTTCGTTTCGAATATCCTGAAAAAGCGTCCTCAATTTGATCACAAGCACAAACAAAACCGACAGGATAATTTAATATATTAACCATAGAAGATATTTCTCTGGATTAAAAGAAAAAAGTTTTTGAATAAATAAATCTCAATTAGAATATCATCATCAAACAGACAGAAAACTGTTCTCTATTATAGATCAGTGCATTAAATATTTCCCCCCAAAATAGAATATGACATAAACGAAATAATATTAATGAACTAACGAAAATAATTCAGTAAAAGACTCATGAGAAATCGTGCACAGAGATCCGAATCAGTTAATTTAAATGAACCTTCAGAACGAACCGATTCACTAAAACGAATCGAACTGTTAGATAAGGGACAAAACATGTTTAGATGCTAAAAAATAAAAATAACATTACATTATTAAAAATTGGTATTTAGACAAAGGTCTCAGATAATGTACCATGTAAGGGAACAGGCTTATTTCTAAAAAAAATGTTTCTAGAAAATGATATTTATTCAATTCATAACTTAATTTGAACTCTGTCAACTGTGTCAGACACACTAAAAACTAAAAAGCATGCTAATTTAATATAAGCCATCCAAAAACAGTGTAATGTCTTCTGTATGTAATATTGGTGTTTATTAAAGGAGTCATAAAATACATTCTCTGTTTTCTTGTTAGTTGTTTTCACACTATTATGAACGCAGTTACTAAATTCCTTGATTCTCCTCCCTCCTTTTTTCCCTCCTATTAAACATATATCACTGATGTTCTTAGGTAATTAAGACATAAAATCATGTAGTTCCATTAATGTTTTAAAATTTGTACACAATAAATTAAAAAGAATAAGATATTTCTTTCAAAATTAACAAAAACCTTCACCTGATGGTGTTAAATACTGACAGTGTTGACAAAGGCCTGCTGGGGCCAAATATACAGTATGAAATCATAAAACGTCTTTAGAAGAATTCCTCATATGCAAAAACATTAAATCACATTGTACAGACTTTTTGAGAGCGCTTGTCAACCACAAGACATTAAACCTGACGGAGTTGACATCAAAATTGAAATTTGAATTTTTCACCTTACATGTTGTGTACTGGAGCAATGTTTTTCCTCAGTTGAAGCTGCCTTAATAAACATATAAAAATGGCAAGATTTATATTTACAGAAACTATTACACTGCAATGACGGAGTTGACATGTTAAAGCTGTGACCGCAGATATTCTATATTGTATGTTTAAAATATTTAAAAATATATTTATATAACTTCCAGGACTATGTGTCCTACTGTGTGAGATCCACAATAAGCAGGGAATGGTAAGTGCTTCTCAGAGGTGAAGCTGCCCATGACACTGGCTGATTTATTCAGAACAACAAAAAATCCTGACGGAGCTGACGCAAAGTGAGGTCACAACTTTGATAACCATTTTTAAATGGAAAATATAATCCAAGATTTACTTTTTGTATTGTTTGGTATCCTAAAGATCTCCTTTGAATGTAAAAGTGTATTTTTTAATTTGTTGCATTATTAAACACTTTTTACATTGTGACCTCATGCTGAGGACAGGTCAAATTACATGTGTTTTCAAGTATAGAGTTTACTTAAAATAATACTAAAGAAATTATTTAAAAGTGTAAGCAATGAATTTCCTGAGTATTCAAATGTCCTTTTTTTTAATTTAGTTGATATTCTTACTTTTGAACAATAATAGGGCTTTTGTGTTTAGGACATGTTTTGTCCCCTATCTCAAGAATCAGTGAGCTATAAATGTGACATAAAACGGCCATTAAGTATTGTATCTACACCCAGGGTCGTACATAGGGTTTTATAAATACAGAGGTCCTTGCTAAAGTGATGTTGGGTTCGGGGCATCTACACATGTGCATTAAGGCCAAAAAAAAGGGATAACAGTAGCTTTAAAAGCATGTCATTGGGCAGTAGCGTATATTATTTTTCAAGCAGATAACAGATTCTTAAACATGAGAATCATGTTAAATGATGCAATGAATGACCCACACTACAAAATGTTAATGCAGAATATTTATGCTTACTGATGAGAATAAACAAACACATATTCCAAACAGGAATGACCTTAATCAAAATAGCACAGTAATTATTTAGACCCATAACTGATCAATTAGAGACAGCTTCAGGACTGCAAAGCCTCATCACCTGTGTTTACTTCAATAATATATCATTCCAATTTTATTTTACTCATAATGAATAGTAAAACAGGTGAACATTGGATGAATGCCTGAAATTACTTGAGTAATAATTTGAAATTAATTCCTAAAGAACGAAAGGTCATTAATTAGAGCTGGTCAGTTTGTCGTCTAAAAACAGGGAATAGAATTAGCATGGGTTAGAATGAATTTGAATTTCCAACGAGTATTTAGAAGTATAAGGGGTAACACTTTACAATAATTTTGTATTAGTTAATGCATTAGTTAACATGAACTAACCATGAACAACACCTCTGTTCAGCATTAGTTCATCTTTGTTAACGTTGGTTAATAAAAATCCAGCTGTTCATGGTTTGTCCATGTTAGTTCACAGTGCATTAACATTAACCTAATGTTAACAAGATTTGAATAATGTATTAGTAAATGTTGAAATTAACAAAGATAAATAAATTATGTATAAGTGCAGTTCATTATTAGTTCATGTTAACTAATATAGTTAGCTAATGAACCTTCTTATAAAGTGTTACCGCATAAAGGCATGTTCTTGATGTTTCAGACAGCCACTGTACTGTATTTAGCAGCACGTTTTTAAAACTAAAACAAAAACTAAAACATAAAAGATCTCTCACAGTTATATTAATCCCTTACAGACCTTAAAAGGGACCTATTATGGAACATTAATGTGTGTCCAGTGTGTAAAAAAAAACAGCCTATATTGGTAAAAATCCTTTTTTTATAATTGCCATCAATCATTATCAATCTCTCATAACCATATTTCTCCCTACTCCTACGTAAAAGTAGGGAAACCCCACCCATGACTTTTGATGAGCTGCCCTTTTAGCATTGACACACAGCTGACTGAGAAGCACAGAGACCGCCATTTCTGTTTACTCACTGTATCAGCTATTACAATGTCTGCACCAAAAAACATTACTAATGTTCTGTTGTTTAATGTACCAACGAACAAACGAGCCTCTCCATAGACTTCCGGCATCTGAGCCACTGAGGTCACCGTGGTTGAATTTAATTTCAAGGAAATGTCCCAAAGAATGTTGGTAAAATGTTATATATTTGCACAAATCATTTTACACACGACTGCTTCTCCAATGAGGGTCAGTACAACGCTGTATTTGCTTCTGAAGGATGGATCAATACCAACGCTTTGTGCTCGAACTTCACATCCAGAACGTTAAGGATATCTCTTATTTTGTGAATGTTTGCAAATTTCCTTTCTGCATGAGCTTTCTAGACTGGAGTGCTGTATGGCTAGGCTAATATGGCTCAAGTTACCTGACTGTATTCACAGGGAGCTTTATCCCGAAAATGCTGTGTATAAACGCTCATTTATTGTATAGTCAGGTGACGGACGTGTGACATACACACCAACACAACAATTTATAGATTAACATGATGGTACATGCTAGTCGATGAGTTAAATCAACGTAAAAATAAATGTATCTACTAACCATTCAGACACGCCCAGGTGCAGTCGTCTCCTCTCTCCATTTGTGGTTCAAACATGCATGGCTGCACTCCACAACTGTCTATTTCTGACATTTTGGCTGAGTGAGATTAATTTTGTTTTTGACAGAGTATCCGAAGCTCGTGAGTTGTGTAAAGACTAAAAAACCTAGCGCTAGGAAGATCCACAGAGACAGACTGTCAGGATGGGGAAGTCCCAGAGCAAGATCAAATATAAAACACCTGTGTTTTGCCAAATGTCTATTAACAACTGTTTTAATTATCCAGTTTTTATTTTTAATTCTTACACGTGTTATTCTTATTTCTTATCACTGTTTTAATTTCATTTTCTATGTAAAGCACTTTGAATTGCCATCGTGTATGAAATGTGCTATATAAATAAACTTGCCTTGCCTTGCCTAAAGGAGCCGCTGGAAGGGGGCGGGGAACAGCAGCTAATTTGCATTTAAAGGGACACACAAACACAAAGGCGTTTTTTGCTCAAACCCAAATTGGGGCAAATTCGACAAGCTATAATAAATGATCAGGGGGGTACTTTGAGCTGAATTTACATCTTGTGAAAATGGGCATAACATGTCCCCTTTAAATTACTCATACATTTATATATTTGATAAAAGCTCAAGAAAATTCCAGAGGTAACTTCCACAGGGAACAGAGGGAGCAAATCAACCTTCAGGGTTTGCCAACAAATTGACGCCATAAAGAAATGAAAGGATTGTGTTAGTATTTAAACTGTTAAATTATTGCTTTTGTTGTATTACTCTTTTTTTGTTGTTTTGTTTTTTGTTAATGTAATGATTTGAATGGAACATGGATATCAAAATGAAATGAATTTATTTTGGATAATTTCTGTGCTTGCATGAAGCCATGTAAACATGAATGAACAATTAATAAATAATTATTAGGTTTATTGAATTACAAATAATTTAGAACTGGTAACGTGATCAGTAAATCTTTGTGGGTCGTCCGTGTTTCACAGATCACCCATGGGAACCTAGACAACTGTTATGATGAAAAAGACACTGTACACAAAATATTCCATATTTCCGAGCGCTGTTATAAATGGCTAGAAAAAGATTATTCAGCAAAATGCAGCCTGCAGGGTAGTCAAATATTTACATTGATATATTACAGCAAGAAACAATGCTTCAGCAAAGTACACATTCAGTGACACGAGTTCCTTTCGATTATAGCCCTCCCATTTCAGTTACAACAATCACATACAACATTTGTGCTTAAAATGACTTCATCATCATCATCATAAACCATCAAAGAATATTAGGCACATATCCTAAAATTATTCACAAATTATATACACAGTGTACACACAATGTATTGGCAGTGCTGACAGCATTACAGAGCTTCGATATTTGGCTTCCGTTTTAAATCCACGATGATGTTGCATAGGATCGATGACAGGAATCATACACTGGAGTGAAATGGAAGCGATGTTGTAACTAAAACCCTGTAGTGCCATTCAAACAGCATTAGACAAAGTAAAGAAGGTGAAAACACTGAATAGCCCCATATATAATGCTTTCCCATGTAAGGAAACTCACTATCCATCCCAATAATTGTTCCTTTATAGAGAATCGAAGATAAAAATTTTATGTACAGAAGCATCCTTGCATTATGAAGCAGCAAATACAGTATATTATTAAATCAATGTCTATGTGGACTTAGTTACTCTTTCACATTGAATGCAAGATATGTACACGATAAAGGCCAGAATGGTCAATGAGGTAATACTCATACACCAAATTATGAAGGATTTCTCCTGCAGCACACTGTGCTTTTGCCAAGATGTTTTTCAGAAGGTCTTTAAGCACCAAGCAAAGCCTTACAGCTTAAGCACTCCAGATGCACTTTGCCAGTACTGATTATATGCATTTCACGTATATATAAAAGGAACGATGCATCATTTTCGATCAATCAGTTTGAAAGTTTTCAAGAAAGTGATGTTAGAAATCTCTTTTAACTGCCAGTGTAGTTGAACAAAAAAAGTACACAACTGTCAAAACAGATGGAGACTCCCTTTATCCACGTCCTCTTTTCCAAACCACACATTGCTGTGCCTCTGATATGATATGATGACTATGAGGCTGTTTATTATAGGCCAACTCAAAGAGTAGCGCAGAGCCCTGTAGCTCAATTACGAAACGTAATAAAATCAGCATTTTTCGGAAGTATAAAACATAGTGCCGTTTTCCTTTACAAAATGGAGTAAGGCACCAGATTCCATTCAGCACCAAAAACAGAGAGCGATCGAGTGTAAAAAATAGATAGATAGGCTTTGTGCTACAGTACAACACTGGATCATGCGGTCAGCAGGTGGTAAAAAAAAAAAAAAGACAATTATGCAGAAGAGCAAACAAAAGCACGTCCCAGATGGTAAACGAGGTATTCTTTCCCCCCCCCTCCAAATGTCACAATAAATAAGTCTAAACTTAAAAGTGTAGCACCATGCTATTTCCTCCATATCTTTATCATGTTAAACATGAAACGATGGTCAGCATTCGATCAAGCTGGTTTTGTAAAGTCATGAGTAAATCCATCAATGGAGGGAAAGTCGATGTTTTTTCAAGCGATGGTCGATGAATGGACGAGATGCTGACGCCAAGGCGGTGGTCTAAAGATGTAACTCCTCCATTTCACCAGTAGAGGGTAGTAAATCAAACGAGCATTGCATTGTGCGCCAAAGTTTCTCCAACTGTTAAGGTGCGGTCACATTTATAGATGTTCGGCGAATTGCAGGCGAAATCCACTCTTTCAATAGGAATCCACACAATCTGTAATTCTGTGTGAAGGTGAAAGATTTAGCTATGGGTACAAGTCGGTCACATGACGTGTGAACTGTGCTTCATACGTCGCTACACTATTGACAATAGACAATTTTGTCAGCAAATTTTCGCTAATGCGACTGCACTTTTGCTTTTGAGGTACAAATTGTGACAAACTGATTTTATGTAAAATGGTTTACACAAGGCAGCTTGAAGTGCCGTTGAGTTTTGCCGTATATAGATTTCTTTTTATATCTCTTTTTATATATGAAGTGTCATTCTTTATTTGGGTTACCAGCACCCGTTGTGGTTTCATGTAGACTTGATTTCGCTGCCTCAGCTGGCATAACAGTTAAGGAATTAAATGGCATAACGGATGAGGCGGGATCATAGTGTGGACTCCAGCGAAGAGTCCAGGATATCGTCATGATGACTGTTGCTGTTGGAGTCGCTGTCGTAACTCTGCGGGCTGGAGCAGCTGGCCGCCTCTTTTAGACGCAGGAGCATGTTCATCTGTTCACAGAATACACACAAATAACTGTCAGGACAGATGTCATAATATATGCTTCAGAAGGAATCTGAGATATGATATGTTGCTGTATTTCAAGTATAAAGAAATTTCTAAATCTAAAATACAATACCGATACGTGACAAGGTGTACAGCAAACAAGCTAAAAAACACATAACTAAGTTTTTACAAGCTGTCGACCCAAAAAAACGAGTGTTTAAGGAGACGAAAGTGGATACAGGCAATAATATGTGAAGCTTCAGCAGGAAGAATGGGTGAATTTTGGGATCCTGACACTCAGAATGCCTCAGTATGCCTACGTGTACAGTAAACATTTAGTCAAATATCCAAATGTCAGTTTTATATATTATATTTCCTGTCGCTGGATGCGTTCCCCTCCAGTGGGTGTAGTTCTCAGTGTAATATAACATGTCGCGCTCTGCCTCTATTGCCTGTGTCCACTTTTATGTCTTTAAACGCTTGTTTTTTGGGTCAACAGCTTATAAAAACTTCTGGGTTTTTGATTCTGTGTTCTTTAGCTTGTTTTCTGTACACCATGTCACATATCAGCTTTTATACATTCTTCGTTTAAAAAAAAAATTAGTATGAAATGACAAGGAGGCCGCTTCACGCAATAGAAAGTCAATTGAAGCGGTTGGTTTGTCCCCGTTGGGCGTGGTCTTCAGATTATGACGTGTGGCTTTCTGTCTCTATGGTGTGGATATATAATAACATTTACAAATGATTTCATAAATTTAAATCAAGTGAAATTAAAAAATAATAAAAATAAAATAAAATATAAATATCAAAACATGAACTTTAAAAAAGAACTACAATCACTATATCTAAAACAAATAAAAATAAATTAAATCTAAATAGAAATATTGAATAAAAAACACTCTTGAAAATTATGAAAAGCACTTAACAAAATTACTAAAACGTAAACTAAAATTAAAATAAAAACTGAAATTACAAAATAAAAATATATATTTATACTCAAAATATAAAGAAAAATACTTAATAAATAATACATAAATTATAATATATAATAATACATACATTAATAACACTATATAAACAATACTAAAATAACACTGAGTGACATACTGATTTTGCTGATTTTGCCCATGATTATTTTTTTTATAAAAATAAATGAATACGTTTTATTCCACATGATTTCAAGCATGATGAGGTGGTCCCAACCTCAGTAGAATAACCCACTGATTCACCTTATGAGAAATTACACCAGTTATTATGTGCATAAATGATTTTAAGATTTTCTTGAGCAATCCAAGACCAATTTTCTTCTTTATGTCACCAACTTAATGAGTATTAAAGAGTGTTATTTCATAAACTAACTGCAGCAAATAGTATATTTTTGTAAACATAAAACCCTTTGAGAACAGTAAGAGTTTCCGGGTTCACTAAACGAATGCTTTGATCGGTTTGCGTTACTCACCAGTGGGTCGGCATCACTGTCACTCTGAGTGCTCTGTTTGTTAAGGCCCTCTCTGGTGACAGAGTATCCATCAAAGCCCACGTCCTCTGGGCGGAGCTGCAACAAAGCTGGCCAATCAGGATGCTGATGAGAAGCTGCCCATGGAAAGGTTTCCAGAACCCACAGTGCAGGATCCTCCCATGCTGCTCTGCGTCCATACAGCTAAACAAATGCAAACAAACAGAGACTGAATAAACGGTTTGTTTCTATTTATCGTGAGAGATACACAGAAGGGAGAAAAAACTATGGCTTTGATAATGGACTTATAATGTGTGAGGTGACTTTCACAGTTAAATTATTAACAAAAGAAATCAGTGTCTGGGGAAAAGGTAGATTTTCCTATAAAAGAGGGCAAATGTTACCTGTAAACCTTCTCTCACAGCCTCCAGCATGTAGGGGATGATGGAGTAGTTCCACAGGTCAGTGAACCAAACACGAGAACCGTCCACATCCATCGGACATGACAGGAACAAACGTGGACCTGGACGAAGAAACATGAGACTCAAATGAAAGACTTCTGGAGCAAATTAGTAACACTGAGAGCGGTCTGTTAATATTTGGTTTCAGTATGGTGGTTTATCTCCGTACCAATGGTCACATCAGAAGAGCTGTGAGCCTCCAGGAAGCGGTTGAGGTGGTGCCAGACTTGAGGGATCCAGTCGATGATCTTCACCAGCTCCGGGGTCCGCATTCGACTGCTGATCTCTGTCTCGATCAGCTTCCTCCTCAGAAACCGGCCCAGGAAACCTTTTACAGGCTCCATGTGATTAGCACACAGCACCCATCTGTAATGGAAATCACATGTTGCTCATGTTAGCATTATCACTGCCTTAGAAGATATTAATTAAAAAATCTATCTATCTGTCCGTCCATCCGTCCCATCTATCTATCTGTCAATGAACAGGCCTTGTATTAGAATCTCATCGCTGCAGTCAACGATAGCTCAATGGCGCCACCTAGAGGTCACTCCACAGCAGTTTCGCCATTAAGGCCAAGGAATCCTTTTTAGTGTTCATTTAAGAACAAAATACGTAGAGAGCAGTTTTGTACCTGAAGTTATGATGAAGCTGCAGGTTTGGAGCAGAAGATGTCGCCTGACTCATCGTGCCGATTATATACGGGCTGCAAATATAGAGAGACAAAATAAAAATAACAATTGTACACTCACTTATTGTTGTGTTCATGTGTGAACAGAAGGGCGTGAGTGCATTTGCTATTTAAACAACGTGGTGCTGGACGTGAAAATGATCACTGCGCCAGGATGAAACTAGCAAAAAACACTTGCATCGCACCTGGCATCGCATTGCACCAGGGTGTATGATAGGGCCCCCCAAAAAAACAGCATTTATTTGAAATGGAAATCTTTTGTAACATTATTAATGTCTTTCACTTTTGATCACTTTAATGTCCCTACTGAATAAAAGTTTTAATTCATTTTTTCTTTTTTTTTGAAAAAACTCCAAACAATGGTCTTGTATTTATTTAAAAAAATGTATACGAAAGGCATTCTCACCAGCGCTGGTATTTGCAGTTAAGCAGGCCGTTGAACATCTCTCCCAATGAGCTGACGTGATGAAGGTTGTCCAGAATGAGCACAAGAGGGCTTCAGTCTCCTGTCCGTCAGCGCTGCACTGCTCCACTATATTTGCCAAGTACTGACGCAACTCCTAGAAAATAATCATTTACATCTTTACAATTCAATGTATAAGGATTTCTAGACTTCAACTCAAATCTTGTTTGAGAATATTTTTTCTTATACATTTTGGAGATAAAAAGCTTAGTGGATTTTCCTTGCTTGTTTAGAAACTAGAGAGAGCAGATTTAAACAACATGGCTCACAAACCTGCATTTTTGAGAAAAAGAAAACTCTCACCTTGCTGGATTTATGGTCAACGTTGAAGGTGACGATGTTGCTCTCATTGGGCAGTTTGCCCTCTCGCAGTGCCAGATGCTCTGCCAGTCTGTGGGCCAGGTAGGATTTTCCAGTGCCGCTGGGGCCTGACAGGATGATCCTGCGATGTTCCTGGATCAAAGACACGTAACGCTGGAGCATGGGTTTGGGAATCAACGTCTCGAAGACCAGAGAATCCTGGGACTGAGAGTTCACACCTGAAATAAGATAAACAAGCACAATTGTTAACAACAACAGAAATTTGGAACAACTTTGGCAAATAATGATAACAAATAAAACTTCTGATTGTGTGAACCTTTCAGCGAGATGTTGATTGTGTCATTCTCTCCCACAAGGTATCCACACGGCAGGAGTTCAGGCGTGTCTGCCCCGCTGGACCGGATCACATCTCCAATACGATAGCTCTCCACACTGTCTGAACCCAGACCCAGATGACTGACCGGATCAACATGCCTGACATACTCCTACAGAGAGACAATCAGATAATCAAATTTAACAGTTATCAACTAATACTTGGAGGGTTGCCTTATGTTATACACTCCTGGGCAAGCTCAAAATGGCTAAATACTAAGTTTTTATTTGTCTTAACCTCAAATTATTGGTCAGGAAATTAGCAAAATTAAACAAATGCACTACTTAAAAAGCTCTTGCATGTCATACCTGTCTTAAAGGGATAGTTTAACCAAAAACGAAAATGTTGTCACCATTTACTCCCCCTCAAGTTGTTCCAAATCTGTAATGATTTATTTCTTCTCCTGAACACTAAAGAAGATATTCTAAAGAATGTCAGTAACTAAACAGTTTCATGGTTCCCATTGACTTCCATAACTTTTTTCTTCTATACTATGTAAGTCAATGGGGCTCATCAACTGTTTGGTTACCAACATTATTCAAAATATCTTCTTTTGTGTTCAACAGAAGAAAGAAATTCATAAAGGTTTAGAACAACTTGAGGGTGAGTAAGTGATGTCAGAGTTTTCCGAATTTTTGGGTCAACTGCTTTAGTGAGTTTGTATAATACTGTATGTTGTAAAATCTTTTACAAATTAAACTAGAGCAATTTTTAAAAAGCACTTCATGTTAAATACCTAGATGAAAAAGTCTTTCTGAAGAAAAAGACACTTTGCAACAGAATAAGTACCCATACTCAAAAATTAATTTTTTTTTATTAAAAGTTTAATGAATCACTGTCTAATGTTTCTGAATGTAAACCACTTATCACCAACAATTACCTTAAACAAGCGGCGCACAACACCATCAAGAACATCCCACTTGGTTTTTCCACTGACACCGATGCAGCCGATCAGGAAGTCTCGAGTCCTGCTTTCCTGTGGGAGACAGAAGACACAGCATTAAAACAAACTTAAACAGCATTAAACTCTCTCAAATGGGGCGGTTTTTTAATCTTCCTGCGAAAAAAGCAGGAGAACTGACCTCTTTCCACGTGACGTCCTCTTGAAGACTGACAACTATTTTCACATGTCTGCTCTCTTTACGAGAGCTTCCGTCTCCACCAGAGTCATCCAGCAACATGTCTAAAAAAAGACGGACTAGATATGTAATGCGCTTTCATGATTTTTCCACACATACAGCTACAAAACATCCTTTATGGAGCAACACAATAAGTATCTTCACAAAAAAACAACATGCTTATACCGAAGCTGGTGGACTCTGTAAGGTTGAGGCCGTGTTGAGACAGGCCAGGCGTCGTCGGAGTTGGGTTATAGACGGACACTTGAGAGGATGCCCTGCTCCCACTGGCTTGGCTGTCCAACTTAAGACGATCATTTTCCGTCTTTAACTTCTCAATCTCCATCTATCAGACCACCCACAAAGGGATAAAACATGTCACACTCCTTTTTCTACTAAAAATCCAATGAATATGGTTCGTGGGAATGAAAGAAGGTAACGCGAAGGTCATTCTCACACCTGCATGCGGTTCATAGCCTCCCGCAGCTGGTCCAGCTGGTGGGCGGAGCTTAGGGCTTCCAGTCGAATGTCCGTCAACTTCATCTCCTTCTCTCGCAGCTCATTACGCAGCTGCATCACAGTCTCCGCCTCCCCATCCAGGCAGTCTGACAGTCTAAATGACAGCATACACGTCGTGATTAATATTGATTTTTGATTTCACCTCAATTTCAATGAACAAAAATCATTTTGATAGTTGTAGTTAACAATAATAGCTCTTGTCGATTATCAGGTCAAGAGCCGTTATGTAACACAAGCACACTCACATTGAGCTGGAGTGTGTGTTGCGGAGCAGCAGTCCTGAGCTGCCGGTGCCGTTGTGAGGGAGTTTGGGAGAGGAAGGGAGCGAGGAATCCGTCATCTCCTCAATATCCGAGTGGGATGAGGCCGACTTGGGTGATTTCTTCTTACTGAAGGCCTGTTTAAAGGAGCTCCGCAGCTGCAACGACAACAAACAGAACAAAGAGAAGATCATTAAGCACAGAGTTACTGAAAAGCCAATGGGCAGCACTTAAAGTGTGTGTGCGAGCAGCAGTACAGTGAGAACAGGGGAGGAAAACAGCGAGAGAAAGAAAGAAAGGAGAAAGAGCTTAAAATAAAAAGGTAGGGTTGGGCATCATCCACATCAAAGCTTGAAGATAATGCAGACTTTTTATGTTGTTTTATGTATAGATTTGAATGTGCTACATGTGTTTAACATATTATTTTGACAGTTTAAAAATTAAGTTCATAATCAAGAAGGTAAAATAATATATTAATCCATATACATATATATATATATATATATATATATATATATATATATATATATATATATATATATATATATATATATATATATACACAAAATTCAAAATAAAATTCATAATCAAAAAGTTGAAATAAAGAAATATAAAATCAAGTAAAAAAACTAAAAAAACAAATAAGTTCAAAATCAAGATATATATATATATATATATATATATATATATATATATATATATATATATATATATATACATACAATATTATACATATATATATATATATATATATATATATATATATATATATATATATATATATATATATATATATATATATATATATATATATACATACAAATTATACACATAAATATATTATATTATATATATTTGATTAATCAATTTGACAGCACTAAAATAAATATAATGACTCATGAATCACTATAGGCCATTGATTCAAATATATAGGAAAGAAGGGATAAAAGAGAGAAAAGGGGATTTGAAGGACAGTGTAAAGGAGACCAAGACATCGAGCTGAGGAGCAGTGCATCTAACGGTTAGCAGGGTAGTAGTGATGCGGAGTGAAGCTGGGTTAACCAACACAGGTGTGCAGGAGAGTCCCTGAACACACTCTCTTACCTCATACACCTGCCAAATGAAGCGATAGCACAGCAAAAAAACAGAGAGACACAGAAAAGCACATTCAGCCGTGTGTGTTTGTGTCCCGCAAGACGCTCACATGACACTCATCAGATCACTGTCTAATGTCTACCACTACATATGCGGGAAGAACAACTAAGTTGAGAGAGTCTTGCTGAACTACACCACCATGTTTCACCTGAAGACCCCTCAAGACCAACACAAAGCCCTCGCCAGGACCAATGCACAAGCAAGAACACAAATCGATTGCAGGAAGAGTTGATAGGGACCTAGTTAAGCTAGTTAACATTCTCCAAGACACTAGATGACCAGCTAGACCACCGGGCTAATATGTCCTGTTTTTTGCTAACAGGACAGTGATGTTTGGGATAGGTATGATTTTTTCCATGTTTTTGAAAAAAAAATTCACTCACCAAGGATATTTATTTGATTAAAAAAAAACAGTAATACTGTGAAATATTAATAATATTATGTTTTCTATTTTAATATATGTTAAAATATAATTTATTCCAGTGATGGCAAAGCTGTATTTTCAGCATCATTACTCCAGTCTTCAGGGTCATATGATCCTTCAGAAATCATTATAATCTGCTGATTTGATCCTCAAGAAAACATTCATTATTATTATCAGTGCTGAAAACGATTGTGCTGCTTAATATTTTTGCAGAAACGGGATACATTTTTTTAGGATTCTTTGACAAAAAGTTCAAAGGAACAGCATTGATTTGAATTGAACCTTTTTAACATTGTAAATGTATTTCCTGTCACTACTTAATTTAACTCATCCTTGTGAAATGAAAATATTAATTTATTTCAAAAACAATAACAAAAATCTTACTGACCCCAAACTTTTGAACAGTATAGTGTATATCAATCTAGAAGGACTGCTAGCCTATCAAGGGTAAGTATTGTCATTTTTAACATACATATTCATATTCATATTCATCATCTGACATGTCACCTCCAGCACAGGACACCAGCTACAGTCAGCATGACACAGCAAAACAGGAAGTACAATATTAAACTCTATGTGCATGGCAAACTAACGACTAAAAAGGCAGATGGTTCGTTTAATACAGTTTTCAGGAAAAGCATCAGCATTTAGTTAAATTTCACACTAGGTGTTTGTTAGTAGTATTTATTCATATTTAAAGTTTTAGCAACTTCAGACAAAAACATAAAAGACAAATGTTAGACACAAATAAAAGGTAGAATGAAGAAGCACACAGGTTTGCAATGGTTAAACACTTCTTATGATATTTAAGGCATAGTTCACTCCAAAAAAAGGACAATTCTGTCATAATTTAGTTGTTCCAAACCTGTATGAGTTTTTTTCTTCTGTTGAATATAAAAGAAGATATTGTGATTATCGGTAACCAAACAGTTGATGGGCCTCATTGACTTCCAAAGTATGGAGGAAAAAAAAAAAGAGAAGAAAAGTCAATGGGGCTCATCAACTATTACACACATTCTTTAAAATATCTTCTTTGTGTTCAGCTGAAGAAAGGAACTCATACAGGTTTGGAACAACACAAGGGTGAGAAAATAATGACTGAATTATCATTTTGGGTGAATCCGAAATCATCCCTTTAAATGTTGATGAGAGGAGTGTGGACTCACCCAGTTCTTCTTCTTCTTCTTGCTGCTGGAGTCGGGGTTGTCTATGTTGGAGCCCAGGCTGGAATGGCTGGTGGCGCTGGTGATGCTGGAGACGCTGTCAGATGAGTGCTGTCTGCGCATGCGCAGGTCCGGCTGCGCTCCGGGCGATGAACCATTATTACCTGCCAAATGGACAGAGATTTTAGCGTGCCATTTACAGTTCAATACTGAAAAACTAACCAATACAGAATAATACATCATAACCAATCACAACAATGTCCAAAAAGCATGTACAACAGATTGTTCAAAACACATAGTAGAAGTGAAATGTATACAGGCTAACTGTATACGGCCATTACTGGAAGCCAGTGATTATGGTTTATAAAATTATAAATATGGATATTTTTCTTACAAAAATGCATCGCTTTGCTTCAGAAGGCCTTTGTGCTTTTTTGGGCTTCACAAAACAAGATACTATTCACTCCCATTATAAAGGGGATACTTTTTAATATAACTCTGATGGTGTGGCTGAAAGAATAAAGTCTTACAGCTGTAGTGGGTGTGTTGGATCTGATTGTAATGTGTGGCTTTATTGATGATGTTCTCTCCCTCACCTGTGCGCTCACTCTTGCAGGTGAGTTCTGGAGTGTTGATGACGCCGTTGATGGCTGCTTGAGCTACTGCGTTTTGCTTCTTCAGCAGCTCAATGGTTTTCCTCAACTCGTTCAGCTCAGAGTCCTAACACAAGTATATATTCATTGACAATGCATCTGAAAAATCATTTTCTCTCTAAGTCTAATAATGAACAAGTGTGATGCAAATGTGTTGATATTTACTTTCTGTTCTGCGGTCATGGTGAGGCTCTTCAGTCGGATGGTCATGTTGCCCAAACTCTGCTCAAACGCTGCCACTAGGTGGGCCTAACAAAGAAGAACAGGGGAGAAGAGGTAAACTTTTTTTTTCTTTTTTTCATGCATGCATCATAGCTACACAGTGATACACTATTCATATTGTACATGGACATTGTGCAATCTGCCTTCAAGGCACTAAAATCAAATGTCTAAGGAAAGCCTTCTCCTTTGCGATGATAACAAGAGTAAAAAAATGCATTGTGCTCAAATCTGCATGAACTGCATGACCTGTGCGTGAGCTGCCTGTTTATTGAAATGTTCAACTGAAGCAGCAAAGCTCAAACTTACTAAATAACAATCTTTACCTGTAAACAAACACTTAGATGTGCAATCTAAACCCTGGCCCATATCCCAGACTAACAAGCAACAACAAAAACTTTCTTTACCCTCTCATTACAAGTTACCTTTCCCTCTTAATCTAATTTTCCCTATAGGAATGGGGGAAAAAAAGACAAATGATCTCTTTAACAACTCGACTGTTTCTCCTATTCCACAACGAGATTAAATGGAGATAAAATTGAGACTTTTGACAAAGTCTCTTTCTTCTCAGACTTTCCCCTTAGAAAACAACCTCAGTATTCACACATGCAACCTCTAGAGTTTTAAGACAGATCTCAACAATGTCTCAAACAGTGCTCAGTTAATACATTTTGAAAAAGAGACTTCAAATATAAACTCAAAAAATATTCTGATCTAAACTAATTTTACAGCTTCTTTTCTATTCCAAGAACTGTCTCATTTGTTTCCGTGTTATATCTCATGAGATATTTTTAAGGAAATATACGAATTTTAAAGTTAAAACTCCTAAACTATGAAAGAGCAACCACTAAGCATACATTTTTCATCTGGGGCATCGCCTCACCTTACATCCATGAAGGTCTTGGGAGCTGTCAGTTGTCTCCGTAAAGCCTCCCTGTCTAAATTTTTCTTTCTGAGAGGGAGCGTGTTTCTCTGTGCACCCATGGGAAGGGTAGCGGTTCAAAGGGAGCCACATCAGAGAGCTGGTCCCGTCAGAACAAACACTCCTCTGCTGTTCCATAGATCGCTCAGCTTCAGATAACTAAACTACAGCATTATATTATGAAGCACCGAAGCTCCTCCTAACATTGATAACTGAGACAGACAAAGCTGAGAGGCCGCCCGGGGCCTTGAGATGTTTTACTGGCGTCTCAAGGGCCCAGTTGTGTTTTCATTACTTTTTCTTTCTATTGGGATATTTCTCACTGTTCCATAGCTGAACACCCCAAAAAGGGTTGCGTCTGCATACTGAACCAGATCATCAAACCAAAAAATGTTCTGCATACGTCAAAATAACAAAAATAATCCTTCACTTCATTCCATGCCGGTCAAAAATTGACTTTGTTCTCAACAAGTTGACAAGTTCTTGTTGTCTTACGTCAGAAACTGTTTTGCATACATGCTTACAATGGACAAAATGACAAGCAATGCTCCGAAAACAGAAAATCTTGTCTTTAGAACACAACTCCTTCTCTTTGTTAGTACCTCTAAAAAAATCTTGTCTAGTTTGTACTTACATGACAGGATTCCTTTGCCTTAGGCATAAGAGACACATCTTTATGATTTACATCTTTATGATTAAATATGTATTTATCTTTGGAAGGACATATCAAAAATATTGAACAGTCTGTACTGTACTCTTTGTCCATTGTCATAAAATATAATATCAAACACAGTCAGTATCTCTGGTGGAAATGGCACATATCTGTTCTGACACTTCTGTTCTGCCTGGTCTTTATTTTAATTTAGTTTATTATATTATATTTTATAAATATACACTGGCCACCAATAGCATTTATTTTTCATAATTGTGACTATCAATTACTTTTAAAAGTAATGTGTTGCAATATTGTATTACTCCCAAAAAAGTAACTAATTGCGTTACTTAGTTACTTTTATATAAAGTAATGTGTTACGTTTGTTTGTTTTTTAAAAACAACAACAAAAGTTCTATTTTGGGCATGTGTGAAAGCCCTTTCGCTCTAAAAGTGAAATGAATAAAGCCTCAGGCAGAAGGAAACCTTTCAGCAGTGCTGCATTCTGGATCGCAGAAAAATAAATTTTACTTCAGCAATTTAAAAAAATGACACACAAATGTGATGTTTATCTAAAGTCATTTTGGACCAACGAAGGTCAGCAGAAAAGACATTGGTCAATAAAGTGAAATTAAATACATAACCTATATTTGTGTGATTTAACATAGTTAATTATTGCAAGTTTGCATTTTACTGTTTTTATTCATTGAACATGTTTTTGCGTAAGTGAGAGGAGTAAATGCATGCTCACATCATGTTTTGTTTTGTTTGTACTTTACTAGTTACTTGAAAAAGTAATCTTATTACATTTCTTGTAATGTTACTTGTAGTATGCTACCCCAGCACGGTTGACTATGTTGGTTAAACTTTATGTTCAACCTATTGTAACGATCTGAGCGCATGGTGCACTTTTGCAAGTTTAACGACAGAAAAAACGATCAGCGCACCAGACGCATGGTCCAAAAGGGTTGTACTTAGTCTCTGAATAAGTCATGGATGTGTTTTGGGCAGAACGTGCAATAAACCAATCAGAGTGTCATCTCCCTTTCCCTTTAAAAGCCAGTTGCGCCTGGGATCCTTTTATTTTTAATATTAAAAAATGTTTGTGTGCTGCTGTGCGTCCCTGTGTGTGTAATAAGCAGAGTGTACATGCATTTTGCACCAGCCTATGGGCGCATATTACTAACACACTCATTAAATAACACAAAAAATACTGCACCTTGAATTTAGACCAGGTTTTTAAACACACCACATTTTCAGACCAGCATGCCCACGGGCTAACAAATGGGCACGAGTGGATTTGCTATTTAAACAACAGTCGTTAGGGCTGGACGTGAAAATGATAACTGCATCGGGCTGAAACTAGCCAAAAAGTCTTGCTTTGTGCCTGGCGTCACATTGCGTTGGGTGTATGATAGGGCCCTATATCTCACAATTGTGACTTTTTTTCTTACAACTGTTACTTTGATATCTCAAAATTGTGAATATTGTGATTTTCTGACCTTTTTTTTTTAACCTGAGAATGCGGCTGTCTTATAATTGTCATTTTATATGACACAGTTGTGACCTTTCCTGGTAATGGCAACTTTTTTTGTCATTATTGCGACCATCTCATTTAGTAGAGTGATCACTAAAAACGTAAAAAACAAACTGGTTTAATTTCTTAACAGGTTTAACTACATGGGTAAGTACATGTTAAGTGTAGGAAGAAGTATTACAAAAATACAATAGCCTGTGTTGCTGAAAACATAGCGCTATTGAATGAAGATAAAGATAACTGGAAACTCCAATGAGGTCATGATCGACACTGACATTAATCAACTACACAACCCACACAGGCGTCACTGGGATTACGATAACAATTTATATGACGCCTCAGGTTGACAACTGACACTAGTTACAGAACTGGGAATTAATTATGCCCCATAGATATAATAAAAGAATAAAGAGCCATCTCAGAACTATCTATCTGTGTCCACCTACATTGGCGCTGAGTTGCGTTGTCAGGGCGGACACCTTTTCCTGGGAGGCGTCCAGTTCTCGACGCAGCTTGCGGATCTGAAGAGAAAAAATGCAGAACAGAAGCAGGTTGAAAAGAGGAAGAAAAAACTCAGATGAAAAGAAGAGGAAAAGGAGGCACACATAAGGGATCCAGGTGTGTCGTGGAAAGAGAACTTTGTGATTTGGTATCAAAGGTTTGCAGGTGTATGTACAGAATAGAGGTGTGTTGCACAGGTGGACGTAAAGATCACAGAGATGTGCGGTGAAATGAGATCCGACCGTGAATCCGCCCACAGTTTGTGTTCACAACAGGTCAATGGTGGTGAATAAACACGCTACTGACGGCAATGTGATTCACAGGTATGTGGGGGGCCGTGTGTGTGCGTGCTGGAAGGAAAAACATGTCCTCACCTCTGACTGTGATTTCTCCTCCGTCTGTTAAAATAAGACAGAGTAGTTATTAGCATGTTTAAACAGCGTATTTGCACAGCTTTTCTTGTATAGCAGTTGAAAAATGAGCTGCTTTCTCTCCTGAGGGTATAAAACGAACACCATAGACAGCAACACACACCTGAAAATGAACAGAGTGATATCCCAAAAGGTCTAGAGAGGGAATTTTCCTTTTCCTGTGATTTATGAGCTCATCTCTACTGGTACACTCGCAGACGAACAGGAAGTTGGACACATTTGAATATCACTGACAGTGATTCACTGAACACGTTGATTTGTTTGGAAGTTGGTTACTAGACAATACCGATCAGCCACAGCTGAACTGAAAAGTTTCTGTAAAACCTGACGATCATGTGAGCCAGCATGATATGAAAATTGCCATGTCAGGATGAAAAGAACATCTGACCTTTGGTACAAAAGAGTCAATCAAATATTTCTCATTCATATTATTTTACTGTTTCCATAGCCATATTTTGAAAACATGCTTGCGGACAAATGAATGCTCAAGACAACAATAGCATACTAGTGCTCTTTGTGTGGCGTCTGGCATGTAATGACACCCACCAGGTGTGTTGCGACATCACACTATAATGATTTTCAATGCTGTCCGACAGCTAGACTGACAGTGACATTAAAACAGCAGCATTGTCTGTCCGTCACAGCATTATATGACGTGTAGGACGAACCCGCCGGCATCTAGCTGGTTTAAGTTAATCATATCTCACTTTTTGTAAATGTTTTTGATTAAACAGACTCAACATGGTGACTTATTCAATGCAACTCTGATCAGAAGAGCTTTGTTTGACTTCTCTGATCTTTTGTTGTCTCTGAGACTAAAGATTGTCCTGCTATTATATCTGGCTTTTGATCAACGTTCAGTACTGAATAAATCAGTGCTTTCAAAAGCACCACAGAGTTTCTGTTTCTAAAAAAACATTATGTTTCTGCATGACAGCTGTCACCCACATACACACTTTACAGCCTCCACCTTCAGACAAAACACAACCAGAAGGAAGATCGGCTTGAATCTGTTTTAAGTCAATATTACACACCATAAGTTAAATGGTACTTAATTAAGAATGTAGTTTAATAATATGCAACATAAATATAGAATATATAAATAAATAAATATAAATATAGAATGAGAGTAATCTAAAAGCTAAGGTTCCTACCGTGTATCCGCAAGCACTCACAGCTCTCCCCATAGAGAGAGTCGCCATCATCATGATGTTCCTTTCTTTATACTTTAGTAAATCTGATCCTAACTAACTATCTCCTCAGCACCTGAAGTCAACCTCGTGTAAACTGAAGACTCACTACACGTGTGCAGAGACAGAACTGTTGTTAAAACCCCTCTGCAGGTGAATGGAGACGCCCATCTGGAGGTGTGGCACACTCAACCTCTTATCCTATATAATCACAGGCTGAAATATACAGTACACTTGTACGCTGAACCTACAATATCTATCTATCTATCTATCTATCTATCTATCTATCTATCTATCTATCTATCTATCTATCTATCTATCTATCTATCTATCTATCTATCTATCTATCTATCTATCTATCTATCTATCTATCTATCTATCTATCTATCCATCCATCACTCCATCCATCCATCCATCCATCCATCCATCCATCCTGCTGTTTTAATAAAAACTTTAAAAGTGCTTGAAAACTCACCGTTGAATAGACAGATGAGGTGCTGGACACCAGCGAGAGGGATGATCCATGAACTAAAGGGATAAACACACATTTATATAAATTAAGTGTTATTCTAGTATGAAACACTTGCAATTCAACTGTGTTGGGGTGTAACAAACTGTTGCCAGGCAACATAACAAAAACCCCAGATCAAAAAGTAAGAACATTATATATTACGCAGCAGGGAAAGTTTTACCACTAAATCAATACATAACAGAAGTTGTAGATTTTAAAGTACACAATGCAGATTACATCAAGCTCAAATAACGAATGCTCATTTTTCAGATCTCCTAAATGAGCATTCGTTATTACCTACACAGACAAACAGACACAGACAAAAGCATCGACCCACACACACTGTCTGACAACTAAAACCTCTAATTAAACTTTCACCTGCTCCGACAAGATGTGACTCATCAGGGGTAATAATAGCGTCAGTCAGAGATTGCGACGCTGATTGTTAATGTGAGTTCAGGGGTGTGACTTCAAATCGTTTCCCAAACATATCACAGACATCAGGCTAAACACAGTCCACCCACGGGCCGCTTGGCACTTCCTGATGATGCCATAGCAGCCTTGAGGAAAACCCAAACGGCTGGCTGGGCGTGATGTAGGTGGGGTTTTAGATGTGAGAATGAAAGACCAGCGAAGCCTATGAACTCGACTGAGGACCACCCAGAAAATCAAAACATCCTCTGTGTGCTGAGAAAGTGATTTTTTTAATAGACAGACTAGATTAGATTAGATTAGATCAGACAGACAGACAGACAGACAGACAGACAGACAGACAGACAGACAGACAGACAAGACAGACAGACAGACAGACAGACAGACAGACAGACAGACAGACAGATAGATAGATAGATAGATAGATAGATAGATAGATAGATAGATAGATAGATAGATAGATAGATAGATAGATAGATAGATAGATAGATAGATAGATAGATAGATAGATAGATAGATAGATAGATAGATAGATGGCTCACCATTGCCAGAGGCTGAGGATATGGAATATATCAGCTTTACTTCCTGTGTTTGGATCAAGTCCTTTCTTAAACCTGTTCTCATAACCCCTCAGGGACTTTTATTACACTCAAGTTTCATGTTTCAGAGTCACAGAGTTCAGTCCAATGTTAGTGTCACACATACTGTATCATATTTAGATTCTGAACAGAATGTACATGGCTTTAAACCTGTATTTTGTTTCAGAAGTGACACAAAAGACACTGTTATGTAATACTGGGTTACTGTGCCACCTGTACACTATTCATCAGGGGCCAGTTTATGGCTTAACTGTCTTTGGCTGCTTTGTCAATCATCTTATAGAAAAGACTCTCAACGGATAAATGAGTGAACGGGTGGTTTGGGCTGAGCAGAAAAAACAAAGCTTTATGTACACAATGATTATTCAAAAATACTCAATGTTTGTTAGAGAGAGAACAGAGACTGTTCATTTAGTCTAATGGGTGAATAGAACAAGCATAGAAAGACGGGCTTATGCTGAATTCAGATGTCTGAGTTGTATTTCAGCAGGGTGTTCAAACTGAAGAGCTTATTCTTAAGCCTACCTTCTATGATCGTTAAGAACAAAAGTCAATGGGCTGCCTACCTAGACAACATTCTAAAGTATTATAGGGGAGCTCATGATGCAGACATCCAAACGGTAGGCCACAACATCAACAATACTTTGTTTTGGTCAAATTATAAGGCATTGGATTTATCATTTGTGAATATGGTAATCCCAGAATGCACTGCAGTGGAAAAAATGTAATCAAGATGTTCACTACTGAAAAGTGTTGAATGTTTTTTAACAAAATTAAAATTTCCAAAGTAGTGAATAACAAACTGTCTCTTGCATTCATTTCTTTTTCTCACCTTCCTCAAACCCATCCCTGAAGGATCCCGACCGGCTCATGGTGCGAGTCTTTCGTCCAGCGACATGCAGGAGTTGCGCAGACGGGAGTCACCATGGCTGTCCAGCGGGTTGTCCTGATTGGTCAGGCTGTTGTTGCGCAGACTGGCCAGGTTAATCTGAGCACCTGTTGTGGGGCTTCCTGTAAATGACATACAATGACACTTAATCACATTAGACAAGTGCACACTTAGGAAAAGTCTACTTTTGTATTATTTCTAATATACTGGCACGCATATATACAGTATATATATTATATATTCATAGTATATGCATTTTACCAAGTTGAGCAAAGTTAAATCGTGTTCCAGAGGGTGATGTCAAGCTGGAACCCGTGGTTCCACCAGACAGACAGAATGATGACAGACAGACAGCCAATCACGTGCCTCTTCCTGACGTAGCTGTGGTGGAGGGGCGTACCTGCAACAACATCATCATCCAATCAGACACAGGCATTCAATTGACACTATTACAAATACTGATCTGAAACCTTACAAATGCAAGAGGAAACAAAGACACTAATTTTATATTTCTAATTACATAGTACTGTATTTTAAATATTATGCAATAATACACTATTGTTCAAAAGTTTTTATTAATACTTATATATTCAGCAAGGATGCATTAAATTGATCAAAACAAATGTGACAGTCAAGACATTTATAATGTTACAAAGGATTTATATTAAATTTTTTTCAATTTCTATTTTCAATTTCTATGAGAATCAGAAAAATATTAAGGTTTACACAAAAAAATGTATTTGCACAATTGTTTTGCAGCATTGATAATAACAGTAAATGTTTTTTGAGCATCCAATCATCATATTAGAATGATTTCTGACGGATCATGTGACGCTGAAACCTGGAGTAATGATGCTGAAAATTCAGCTTTGCATCACAGGAATAAATTGCATTTTAAAATAATAGAAAATATTAATTTCAAATTGTAATAATATTTTAAAATATTACTGTTTTTACAGTATTTCTTAAAAGAAATGCAGCCTTGGTGAATTTAAGATAACTTTTGAATGGTAGTGTATATGAAAATATATTTATATTTTATATTTTAGGATATCTATTACTAAAATTAATGTGTAATATATACTTTGCATTCACAAAAAAACAACTATGAACATGAAATAAAACATTAATGTTTTAATATTTAAAAATGATTTAGAATTCACCATTAACTTGCAAAAACATGAGTGTAAACGATATTTCAAGTAAAAATTGTGCTACAACTTTGCAGACAAATAAAACTGTGGAAAGTTTTGGAAAATTTCCAAAAAAGCTGCTAATTCACATACAGTGCTCCATAATGTGATACAAACTCTGTACAAAAAGTAACAAGTGCCATGCGATCACACCAAAACTGCAACAGAAAACAGTGCTCAAAAATAAAACTGTGGCCACACTGCATATTAAAGTATGGAAGCATGTGCGAGAGATCAGAGAACAGAAAGAAAGAGAATGTGAGTGTCATTGCAGTAAGCACAGTGAGCAGGATGTGCATATTCCCACAATGCACCTGTACTTGAGTCCCCTCTTGGGAAGCGTGCTTCTATCACTGCAGGAATCGCTGAGAGACGGATAAAATGAAACAGCAAGGGAGGAGAGGAACTCAATCATGAGGGCTTACAGATAATAAGGCTTAATTTAATTATAATTGCACTATTAAAGGTTATTATCCTTTCATCTGTCCTTTGATTAATGTAGAACTCATAAGATACATTAATCATAAGGCAAACAAACCATATTTGTAAGGAAAGCTCTGGCTTTAATTGAGCAAAATTATGGATTTCACCACTAGGTGTGGCTAGAGTAACAATTGCCAGCAGTTCAGACAAAATGTTAAGGGTGTGCTTAAAGTAGGGTAAAGGCAGTGTTTTTCATGAACACTTTTTGATTGAAACTCTCTTCACATCCTGATAGCAATCAAGAATATAAGTGGTCTAAATTTTATGTCAACTTTAGGCTTACAACCTGGGTTAGGCTTGACCTATCATTTCCCTCTGATTTTAGGGATCAGTTATGGGTAGGGTTAGGTTTAGGGGTAGGGATAGGACTACATTTTCAGACAAGAACGTTGATCCAGGAACATGTCTTACTTGGCAAAGTCATGGTGACCTCACTTGGCAGAGATGGCCTCAAAACTACGAGGGATGGACTAAAAGCCATAAAACTGCTTAAAACATCTTTAAAACTACTGTATAAAATTACGCAAACTCAAAGACACAAAGCCATGTCAGTATTAAAAAGCAGCAGAAGTGGGCCCAGAAGCTATCAGACATTTTACCTGTCTTGCTTCCGTGGCAATGTGTTACGGCTGAATTTAGGACTGGCAGAGGGAGAGGAGAGGGGACTTGGGGAATGTAGAGGGGAGAGGAGAGGGTTGATAGAGAAAAAGATCATTGGAGAAGAGATGAATACAGAATTAGAGACACCCAAAGAGGCTTCCACACTGCAGTATCACATTCGTCTAACTTTAAAAAAAACTGTTAAATAGGTTTTTCTGAGCAGTGTGATAGAACGATGCTTGTTTAGTTTAAAGTGTATCCATCAACTAGGTTTTTCAACTAACTTAGTATGAACTGAATCAGAATCTGAATTGAAATCAGAACTCTGATTTGGATTCAGATTCAGAATCATTTTCTTGTAGATGATGAACACACTGCTGCTAAATACAGTTGTCCCACCTTTTCTACTATAGTTATCTGTCAGTCATGTCAGATTTCATTTTATTATTTGCAAGTACCGGAAATTTAGGGGATTCACAGCATTTAAATGCAGCTGTCACTCCCAAAACTTTGCAGCGTGCATGTGGATATTAAATATATATATAATTTACAGTAATTCAACAAATTACAAGTACAACAATCAAATAACTCTGAATCTGAATTTCCTGGTTTTCAAATTGATTCCAAATCTAATTTACATGACTTTTCCAGGTCATAAAATCACATATTACGTTATATATCCAGGTGGAACCACTGATCTATGTATGTGGTGTTTCAACAAACTGAATAGGAAATATTAACTGAATAGGAATTAAGAATCAGAATGTGAATCAAAATCAGAATTCTAATTTGGATTTGCATTCCGATTTAGAATTCTGATTCTCCAAGACCACATACACACTGCAATGTATATACTTCTATTACCATCACAATGCCAGTGTGAGTTCAGGAGTGACTCCTGGATTCCATACAGACAGGAAATAATCATTTAGAAGATTCATTCCCACAATTAACTGTGGTTACCCCCTAAAACTTTGCAGTGCAAATGTGACATTTCATAATCAAAAACTATTGGTAACATTTTAGTTTAGGGTCCAGTTCTCACTAAGTATTTACTATGACTCAAACTCTTAATTGCTGCTTATTAATAGTTAGTAAGGTAGTTGTTAAGTTTAGGTATTGGGTATGATTAAGGGATGCAGAATATGGTAATGCAGAATAAGGCATTAATATGTGCTTTATAAGCTCTAATAAACAGTCAATATCCTAGTAATATGCAGCATTCAGCATAGTTAATAGTGAGAATTGTACCCTAAACTAAAGTGTTACAGAACTATAAATTCTAATTATAACTCACAATATTTCAATATTCCAGACCACTATTAGAGATAAAAAGTATAAAGACTATTTTTGTCCTGCTCTCTTCCAGACTCACCTCTCTGACATGCCCGTCTTGGCACTTCCCGTTCTCATCAGTGCCAAGTGAACATCATCACGGTGATGCCCGCTGCCTACTGACATGTCAATGGACTCGCTGCTGGTGTGCATGCTGCTCACAGAGGGGTAACCGAGAGCTGAAGAGCTGCTTATGGTCGTTCCCCAGGTCCCTGTGCCCGTAGAGTACACCGAACCAGGGCTCGAAGCATTTTCGCTGCCCCCTACGCTGACGCCGCGACCCCCGTACAGGGGACTGCTGCCGCCACTACCTGGTATTGTGGAGGGGGAGTCCAAGGGCCCACCGGAGGACTGGGTGTGCCCAAGGGTAGCGTGGGGGTTGGAGATGACGACCGAGTTTTTCATGCTCTCAGCAGTGGTGACTGGGGCTTGCTTGGCAGCCTTACCTCCAAAAAGTCTGAGAGAAACAGAGAATGTATTAAAAATCCAATTATATTAATAAAACACTTAAATGTAACAAAAAATTTAATGGTGTAGTCTTTTTTTGGTCTCTAGAAGGCTTGGTCTTTCCTTTAATGTAAGTCTGTGGGATTTTCCACCTATTTATCATCCATAAAAACATTCTGAAGTGTGATCAAGTCCATAACACAAACATGCAGGACTTAAACACTGAAGTATGAGCAACATGCAAGTATACTAAGTATGAGTAATGCTTGCAAAGCCATGTTTTCTTTATTTCCAACCTTTAATGTTTACTATGTCCCTTTCAACCCATGGAGCTGAAGTGAAAATGAAGCACGGTTCTATCCTCAAAAACAGTGGAAAAAGATTAAAAGAACTTTGCTCATCAATAACATGGCCACCCTGGACAGTCGTGATCTATGACCGTCATAAAGCAGGTTAAGTAAACAGCTTCAGAAAGAGCCTAATCACGGAGCAGGAGGAGGTTACAAAAACTCATTCCTTCTTTCACATGTTTGGCTATAAGTGGGGCCTGAGAAGATGAATAGAGCCATTAATTAAGGAAGTGTCAATGAAAACTCTGATTTATAAGGGTGAAATTCTGTGTGGTAAGTTGAACCGTGGCCCCCCTCCCTTTTTTGTACCTTCGCAATGTTGGGGACGAGACCTCGCTGTACTTGTTTCCCTGTCTCGCTGTCTGTGGTATAGTTGCCGCCCCTCCTCCCGAAACAATTGGACTGGATCTCAGGTTGTCCATCTCCGAGGTCACGCCCTTCTCTTTGTCCGTCTGATTGGCTTGGATTACGTGCCCGTTGGTTTTAGAATCTCTCGGCTTATTGGCCGTGACGGCAGTAAGGACGGGCATTCGGGCACTCAGGCTTGACTCAATGCTGCTTGTGGACGATCGGTTTCCGTTGCGGGCTGCAGCTCCGGAGCGGGAGGGTCGAGGTAGACTACGGTACTGCAGTGTTGAACGAGCACTGGGGGATAGGTAGCCATCCTCCTGAGGGGGCAATAATCCATCCACAGCCCCTTTTAACGACCCTCTCCCACCAACCAGAAGGGCAGAGGACTTGGGAATCTTGCCCAGCGTGGCAGAGCCGCTGGTAATTGTGGCGCCGCTCGCTGTGACCAGAGTGATGCTGGAGGTGCTTACCACAGTGGATGGGCCGTGGACGCCGTTAGGCTTCTTGAAACCGAATGTGCTAGTGGGGACACGGCCTGCTGGGGTTTTCTTGGCTTCGTCTCCGCTGCTTCGACCGGCGTCAGAGGAAGAATGCTGGACGATGTTGGAAGAGGGAGACATACGGCCTTTTTCAGAGACCTTAGCATCATCTGTTTTACCTATTGGATGAAAGAATGCTGCAGTTGGAAGAGCTGATAATGCATAAAACTTGCAGATAATGTCAACACTGTGTGTGGGATTTCACTGTGTATGACATGAAACTTGGGCTGTGTTATTTGCTCTAGGTTTGCTGTGCTTGTTTGTAGGGTTGCACAATTTGGCCAAATGTTTTTAAATTATATAACAATATGACTATTATTATTATCTTCCGCTTATCCGGGGCCGGGTCGCGGGGGCAACAGTCTAAGCAGAGACGCCCAGACTTCCTCTCCTAGCCACTTCCTCCAGCTCTTCCGGGGAACCCCGAGGCGTTCCCAGACCAGCCGGGAGACATAATCCCTCCAGCGTGTTCTAGGTCTTCCCCGGGGCCTCCTCCCGGTGGGACGTGCCTGGAACACCTCCCTGGGAAGGCGTCCAGGAGGCATCCGAAATAGATGCCCTAGCCACCTCAGCTGGCTCCTCTCGATGTGGAGGAGCAACGCGGCTCTACTCTGAGCTCCTCCCGAGTGACCGAGCTTCTCACCCTATCTCTAAGGAGCGCCCAGCCACCCTACGGAGAAAGCTCATTTCGGCCGCCTGTATCCGGGATCTTGTCCTTTCGGTCATGACCCACAGCTCATGACCATAGGTGAGAGTAGAACGTAGATCGACCGGTAAATCGAGAGCTTTGCCTTACAGCTCAGCTCCTTCTTTACCACGACAGACCGGTACATCGACTGCATTACTGCAGAAGCTGCACCGATCCGCCTGTCGATCTCGTTCCATCCTTCCTCACTCGTGAACAAGACCCCAAGATACCTGAACTCCTCCACTTGGGGCAGGAACTCTCCACCAACCTGAAGTGGGCAATGCTAGGCTTCTTGAAACCGAATGTGCTTGTGGGGACACGGCCTGCTGAGTCCTCCGCTGCACCGGCCAGAGGAAGAATGCTGACGATGTTGAGACATGCTCAGAGACAGCTCATCTGCCGGATGAAAGAATGCTGCAGTTGGAAGCAGCTGATAATGCATAAAACTTGCAGATAATGTCAACACTGTGTGTGGATTTCCTGTATGACATGAAACTGTCTGTGTATTTGCCTAGGTTTGCTGTGCCCCGGTAGGGTGTACAATTTAAATGTATTATTAAATTATTATTATTATTATTGTCTATTATGATTATTATTAATAATAAATAAAAATATTAAACAAAATAAAAAATATTGTAATATTTTATATATATATATATATATTTTTTATTTAAGAAAAAATCCATTGGGGAATGCAGCATGCACCAAACTTGCAATGGGAAGTTTGGTGCATAAAATATTACAATATTTTTATTTTGTTTAATATTTTATTTAGTAATAATAATAATCATAATAGACAATAATAATAATAATAATAATAATAATAATAATTATTATTATTATTATTATTATCTTTGGATCATGACAACAACACAGTGATTCACTCAAAAACACGCAGTATATTTGATTAAATAGTACTAAGCGCACCGGTACTTTTATTTAGAAAAATAATTTCCGAATATTTTCAGAACCCTCTAGGAAAGAGAACTCCTACCTGTCCCTTGTGTCTTAATCACGCCGGTTCCTGTGGTACCGGTTGAACTTTTCGTCCGCGGTGTGGTCACGCCCACCTGCGCGCTCATGCCCCTCCTCCAAGAGCCCGTCTGACTGATGGGTGCGGTTTTCCTTCCAGAGCTGCTCTTATCAGACTCCTCCGATACATCTGAAGGGTTCCTCCGCCACTTCAGACCTGCATCCATTTTGATGCTACAATCCAAACCCCCATCTGACTTCTTGACCTCATCACTGGACCAAGCAACACTGCGTTCGGATGCTGAATGCTTCTCTGCATCTGTTTGAGGCTACGTAAAACAATTCAAATACCCAAATCAACATTATGAATATATATCGGTTGCACTTTATTTTACAGTATGTGCACTTACGAGTACTTACATTGTACTTACCTAAGAAAGTACTGGTTAATATAAGGTGCTTGGGTTAAGGTTAAGTTTAGGTGCTACCAATAAATCAACATTAGAAAGTGTCACAACTTCAACACAGCACAGGGCAGTATATTTAGTGGTTTTTAACCAAACTCAGTATAAGATATTATAGATATTATAGTCCTGAAGTCAAACTTATTCGCTCTTAAATGCTTATTTGTTCCACTGTTTTATTGCAGTGAGGCATGTCAATTGCTTTGGCTTAAATATTGACACAAGTTTCTATGGAATCAACGGCACCTATTTAGCACTTTATGAGGGTCTTAAGCGGGGGAATGTGAGAGTTGGGTTCAAGTAAACAGAAAGAGAAGGGGGGTTTTACAAAAAGAAAGAAAGGGGTGGACAGACAGAGCACAGGAGAACAACCTCTTTGTGTTTAAGATGTAGTTGGATCACAAACAAATGCTGTTATATAGAGGAAAAAAACAAGAAATTAAAAATGGAATGATGTAAATGGCTGAAAAAACAATTGTGTTTTGTATGGATTAACAGCCGTCCAGTTACACTACAGTTCAAAGGTTTAAGGTTGGTAAGATACTTTAATGTTTTTGAACATGAAGTCTTTTATGCTCACCAAGGCTGCCTTTATTTGGCCGAAAATAAAGTAAAAAAGTAATACTGAGAAATATTATTGCGATTTTTAAATAACTCCTATCTCTTGGACTTGTTGGACTCCTATCTCCTATGTTCCTTATGGAAGCTTGTTTCCGCCAGAATTGTGAAATATAAAGTCAGAATTGTGAAATATAAAGACTTTTTTCTCACAATTGCGAGCTTAAATCACACAATTCTGAGAATGTAAACTCACAATTGGGAGATAAAAAGTTATATTAAAATGTTTTATTATGTGGCGGAAACAAGCTTCCATAGTTTCTAGTTTCAACTGGGACAAGAGAGTTGATGCTGTTGACATCAATGTACAGATGCATCTCTAACAAAGCCAGAAGATGCAACATTCTTCTATGAACTACATGTCTGTAAGATTTTTTTAGAGATTAGCAGAATTAACTGAAAATGGCAGTTTGGTTTTTAAGATGCTTATGAGATCCAACGTTTAGGTTTTGTACAAAGGTGCATGCACAGATATGTGAAGTAATGCTGCGTTCCAGGCAGGTTATTGAGCCTGTAAGTAACGACTTCAAACCACGACTCACGACTGTAGCGTTCCAGGCAAAGTCACGGCAAAAACAATGAAATGTGGTAGCAAGATGTAAGCAAAGGCATAACTTTTATTTTACGTTATTTGTATTCAGACACATAACATTGTAATACATAATCGTGTGCATTATTTATCATTATTATATTATTATTAATTTGATTAAACGTTATATTGTCCTAAAGTCTATTTCTCACCATGTACGACCTTCATAAACACCGCACCCGTAGGGGCTGCCACTGTTGTTTCGAGGGCTATGTGACGTCAGAGCGCGTAACTGGGAGTACATCGATATAGTACGAGTTCACGGGTGGGAAGTCACGAGTTTGACTGCCGTTACAGTACACTTTCACAGGTTTTTTGAAAAACATGGATTACGTGTTGCCTGGAAATAAATGCATACTGCAAATGTGTGTAAATGTGTGCGGCTCATACCTGTCCATTCAGGGCCTTACGGGATGCAGCAGGGGTGTTGGCATAAGAGCTTATGGAGGAGCTGGTGTTGATGTCATCAGTATCAATAGCGTCACTGATTCCACTGCTGACTGAACTGCTGTCATCCCAACTGAAAATGATACATATATATAAAAAAGGGTTTAGACATCATCTGAGCCTTTGTTTCCAAATATATATGTTATGGAGCTTCTTATTAAGTTAAGCTTCTTGCATCAGAAACATTATATTGAAACACATCTTTGGACTGAAAAAACCCCCAGCATTAGCAGTGATTTTCAAACCACATCAGAGATGTATGAAGCCCACACTATATGATGGGCTTTTAATACTGTACATTTTTGGATCTAATGAGGGTCATAGTGGCTAACCCGAGTAACTGATCGCTGTGTTTAACACCGTCCCTCGCTCTCGGGTGGCCACCATCATTCAGACCGTACTATGACAACAAAAGAAAACACAAACAAACACACACTAGCTCAAACACACAGGCCACACAAGGGTACAAGTGACCTATGAGGCCTTTAACCCCTGCCTATCACAAACAGAAGAGAGAAGGCATGTGAGAACGGAGGAAACTAAGGAATAAATCAATCATCTGTCCGTCCATCAGTCCGTCCATCCATCTATCATGAATGGAACAACATGCTTTCATTCATAAATCTATCCATCTATCTTGTAGGATTTGAGGGCGCACCAGACACAAATGAATCTTCCAGATGATTCGTTCAAACATAATTCAACACAAAAATCCCAACTCAACACTCCAGACCCCAAATCAACAATCTAGGACCATAAATGAAGTGGGCTCCATCCAGTCTATCATGACAGATGAAAGTGCAACAACATACTTTCTTTTGTTATAATTCTCCCGCTCTTTGCTGCATAGACGAATGTTGATACCTCAGCATCAAAGTTTAGTATAAACACTTTTATCATTTTCTCTTTGACAAGACTGCAGACACACATAAATAGTAGGAGACGGGAATGTGAAGTCTCAAAACACAGCACTGATGTCTCCATAGATCCCATATAGACTGGCTTTGATTGAAATAAATCCATTAAACCAAAATCTGCCTCGAGTAAGTCTTAACAGATGCCCACACAGCCTCCTTTATCCCGAAAGGACTTGTTTTGGAAGATCAAACTACAAATCTATAACTCATTTTGCTCTTCAAAAAGGATTTGTTAATCTGGTACACATGCTGTTTTTACACATAATACACACGTAACACACTCTACCTGACTCGATGTCCGTGACTGCAAGTAGCCGGGGAGGGAATAAGGAGATTGATTTCAGGGAAAAGATGCCTCATGATCTTAAATGTTCAAAAAGCAAACTAATAAAAACGATCCGTCTTGATATATTTATTCCTCACTCCTTTCTTAACTTGCACGACAATCCATGTATTCCCTGAAACCTCTGCCTCCTGTCACTCTCTCGGTCTGTTTCTCTCTGGTAATCTGATCCTTGAGAGGGACGTTTTAACCCTGCGGATCGCTGAATTCGCCATAGATTGGGAACCCAGAGAAACACTCACTCACATCGACACACAGACAAACAGAGCGTGAGAAGGACAAAGAGATAGTGATAATGGAGGTTGAAAAAGACAAAAAAACAGCACACATTTACACAAACACACACTCCCTCTTTCACACACACATGCACATGCAGGAACCACCCTATTGGGTTTAGGATACTAATTAGAGATCAGCGTTTTGAGTGTAGCTTGAATGAGGGCTTCTCTCTGGCTCACTACCCTGCCATTACTGTCTCCAGCAGCACAGCAGGCTAACCAGCAGACCTGCTTTAAACAGCACCTCCGCAACGGCCCACCACAGCCTGCGTTTCTCCCTGAGAACCCAATCCTCCGCTAAAACCTGCAGAGGTGACGTCAGTTACTTCAGCACGCACACACACAAAAATCTATCATTTAAACAGACTCGATGGTTATCAAAGAAACTGTAAAACCAAGCTTAGATGCTCAACAGAATCACAAAAGCCAACACTCACACTGTATCCCCCATGCATTGTATGTTTGTTTGCTATATAATTGTGCTATTATGCTTTCAGCCTTTCCCAGAAAAACGTGTAGAAAATGCAATTTCTGCATGTCCTATGGGTCTAGTCATTACACAAAATGCCCTTTGAGCGCAGCTGGAACAAGGGTTTTTAATGCTACAGACCCCCAAATACAATGATCCCCTTGTCCCAAAATATAATGGCAGCTGTACATTTTCATGAATGAACACCCATTTACGTTTAAAGCAGAAAATATACAATTTTAAATATTTTATAAAATATTTTTTAAACATGTATGTTCTATTATGTATGTATAGACAGACAGACAGGCAGGCAGGCAGACAGACAGACAGACAGACAGACAGACAGACAGACAGACATATACATTATTACTATTATTATTATTAAAAACATTTAAAATATTTTATACACTTTTCCCTAATTTTCCCCATAGACTTTAAATGATGTGGAAATAAAATAAAAATACACTGATCCATATATATTTTGTATATAGATAACCGATATAGATATTTGCTTAAGATATTTATTTATATTCTGTGCTTGCTTAAAAAGTGGAGCTAAATCTCTACTAAAATATTCAAAAGATTATACCACTTCTTAAAAGCTTCCTCACACAATCTGGTATCAATGCAACAAACCTTAGTTAGGGAAGGAGGGAGTCAGGGTTAAACCAGGCGAGTGTGTGTGTGTGTGTGTGTGTGTGTATGTGGGGTGGAGCAGGGTAAACTGGCAGCAGGCCTTTAAGAAGACCGTTACGTTCCAAACAGTTTGGGGCATTCCAGACCTTTCCATGCTCAGCTCTGCGGTAGCCGAATGACAAAGCTCTCTCTGACCACAAAACGATGAGAGGTCAACAGGCTTTTTATTCTTTCGTCTCTGGTTATCGTTTTTCCCCCTTCTTACATGCACTCTTTCCCCAATTTGCTTCATAAATAAAGGTTACTTTTTGTCATCAGACTTTGGTTTAGAGCTGGTCCATTTAAAAAACTAAAAAAAAATAAGTAAAATTTGAGTAAAATGTACTTAATTTTTCTTTGTCAAGTTTTTGCGGTACACAATACACAGTGATGGTAAAGGTCTTTGCACTCGTTTGTGTGCGTTTTTTCGTATTCGTCATCCAGCGGCTCTGAATTTTTAAAACCCCTCTCAAAATGTTTGCTACGGATGTGAAAAATGCAGAAAATCGAACCCGATATGATTTTTTTAATGAGGGATGAACGTTTCGGAGGAAGTGTGTAAACATGATTGACACAATGTGAAGTCGTATTTATTTTTTTACATTTTCGGACGAGAATTCCGCATGTCGTTTTAGAGTATGAATGTCATTTTGAATAGAAAATGAACTCCAAATGTCACAAAATGGCAAGTTACTAAACCTAACAACAAAAGAGTGCAAATACAGATGGAAAACAGTGATAATGTAATTAATTAATCAAACCCCAGTGCATGATGGGAACACCAGTATCAGAAAAGGTGAGTAGTTTTACTTAATTTTATAACGTTGATATTTACACTTTAATTTCTACAAGCTTGATAATAGAATTAATATTATTTTTTTTAATCTTGCCTGAACTAACTCTTTCAAGTAGAAATTTAAAAAAAATTCAGTAGTACTTTATTTCACTACAGAATAATTTTTACATAATTACATGATTTATGAAATGCCTGCTTTTTTGTAGTTAAACAAATATTTGCTATGTTTTTGAGGCGTTCCACATGTCGTGCATTAGCAATGCATAGGCGAGCGCCAAGTGAGGAACAGATTGGAATTTATGTCCTTATCTCCCTCTCAAATGTCATTCACGTGCTCCTACTTGCAAAAATGGCACCTCTGGATGTGTTTTCCCAGGTTTGTTACACATTACAAGTAACATGAGTTAGGTAATCAGATTACTTTTCCAAGTAACGAGCAAAGTAACGCATTACTTTAACATTTACAACAAAATATCTGAGTTACTTTTTCAAATAAGTAATGTAAGTTCATTAGTTTTCTCATTTATTGACTGACACCTGTCTTATCCTCATTTTGAAGAAAGCGCAGAGGCATTGTGTGTGAACATGATGGTTATTGTAGTTCTAGACTACATGTGAGGAGGCATTTACTCATCTCACTTGCACAAAAACAGATTCAGTATTCCTCAAAATGAATAAAAACAGTGAAATGAAAACTCAGAATATAACGCAAACCTGAAATTAAATGTTAAATTACACAAATACACTTTATGTATTTAATCTCAATTTATTAGCCAATGTCTTTTCTACTGACTTTCGATTATCTAAATTAACCACATGAGAAAAAAAATCAGTAAGAGTAAAACTTTTTCTCCTGCTGAAGAATAGGCATGTTTCTGCAGTCCAGAATGGCAGCACAGCTGAAAGGGTTGTTTGAGCTGCGCCCTCTACTGTACAGGTGAATAAGTGCACTTATTCACTTCTCTTTTGGTGTGAAAGGGCCTTTACATTTGACAAAAACACAACCTTTTTTGTTGCTATCCCAGCAAGCCCAGCCCAGGTGAGAAAAAGTAACACAAAATTAAGGTAACATTACTTTTCACCAAAGGTAATTTTTTAAGGAGTAACACAATATTGTAAGGCATTACGTTTAAAAGTGAACTGAATGGCATTGACTATAATTGGTTTTCATGTCTCATCATTGACATTACATCTGGTACGACAATTCAAAGACTTGAAATATAGCCTGTGGAATATGTTTTTGGTGGTTTTCCATTGAATTACACTGTATGGAAAAGAGTGACATCAGAAGGACATCAGAAACCCACAGAAGAAAAGAAAAGTTGGAAATGACAAGATGAGTGAGAGTCCATACAGTTATTGTTTTAATGTGAATAAATGTACTTGAATGTAAAATAATTAAATGTAATGACAGAACTATTACTTACAAATACATATGTATTTAAACTACCAAAAAAGTTACAGTTGAGAGAGACATTTTTGACCAAGCAATTAATAAGATGCAGTTAAAAAAAAAAACTATTCACAGTTTTGAATGATTTAATGATTCTCTTTCTTTAGCAAACAGCAATTCAAGCCCAGCACCTACACAAACACATATGTATTGAATTTAGCACTCACATCCCCCCATCTCACATACATGCAGTCACACAGTCTCTCATCTGCCCAACTCTCCTTAGCAACAGAGCTTTCATCATGGCCTGAAGGAATCGTGTGTATTTCTGTATGTGAGATGCTTAGCGTTTCACTGTCTCTGGTCATGAGGTCTGCCTGCTTTGAATGCTTAAGCATGATCATCATGTTGATCCAGTTACCTGTAATGTGTGTGTGTAATCACACTTAAAATGTGCAGACTAATGTATATAAACACAGTGACACACACACACATGGAATACTACTGCGATGAAGATGCCCATATTTTAAGTGGAGTTTATGTTACGCCATATCAATATACACTGAGAAGAACAGAGAGGCCGATCCATCTGTTAAATGTCTCTCATACAATCAGCATTTAAGTAGAAGGAATGATGGCGTGTTCTCTGTACATTACTACCAGCTCTATTTATTTTTACTGCTTCTAAAAATAACTGATAATAACTTGTTTGAGTATTACATAAAAGTCTAAAGAACACCTACCTGTCACTCATCCCTTTTTATTCCCTGCTCTGCTTTCTAAACGCTGCAAATAAACTGTAAAACTCCAGATTCCTTGTTTTCCAGGGCATTCTGAACACCAAAGGTTTTCTCAGGCACAGTGAATCTTGACAGAAGGAAATTTGGGTAAGGAGGAATTTCTCTTTTTAAGGGCCAGATCAGAAAATGTTTCTTGCAAGTAAAAGCTTATCATTAAGTACGTTCTCACATCTAAAGATCGTTTGTTTTGTTCCTAAACAGGGACTGAATTTGTTATAATGTTGCATTTTGTTCTTGGTTCGGTTCGCTTTCACAAGGCAACATTTCAAAGCGTACCAAAATGTGTTTATGTAAGTCATATGCGAGTACAACTGTCCTATTATTGGTCAGAGTTTCCTCTGCGTCATCCATCAAGATTGACACGTTCTCCATCAAGAATTGACAAGTTCGCTCCATGAGCTTACTGTGGCTTTATTTGTAACTATCGAGACATACGCGAACACTATGCAAATAAAGCTGTTACATTGTATGCTACATTCGTATTAATACTGCAGCAAATCTCCCAGCGCTGTCTAGAGGTTAACTGTTTCAAGACACACGAGAACACTGGCAAGGCTTCATCGGGACAGCATTCTCGGAAAGAGAAGCGCAATTACACAACATTTTAAGATGAAGAGGGACTCTTGGTTTTCAACTGTGATAACTAATGTGCTCACTCACAGAATCAGACACTATTGCTATTATCCCATTATGAATTATAATACCACTTGGTTAGTCGGGTCGGATTGCTTTCACACCACAAGCAAACTGCCCAAGAGTTCGTTTGCAATCGGGCCAAGACCACCTGGTTCAGGCTGTCTCGGAGCGGTTGTTTGGGTGCAGATCCGAGCACGATTGCCATGTTCACATATGCCCAAATGAACGGGAGAAAACGCACCAGGTTCCGAAACAAACGCTCAGTGCTTTTAATAAATACACTACCGTTCAGAAGTTTGGAGTTAGTAGAATTTTTAAAAGAAGTAAAGGCCTTGTGTGATTGGACAGATGGGTAAAAAGTGACAGTAATGAGCGCTGTGTTTTACCCAAAGTTGAACATTTTTCAACTTTCAAAGTTCAACTGTTCAGCACATTATCATGTGTATATCAGAGGCCCCAGTCTCAGTCAAGAAACAGTCCAGGACACCCACATCAACACACACGTACAGATGAGAGAGATGGGAGGCCCTTCCTGCCCAGGTGTCTTACGGCTGCACAGGTGTGCTCTAGACAGCTCTGTGCAAACAAAGGGAAGGAGAATCGAACATGCACACTGCTCCTGCCCAGGAAAATGTAAGCCACCTCTGTCTCTCTCTTTCCTACATTCAATCTTCTCACAGTCTGAGAAGTGTGCACTACAGTTCAGACCCAGCTGAGGGTCTTTTGGCTGGTCTGTTGTTTGAATGCCTGTCCAGAGGTCAGAACGGGGTCACCTGAAGTGGTGTGACCTTAAAAGCCTCTTACACTCAAACATGTGGCAGAGAAGCACGGCTGTGTTATTCCCAGGGCCTCTCTCATGCTATCTCTCTCCCTTTTATCTACACTCCTGCCAGAAGAAGTGTTATTTAAAGCAGGAGAACCCAGGGACTTGTGAAATGTTTCCCCCTCATTAGTAAACTACAAAATAACGCAATGATTCATAGTTAATTATATGAGCTGTAAATAAGTGTCTTCTCCAAGAATGCAACAAACAAAAGAGAGAAATGACTTGATTAACTGATGGCAATATGTATTATTTCCATATGGGGCCATACATTGGAAAACAGTATTTTTAACCCATGGTGTCAGATAATGTAGGCTATACTTTGGGAAAAATGTAGGATGTTTTCAGTGGATTTTCACAAATTTTTTTGTTTAAGGAAAAACATGAAAATCGTAAAACCAATCGATATGAATTGAGCGGTTTAGTCTTTGAATTTAGGCTTCAATTCATATGGATTCATTTTACTTTTTGAAGCATCAAAGTGGTAGATTTGTGGACTGTCAATGGAGGGACAGAAATCTCTCAGAAAGAAACCCCTCAGATTTCATTAAAAATATCGAAAGCCTTACGGGTTTGGACTGACATGAGGGTGAGTAAACCATGACAGAACTTATTTTTGGGTGACCTAACCGTTTAATGGAGCTATCATGTTTTAAAGAAACACGTATTAACAGAGAATAATGAGGATGTTTAATAATAATGTTGTCATAGAATTCATTTGTTTTAAATAATACAATATTGTTAAGCACCTGAAACGAATAGTGGAAAGTTGGCATATTTTAAAATGATTCTGGTCTTTTCTGGCCCATTCGGTAAAAGCACACTTATTTTAAGTTACTTGAGACCCGAGGCTACTAATATCAGACCCAACCCGTGTCTGAGTCACTCGTCAAAGTTCTAGAACCGAACCTGCTCGGGTCTTGGGTCACGGGTCAGTCCTCGGGTTGTCGGATCCAAGTGGACCGGTGAAGACTGCTACACTGGACTCCACTGACTTCAATTGAATGAGGGGGAAAGAAAAAACACTGCCTTTCATGTAATACTTGAAACAACATAATGACAGAATTTCCATTTTTGGATTAACTATCCCTTTAAAGGTACAGCAACAAAAAGCCTGTTTAATGGTGAGATATGGGATGAAAAAGAAAAACTAAAGTATGATGTCTTGCTCAACACTATAAGTGACAAAAAAAAAAAAAAAAAAGTAATACAATCCTATTTAAATATTCTAAATCAAGTCAATAACATAAACTCCAGTGTATCTCTCTAGAGCAAACAGCGAAAACAAAGTCATGTCATGCAAGAAATATGACCTGCTTGCTTTAACATCTAAATACTTTGTGCCATATCACATATACTTCACCATATCATAAATTAGGAAAAAACAACAACTTCTGATATTGCATTCATAGAAAAGCTCCCATGATCTGATCTGCACTGACGGTGCAGACTACGGACTAATGTGGTGTGTGGTAAAAGGGTGGTGGAAATAAGGAAGGATGATTGGGTTGCAGAACAAAAAGGGGATGATAACAAATAGATCAGGCTGAAAGAGAGCGACAATGAGAGAGAGAGAGAGAGAGGGAGAGATGGATGAGTTTCAGGGGGCAGCAGAGACAGTCGTAGATGTTTAGAGCCTGGAGGTTAACCACAACATCCACAGCGCAGTGGAGGGGACTTGTTCTCAGAAAACGAGGGAGGGGAAGCGTCCAAAATAGAAGGAGGCTTTTTATGGTGCATGAAACACCCATATTATATCATTTCATCACCGTGTTGTTCATTTCCTCTGATGTGTGGAGTCTAAGGGCGACAGAGAGAAAACGAGGGGACGGAACTATAAAGAGACAGAAAAGATAGGGAGGAATTCCCCCATGAGCTCCTCGTCCTGGGGTCAAGTCCTAACAAGACACACTGTAGTGTGGGTGAAGGGTGCATATGTATATGTACATAGGGTAAACCTCAAGGTAAAACCCTGTCTAGAATCCTCCTAAATATTGAATAATAAACACAATGATTTAGTGTGAAAGAGTCAAATGCAATTATATGAAACACAACAGGTCGATGTCTCAGAACGGTCTTGATCATATTCAAAAGCGGCATGTGTTTTTATCAGAGCCATGCAAATGGTCCAACACAGAAACAAGCTCTTTTGTTCTGGTGCAGAGAAGGGAATTCAAATCAGATTGTGTATTCACATTTGTGTTTCATCAATAAGAATGAGACAAGATGTCATTTATGCAAAATAAGGATTACTAAATCACGCCATGATGTTTACTGCACATACTAAAACAAGTACTTCAAAAAAGATCATAAAACACTATAGAAAAAACAGAAACGTAAAAATATATAATATATTAAATAGGAGCCCTGCTTTAAACATTTTTTTTATTTTTTTTTTTTTATTGCTTGTTCAAATCATGATCCATTAGGTGGTTGTCAGGGTGTTGCTATGCAGTTGTTAAGGTATTTTGAAAAAAATCAACATGTGAATAATTATCATTTTGACAATCATTTACTAATGTAATCATTTACATCATAGTACTAGAAAACCACAACCATCCAATCCATTCCCCAGACAAAATTAAGCCCCGCCTTACAGTTTGTCTTGTTCGATAAGCCGTTTCACTTGTATATATACGTCACAATAGGAGAGAAAAGACTCAACTTCGATTTAATGCAAACTTTAAAGGTACACTATGTAACATTGTTTTGGTCACAGCTCTGCGTGCCTGTACAGATGAAAATAAAGAGAGAGAGAGATATTATTCTGCTGCTCATAAAACTTTCACTACTATACTAAAGAGATATAACCAGTTTAGATGGAAAGGATCTTTGACTAGCACAGCGCTACAACAACTATGACAATGAAATGACCCTTCACAATGGATATTGCTTTACAATCAACTGTCAGAGAACTACATATGGCTATATATATGTATCTGTTAAAATAAAAACACCATATCCATTTTCAAAAAATGTCAAATCCCTCAGTTCTCTGCATCTCCCAAAAAACCAAGCCAATGTTGATTCTTGTTTTATTACAAGCTCTGTCGAACTCTCTTTTTGCCAGCAGATGCTCCTCTATTTGGCATTTGTTTAAAAAAAACAGGTGATTCCTCTGTGGTTTCAAATTTGGTGTGCCCCATGTCAACCTTTCGCGCTCATTGTGGCAACTAACCTATGCCTCTCCTACACCATACATGCGTCAAAGTAGCTGGAACAACTTTTCTCTATTTACAGATATGAGACATGCACAAGTAACATATGTAAAAAATTTCCAATGAAAACTAGATCTAAAATACACTTGAATATATAGCACTTATAATAGGCTCATAATAGTGAATCAGTGTTACATAGTGTACCTTTAAAGAAAAGACATGTTGCGTATGCAAAGGATACAAAAGAAAGAAGAATTATGTACCTGTCGGCGTCTCCCTGGCCGGTGGTGGCATTACGCTGCAGACTTTCCCGTACCATTGCCATTCCATCCGGCAACCGGTTCAATCGCCGCGAATACAGACTCAATCCCCCATCCGTCAAGTACCTGAGTAAACATGCAGAGAGAGATCCTACATTAAGTAATAAAGTAAAAATAGAACATTTAAAAGCATTGAAACTGCTCACTGATGCAGAATATAATATAATATAATTAATAAAATATAATATAATATAATATAATATAGATTGATAATGATTATCTAGATAATGCAGAGTTCCACTCTGACATTTTAATTGCTTTTTTAATTTGTTCCAGATGATAGAGTAGAGGGGAAAAGTATAACATTTCCTGTAGGCTGCAATGAAGTCAATTTGAAATATAAATGCTGACCACATAAAATCACTGCAGTATGTTGGGACACTAAATCTTTGCTACTAATGATGGTCATCAGACCATGAACATATCAATATAGAGAATTATATTCTATACAATCAGTCTAAGTAAAACGCATTTTAGTTTTCAGACTGTTTAGCTTTTAACGGCAAATAGGATGTTCAATGAAAAAAAATAAAAAATCAGCGGTAGAACTAGTAATGGACATCTCAATCAACTAAACTAAACAGTGTTTCAGCTAATACAGCCCTCATGACATCCAACCATCCGCTGGTTTAAATCAGGCAACAGGAAGTGTGTGTGTATGTGTGAGAGAGAGAGACATGAGGTTAGTAAGGTCAATGATTCACATTCACTCCAAAAAAGGGAAAACGATACATCATGTCTTCAGACAAGACTTCACATTAATCATGAATGATAATCACACAAACACACGTCATACTATTCTTGAACAGATAGTTTAAAAAAATCCAACAATATACAATGTATAACTACCTTCATCAACCTTCAACTAACTATTACCATCTAATGATACCAGATGTGTGCATGTAAAACTCACAGTTCCACTGAAGCAACATCACTAATTTCTTTATCCATTCATTCACATGTCTATGAGGTTTAGTTGGGAGAAAGGACCACTTGGTGAAAAACAATCCCTCACATAACTAAAACAAAATCGGATACTCTTCCAAATATTTGCCCTGTCAATAGATTCCTCACAGCTCACCACCACTCACTCTCCTATAGTTCCCACTGGACACTGGAATAAAACACCTTCTTCACGCTCAAGCAGGCTCACTCAAGGTAAGACACTTGTGCGTCTGTTAGTGTGTGGTTGTGTGTCGGTACAGTGGCTCTTTGTGTAAAATACTGTCACATCATATTGAGAAAGTGTTGCTGAAATATCTGGATCTGGTGGGTTTATAGGTTGCCAAAAACCTCCAGACGGTCAACAGTTCATCAACATCTCTAATCAAATCACCTCCTCATACCTCCAGTTCACAATTTCTCTCTACATTTTGGAGCGCGTGGGTGAATTTCACAAACAATATTTAAAAAAATGAAGGTTACATTTCACCATGAACTCTGAACCATGAATTCTCATGAAAACACTGATTATATATATTATATATATATATATATATATATATATATATATATATATATATATATACACAGTCCTTCAAGCATCAACAGAGAACAGCATCATACTTTTCTGTACTTATTTGTACAAATACAATTTGATGCTACTAGCATAATCTAGATCACATTAAACAGAAATAGGCTTTAAACAATCTCTAAATGTTAATAAAATCTCTTTCATTTGTACAATCTCTAGAAGCATTAACGGTCACATTATGAATACAGATTGACAACAATGACTGACATACCTTTCAGTCTTAAACATCCATCAGATGAGATGAGATCTCCTCTCAATACACACTTTCTGGATTCTCTGATGTGTCTGTTTGCAATAGCGTGTGAGGTTATGAATATGTTTTGCATGTGTTTTCTCTAGTGCTGGAGTATATTCTATGTCTCTACTCTTCTGTGTGAGTGACTGGCTGAAATTTGTGCCGGTGTGCTGGACTGTTTGTTGAAGAGGGAGGAGGCTAAACCAACCACCCCCTTCCCCAAAACACACACACGCCTTCACATAAACACAACCCCCACCCCATGAGCAGATCGGGCCAAGACAGCCTGGAGGGGTTTTGGGAGAGGGGCAACACATGAGGAGAAAGAGAGGGAAAAGAAAGAGAGGTAACAGGAAAGAGAGTTCAGAGAAGAAAAGTAAGACTAAATTGATCTATCATGGAGGAATGGCGCTTTAAGAAGCCATTTATTTATATATAGATTTATCTTATACATTTATTTCTATTTCTATTTATGAGGAGATAAATGGCACACAATATATAAATATAAGTAAATAAATTAAAATTATTTTAATGACAATAAAGAGCACTTTTCAAATTCTCATTCTGATTACTGTCAGAATGCAACATGTCTGAATTATCTTAAATCAGGCCTTAATGCTAAATCATTTTGGGTAATATTCATAATAGACATGTTCTTTGGAAGGTTTTGAATTAATTAAAAAACACTGAAAAATTTAATGCAATATGTTCAAAAATACAAATGCAAAAACACCAGTCTGTGTAAAATATGTCCTAGATTTT